>CM076583.1:271322992-271640461 GCA_034641835.2 Pinus albicaulis
AATAGGCTGGTTTTTGTTTCCTCCCTTTGAATTCACGCTTATTAACCCAACTTTTTCCATGTTCAGTTTTGTTTTTGAACTGTTGGTAACACAATCTTGCTTTTCTAACAACTTCGTCCATTGTTTCTGGGTTATCAAACTCAACCTTTTCTTTGTATACAGCAGGCAAACAATTCAGAAACCTTTGTACCTTTGCCTTTTCTTCCCTTATGTAGGGTACATATCTCAACAGATTTGTAAACTTAGTAACAAACTCATCAATAATGAGTTGTCCCAGTCTAAGTTCATGAAATTCTTTGGCTTTATCATCATAGTAGCGTTCATTCAGGTAGCGGTTTTTGAGCTTAACTTGGAAATCCTCCCAAGTAACTGTCTTTTCATCAATTGCATGGACCATTTTCGTCTCCTCCCACCACAAGGTAGCTTTACCTTGCAGCTGGTAAATAGCTAATATAGCCTTCATATTTCTTTCATATTCATAGACCTGGAAATACTTAATCATGTTCAATAACCAAGCTTCCGCATCTTCCTCCTTCTCCCCATCATAGGAGGGAGGTTTGATTTTTCGAAATTCCCCCTGTAATTCCTTTTTCTGCTTGTATTGATGCCTACCAACATCATCATCCTCAGACTCATCAGTCTTCCTCTTTCCGGAACCTTCGCCTTCTTGGCTATTCTGCGAAGTTAATTCTGTGATGAGCTTTTCTTGCTCCTCACTGGCTAATGAAAATCTGTCATTCTGGCTTTTTATCTCAGCTAATTCTTGTTGCAACTCCCGCAACATAGCCATCATGGGTGCATTGGGATCTAGTGCATTATCCTCATCACGCAGATCAACATAAATTTCGTCACCTTCTGCCATTCTAGCACCACTGTACACTACACAACACAGGTCAGTGAAAAATAAAAATATACAAAAAAAAAAAATCCACAAAAATTAATTTATACAGTGAACACACAGCAATAGTGAGCACAATGTCACCAGCCATTTTTATAACTTGGGCTCTGATACCATTTGTCGCACCTCCCCTTTCACTTTCCTAAAAAAAAAAAAAATTCAGTATCCTATCGGATTTATTTCCCACAAAAGGGTTATACCATTCCATTGAAGTTTCTAATTGTTAAATACATCTGTCATTTCCACATACTTATTCTACTCAAATCACTGTATACTAACTTCCATCTCAATAGCAAGTGTAATGAAGTCCCGGCACTGCTCTTTCGTTTTAATTTCCACACTCCAATTTATTAATTTCCTTAATTTTAGATCAACCTTTAAGTTCTGGTTGTACGGGTGTTGAATACTTTTGAGAATCCAACCCTCAATCTTAAGTTGGTAGTATAATTGATTTTCACACACCTGGACCTACAATCACCCCTACCAGATTGTGATAATCTATATTAACATGTTGACTTCTTAGAACTTCAACATGTATATACACCATACCCCTACATATTAAATTTTTTAATTTATATATAATAACACACCTATTATATCTCTCTCTAATATAATGGAGTAATGTTCAATTCGGTATATATATATATATCCACTGTATATTCTTTTTTTTTTCCACGTAACTAGGTTAGTGGGTTGTTCTATTCGACCTTCGCAGCCTTACCATATCGTTCTATCTGAAGTCTATGTTGGCGCTTGACACTTACACCCTTATTCCTCGTTCAAAATCAACTCAACGTAATATCACTTCATGTATGGTTTTGATGTCGTTCAAGTTGATGTGAGGGTTTCATACCTTGTATTCATGGCTTGCTTTCACACGTCGGCACTTTGGTTTATGCTAGGGTTTGTTATCCATTCCCAGTTTGCGTGGCTCTGGTTCTATGCTACGGGACAAATCTACCATCGGGATAGGGAGTACCCCTCCCTTTATTGCTCACATCAATTCACGTTGAATGGTACGCTGCATTAAAATGGATCATTAAAACTTATCTTTTTCTTTTTTTTTTTGACCTCTTGTGAAGTTTCGAGACTTACTATCTTCCAATGCTCAAATTTTTGGGCATATTCCGCCACGCGTATGGTGGTGATTATCTAGGACTAGGGTTCACAGGCATATAACAATTTTTCGCTCAACGAACGACTTCATTTTCGCCTGTCGCTCGCCTGTCGCATGAAGGGTTTTTCACAAAGCGGCTCCAGAGTTTATTTGTTTCTTTCTGTTCTCCTGCTAACCAAGAGAAATCGTTCATCCGGATCGCTCCTCACACCTCCTGGAGTTATGTGAGAGCTATGCCGTCGCGTTCTTCATCTCAGGTAACGATGGTTTTGTAGCTATCATTTCTTCAGTTCGATTTCCCATCCTCCTATCTCTGCATTTTAATTATATCAGTAGATATCTACGTTCAGAGTTGGAAATTAACGATTTGGAAGGTGTACCTGAAATTTGTGTTTGTCTTAATATCATGCTCGTTCATGCTTCGGTGAGCTACAGTAAGCGTTGAGGACCTGGGCATTCAAGCGTATTGGTCTCCATTAACGGGGTTTGGATACGTTGCAAGGTTTTTCCGAGAAGGTACACCCCTCTCTTTGCCTTTCGGTGACATAACCTTCTCATTGCTATTACCTCTGCCTTTCTACATTTCGATTTTTTTTCTCAAGTTCTAACAGCTGGGCGTAATTTTTTGTGTTTAGTGTCTTCGTTGCCCAAGTTTCATGAATTCATTGTTAGGTAAGCTGTAATTGGTTGTTTTCATTTTTGTATTTTAACTTCCTGTTTAGGTTGTAGTTATTATTTCTTGTTTATTTTCCCCTATGTACTCTATCTTTTACTCGTTGCAGGTACATAACGATTATCGACCTCTCTGCTAATCCTTTCGCTTATAGGCGTCTAGCTCGACTATTAATCTATCTTCATTCTTCCTCACAGGTTGGTGACTCGTACAATTTCCACAGAGGAATGAAAGTTCTAGTTTACCCTTTTTAAATTTCCTAATCTCCTATTGGAGAATTTTGGATATCAGGGTTATAAGCTTGTAATATTTTTTTTTTTTTGAGCAATAATGCTTGTTTGACTTCTCCGCCGAGGGAAGAGATTTTAATAGTTTTCAATTCTAGAACCGACTTCCCTGTCACATAAATTTATATGTGTATATGTATATATTTAATTCAGTTCACTATCTGCTTTTCAGTGTGACTTTCTTGGAAACGTTATGTATAATACATCATAGTTCTCGCCAATTCAAAATCTCTATGTCCGAGCTCTACAATTTTTGTTCATAATATTTGTTTATTAGAACTCTTTTTCTAGTATAGTATCGACTGCTGATTTTATTACTATCATATAGAGTTTCATATTCCAAGGGAATATAGCTTCTGTTGTAGTTAATTTGAGAGATCTGAATGTATTCTATGGTTTTATTCCTCTGGAATAATATTCTCAGTTTCTTTCACCAGTCTATTAAGAAGACCCTACAGTCCAAGTCCGCAGTTTCCTTTTTTCTGGGTAATTTAAATAACCCGAGTAATATAATTATATGAAACAGAATGATACAGTAGTTCTATGCAGGTAACTGAGGAACTAACTTGTTACATATATAATCAGATCTAGTTATTGTTTTCCATTTTATAATAACTGGATTCCCATTTATTCATGTACCATTCTGCAGAGAGTTATTTGCATGTACTGGTAGTGTCTATATATACACAATACTTTATGGGCTAAAGTTTATCTTTCTTCTACCACCGGGGTAGATATAAAAGTTTGGTCGTGATAATTATAAGGGTACTCTGAAAATTCTCTTATATTTCCTCTTAGATATTTGTCTAAATCTTAATTTCTTGTAAAAATTTACACAATTACTGCTAATAACAGTTCAACTGATAAAGATGGGTGATTACAAAATGAATGGGTGTTCTTGTTCTTCTTTCATTATGCATAGCTGAAAAAAAAAATTTAACCCTTATGTTAGGTTCAGTCAAATAAATTCTAACTCAACTTACCACTCACCTATTTCTACTTTTAGCCACTGTACATACATCTCATGATACCTCTATTTTTTTTTTTTTATGTATACATGTTAGAATTAATCTCTAAACCAGAAGCAGATTAAAGTTAAATCATTAAATTTTCTTTTGGGGAAATATGTATTCTCAAATTTAAACCAGTTATGGTTTAAAGATTCTAATGAATTCTTCTCATACATTTAATTCCTACAACTATGCAGAAATTCAGAGGTGAATTCCTTATGATTAATTCTATTAAATGTAGAATTGATATTCTAATATATAGTCAACTTTTATATGTAGCCAATTCATATTATATGAAGTAAACACACCAATAAATTTAAAGACATACCACTCATGCAATTGACCAACCTCCCAACCTTAGAGTCCTTCTGTCTCCCAGAACTCACCCCCGAGCTGAGATCATCTCCTTGACACAGATCAACCTCTAATATGTACAAGCGCAGCTTATTTAAGCTATTGTTCCCCAAAGCATGTTTCTAATTCTGCGTCCAGAATCTCAGGATGATTTTATTCCTGTTTTCCTAGGCTTCCTAATTTAGGGACTCTTTAAAGCTGTTTTATGCTTTTCCTCGGCTTTTCCAGCTTTTTACCTCTTCCCAACTACTTTCCTCATCACTGGGGAAATTTAGATTTTTCCTCAAAAATCTAAATTTAAAATTAATTTCTTTCAAGGATTTTTGAAAGATTGTGGGGAAATATTTGCCTCATCCATCCTCATGGATTTAGCAAGTGATCTCATAAATCTCATTTTGGTCAATCTACACACAATCATTTAATTCCTTTCCTCAATTTAAATATTTAATTACATTCACAAAATACTTGTCCTTTGGGGTCCACTCCCCTTAGAATTAAAGTTCAAATGTCTAGCTTTGAAATTCAAACACATGAATTGGGGGTGTTACAGTTTGATTGTCATTTTTTGAACCAAGGAGGTCTTGTACTGATCTTTCCATTTGCCTAAAAACTATGCAATCTTGCTTCAAAGTTCCCAATAACTTGAAATAATATGCTTAGGCATTTCCTCATAGTGATTTGAGTTGTTTGTCTATCTTAATTGTATTTCCCCAAAGTCCGATAGAAATTTCCTAAAGTTAGAGAGTCATATATCTCTATGTATTGCTTGAATGTTTATTTCTATGCATTGATCAGTTTATAGTTATATTTTTCATGATTAATGGTTATCCCTACCATGTTTATGTCATCTATTGAACTATTTATGTTTGAAATCCTTTTTTCCTCACAAATTTAGTGTCCATCTCACTCCATTTTACCCAAAGATCCATTTTACCTCGATAAAATTAGCCCTTCAACAACCTTCTATCACCATCTGAAAGCTTTCTTGACCTTTTCAACCCCATAGCCCAGTTGATCTGAAATATTTTTACCTATGTTAGTCTTTGATCAGTTCATCCCTCACAAACGTAAAAACAAAACCAAAAACCTACTTCATAACTAGCCTAAAATCAAAAACACAAAAAGCAAGCACACAGATATCCCTTACACAAATAGAGAGAGACCTCTCTGAGTCTAGGAAGGCTAGGTCCTTAGCCTCCAAAGACTATTTTGATCTTACCCTGTCACTTGGCTTGCCAATCATCCAAATCATGGGACCCTAAAATAATGGCGATCATGGTGGGACTTTGAGTTAGTGAAAATATAAGTACACCTTAGGACTCCAGAAATCCCTTATCTTCAAGAATACCTGCCAATTTATCCACCTCATCGCCACACTAACATAATGGTGATCATGGTGGGACTCTGAGTGATAAACAAACTTAGATTCCCTGAAACATTCCAGCAGCCTTAAGAATACTATCTGACTAACTTATCCCACTGCTCACTAACATAATGGCAATCACAATGGGACCTTCTGAGTTAGTGATAATATAAGTACTCAGTAACTCTTGAAGTCTCAATCAAACATAGAAAACTTAAGTGTTGTTTTAAGAGTAGAAGCTATCTCTTTCACCATCTTAGCAAAATGATGATTCAGTTATAGGAAACTCTTCCAAACCTCATAGGCTACACATAAAACTCAAAAAACCCTAAAAAACCTCCCCAGATTGGCTTTTTCCTAGTTATTGGTGGTGGACCATAGCTACATCTCTATAGAAACAATCAAGTTCCACCTAGCGACTCCACCAGCCTCCAGTAGGCCTAAAAACTTCATAAAAACCAAAAATTCATAAACCATACCTTTCTTTTGACTCATCCTTTATAAAACTTAAACCTCATGGTGCAAACTCTATGATCAGTGACAGACTAAGTATAACTTAGCGATTCAGAAAACTTCACCTAAACATAGGAGATAAACAGAAATAAACCTGCAAATAGAACCATTAGCTTGTCCAGACAACGTAGCAAACTATTGAAACCAAGTGATCACTCTTCCTTGTAAGTCTTCATCTCAAAGTTTGCTAGAAGACTTTTTCCCGAAAGCATATTTGATAGTATTGGTGGTGCATAGATCTCAAAGAAAACCACCTGGCGACTCCACCAGCCCTCATTTTTGTTTTGACCATATTTCACATTACAAAAACCTCTAAAGAGGCCATCCATCCAAAACAACCACAAATTCCATCCTATCTAAACTCTGAATTCAAAATCTGGCTTCACAAAGAATCAATACCAGATCTCATCTAGACCCAAATCCCCCTATCATAGTAGATGACCCAGAGAAGATTTTGTGGAAAGCTTTCGAAACTGGAAAACTAGCTCCTGATAGGTCCATCCATAGAGCAAGATCAGTACCTGAACATCTCACATCCTTGCAAGATTCCCCATTTGACTTAAAATCAGCAAAAACACTTTTTAGAAGCAAGTCACAAAGTAAGGTAAGCTTTGATGATATTGAGCCCCTAGATCTGTCACAAAGTCCTAGTAGAGAAGCCTCACCTACTACACCTCCCAACATTCCGGTTCTCCATCACTTTGGTTCCTGCCACCCCAGATCTGCTCAAAATCAGATCAGTAGCCCAAGTACATCTGCCATACCCATCCAAACCACTACTGTTCAAATCACCTCAGCTCATCTTACGAACCCTCATATTGTACATCATCCATTAGCTCCCACCATGGTAGCCTGATATGCACCCTTGGTGTTGCCACACCCTTTGGCTCCTTTACAAAATGACTATCAATCCAAAATCCCGCACTTTACCGGAGTTGAGACTACTACCACTCAACAACATGTAGATAGAATTAGTGACGCCTTTGAATATATGGAAATAGAGGATGAGACCATAAGAATGAGGATGTTCACCCAAAGCCTGGGTAGAGAACCCAAAAAATGGTTTAAGAGATTAACCCCAAACAACATACACGATCTCCCAGAACTCTACCAAACCTTCGTAAATAAGTGGAAAATTAGAAAGAACCCCATTCAAATCCTGTCAGAATATAACAATCTAAAAAGGGAAAATGGGGAAAGTGTCTAGGAATACTACACTAGGTTCAACAGTGTTTATAATTCCCTCCCGCCTCACTTCAAACCTCCACTTGGCTTAGCCTTAGCAAAGTTCCCTGAAATTTTCGACCCAGACATGACTTATCAACTAAGAGACAAAGACCCCCAAACCTTAGAGGAAATGCAAAAAGTGGCCATAAGTGCAGAAGCCAACTTAGCAGAAAAGAGAGCTAGGACCAGATCAGAAAGGAATGTCACATACTGGGATGAAGTCTCCCCTTCAGCCTCTTCCTTAGATCCTATAATAGATGACTTGGTTAGATCCATGGCGAAAATGTGGGAAACGATGAGTGAAAATACACCTCTTAGGGACAACCAGCCAAACCGTCCAAATAGAAACCGGAACCAGAACTTTAGGAGAGAACAGCCTCACAACAAACCAAGGGAAAATGACCAACAAATTAGGACACCCTTTAATGAAAATTATGTTGATGAGGATGAGAGGGATACAGAACCCATTGATGAAAATCATTTGAACCTTATAGGTTCTGATAATGAGAGTGAGGTTTACCTCATAGAAGAAGAACAAGATTTCTTCTCTCGGAATCAAAATGAAACCAACTATGAAGATCCCAAAGATCCTGCTATATATTTTCAGAATTCCATAATAGAAGCTCACAGGCAGTATGACCTCAGAAGCAGAAAAAACCAAGATAACTCCAAGAAAGGTAGCTCGAACACTGCTAAAACCCTTGATACCATCCTTAAAAGAGCAGTGGATAGCAACAAGATCATGGTCAAGAAAACTGACCAAAGTAGAGATAAAGCTATTCAGACAAGCCTTGCCTCAGATTTTCCCAGTACCTCTTCCAAGATTCTTGAGATGGTTGTTTTGAACAAAATCCCGAAACAAAGTCAGCAAACTCAGAACATAGAGAAAGTCATAGTTGAAAAAACTGAAGCAAACCTATCTAAAATACAAACACCTTTCAGTTTTGAGGGAGAAATCACTAAAATAAAGATTACAATGCCTCTCACTAAACTTATCGCCCAAAGCTCTTATAAATCCCAAGTGTTAAAGGTCTTGAATATAGGAAATGATGCAAACACCCTTAATCTAGCTGATGACACTCCTGAATTTCTGTTTTGTCCAAAAATAGAAGGGAAATTCCAAGAAGGAACCACTCTTCCCTTTTACATCAGCCTGAATATCCATGACCAAATCCTACACAATGCCATGCTAGGCTCCGGGGCCTCGTATAATCTCATGCCGATGGTTGTGATGGAAATATTAGGCCTAGAAATAACAAAACCTTATAAAGACTTATATTCTTTTGATTCAAGTAGAGTCAAATGTGTACGCTTAATCAAACATATTTGTTTCAATTTGGCCCGAATACTTGCAAAACACCTAATCATGGACATAGTGGTAGCAGACATCCCCCCCAAGTACAGAATGCTTTTATCCAGATCTTGGGGAGCCAAGCTTTAAGGAAATATTCAACTCGATATGTCCTATGACACTATTCCTATGTTTAACCAAACTAGAATACTCTATCGGGAATCACACAAGAAATATATGGTCAGTAGCCAAGAAAGGCGAGATAACATCCCGATGTACTCCTTGCATTCTGATCTCAACTCTTTCATTTTACACACTGATGAAGAAATTGAAGTACAGTCAAGAAGATTTGAAACAAACTTAGACCCACCACATCAGCTGCCCCAAGTTCTCTGTGATGAACTAGACACTCAAAATTATCATGACCATGAGCAGCTATGTCTTGAGGAAAGAGAGTTTGTTCCTTTTGTAATAGGGATAGAGCATGAAGCACAAACCATTATGTACCATCAAGAAAATTTCTCAAACCATAGGCAAACATCAGCAGTAGCATCAGGACACTTTTTTAGAACAGAGGCACTAGAAGACTTGCATATCACAAACCTATTTGGAAATCAGGGCTAGGAAGCTTAATGTTCTTACCATACCTCAAGGATTTACCATCACATAACTCTACCCCTTCAAATGAAACCTTGAATGTAGACATAACAACTCAAAATCAAGGAAACATGTCTGAAAAACTTCTTATGAAAGGATATGATGACTGCAGTCCAAATATACCTGAGTTGTTTGAACTAGTTAGCATTCTGCCACTCCACCAAAGACTTAGAACTGCTAGAATTTGCAATCTTGTTCAAAATAATACTTCATGTAAGGAAAACAGTGAGAAACACTATGCCACTTCCATCACTCCAAGAAACAACTTTGACAAAAGAAAATATCAAAATCTTGACCAAACAATAATATTCAAAGATAAAACAGTTTGTCATGAGATCTGTTTTGATTTTAGACATACAAATACACACCCACGTGATAGAAACTATATCCTTCCTACCCAAGACCATGATATACCAATTATAAATGCTTTTAATCATGTGTCTTTGCAAAACAATGTTTCAGGATATCACCAAATGATTCCTATGCAAAGCAAACAACTCAAATAATTTTTCCAGTATGCTGGAAGTAGTTCCATTTTCAAACTCAGAATTGCAAAACCACGGAACACCAAAAACATGCTCCTAAAAGCCATGTTTCTAGTTATTAATTTCTACATTTTGATGTACCTTGATGATGTCATCATATACTTCAAAAATGACAAAGAGTATCTGCATTATTTGAAAAATATGTATAGCAAAAGAAGGAGTGGGAATTAGTGGAATAAAGAGGTACAGCGGGAAGATACGGCGTTGTTTAGAGATTCAAGCATGAATCCTTATGTCATGCTTGAAAGAGAAAATTTTCCAAATTTTTCTTTTCAAGAGCTAAGTGGACCAAGAGTGGTAGGAGATCCTTATGAATATAAGATGCTTAAGTTTCACAATTTACAGGATTTATGAGTTAAGACATTTTCAATCATTGTATATACCATTGTTTGAAAAATAAAAAAAATAAAAAAAATAGAAAATTCAAAAATGATAGAAAAATAGAAAAGAGGGTGGTTTGAAAAATATAAGGAAAGCCCCATGTTCAAAAAATAGTCATTCTGAAAGCGCGCAAGTCTAAATGCCGCTACTAGTTCTCAAATGTCTTGTTCAGTTATCTAGCCTAATCATAACTGAACATGTTTTACATTTATTTTTTGATAAGTTACTGAGAGGAAAGATAGTAAACATTGTGTAAGCTTGACTTATCAAAGAAAATAGATTACTAAAAGATACTGGTTCCACATGCTCAAAACAGAACCAGAGAGGAAAGCAGGGATGAAAAAAAAATTGTGTATCCTAGCCCTAATTTCCTAGATTTCATGTTATGCAAAATAATATTTGTGTGTAGCTTGTCTTTCATGCCACAAATACATGACAAATTAGACTTTCTAATCTTGATTTGGTCATTTTTCAATTTCATGTTTTAGATTAGAGAATAAAATCTTGTCAAACAGCTTAACCTTGACAGTCGATCTAGCATAGGCAGAGAAACAAAAGAGTTCATCAGCTTAATCTGAAATCTCGGTGGATATAAGTGTAGAATTAGATAGTGTTATTTTTCAAAAATATTATTTCAAAGGGTTGCTAGTCCAAATGCACCCCAAAGAAGAAAAAATGTTAGGAAATATAGTGGGGTAGGTAGAAATGACTTTGATGCTAATCATGCTGTCAATTTTCAGAAGTAGCATCAAGGAAGAAATAAATTTGCGCCAATGGATAAAGGCACTGGTCTTCAAAGAGCTGAAATCTGAAATTCTAGACACTCCTGAAAAGGAGCTACCCTCCCTAAATGGAGCCATTGTTAGTCATCAGTATTTTTCACCTGTTGATGATGACTAGTTTTTAAAGCTAAGTTTTCTAGCAGCAGATCTCCAATTTGTCAAATTTGTCAGCTAGAAAACACCCATAAACATTTTTCCCTTCTAACTTTTCAATCGGCCTATGATGAGAAAAAGAAACATAATTTTTAAGCCCTATCTAGTCTCAATCATACAAACTTGTCCATCAGCTCAAAAGAAATACTCCAAATATATCAAAAATCTCCCCTAACTTAGGTAGTGGCGCTTTAGGCAATCCTCCCTTGGCAAACTATCCTAAGCCAAAAGAACCTCTGTCTAACACCAACCAGTCATAGATGGCCCTCCTATTATGCAAACAAAGCTTGATGCACCCGTAGGTTGAGACACTAACAAGTCTTGGTGTCTTAGCATTGCATGTTTCAAAAGCCAAACTCATATTGTGTTTCTCTATAGTGTTTCAATGTATTTTTCAAAATCAGAAGTGTACCAGTGTTCCCAAAGACATTATTAAACTAAACATGAGAAGACAGCTACTTCTGATGTTGTTTTGAGCCTGGGATGCAAGTACTAGTCAGAGAGGTAATTCAATGAACCCCTGCAAACATAGTCAAAAGGTTAGTGACTTATGACTGGCAAGTAATACTCTGTAGACATAGGTCAGGATTGCTTCTAGTTTCTAAAGATGCATGAGAGCATTTTAACAACATAATACATATCTCATAGAATCCCTCTCATAAGATATTGTAAATTTTGAACCTTATTACTTACTATGATATACCAAGCATAGATAGGCACTACAAGGGAAGATAACACAGTTTCAGAAAGGGATGGGTCACTTGCTGTAAAAGCTCCTCCAAACATGAGCATATGGTTGGGTGACTGTGTAAAACCTCCTCCAAGCATGAGTAGAAGGTTGGGTGACTGTGTAAAATCCTCCTCCAAGCCTGAGCAGATGGTTAATTCATTTTTTAAGGCCTTCTTCGTTTAATAAGCAAAGGGTCAGGAACAGAGGTGTAGTCTCATCCAAAAATAACAAGGCTAAAAATACTGCAAATGGCCTAAAAAACTTGTTTACACCTTTTCTCCAATGGATGAAACCACTAACACAATAGTGGTGTTTCAAGGATTGCTTATATGGTTTCACTATTGAAAGACAAAATTGAAATGCAGTGGGAAAAAATTAAATAATCATTAGTAGAAAATGGTGTTAAACAAAGGACAAGTAGTGGTATTATGATGAGTTAAGAATATTTTTTTTTCATGTCTACAAAATCCTCCTTTGGAGAGTAAACAAAGGCTAGAATGACCAAGCTTACAACAACCTCATCAAAATGACAAATAAGGTAGTCTAAGCATTGCTTCTGAAAAGGACTTTTGCAAATAACACACAGAGACAGTATGTGTGAGGAAATGGTATGACATATGTTTTAAATTCAGAGACAACATTCAAAGCAAACGAAACATACTATTGTCATAAACAAAGAACTTGTTATGAAACATGTGAAAAAACCATTGCTGTTGCATATGATTGCATTAAGGGTCTCTAAAGGCCTCTTCCATTGATCAACAGATATAGTTCAAGCTTCTTTGAATGCAACTAAGTTTTTACCTAGAGTCAAAGAGAAATATTGTTTTAAGGATGCATCAGCAGTCCTTGATGTTGCTCCAGAGCAGTTTTTAAGGGATAGAAATGGAAACGGGTGACAAGGTTATTTTCTAAATGAAGAGATAGTAAAAAATATTTTAACTTTGAGATGGATTTTCCACTTTGGGAAAGGTCATATCTATGAAGACCTTCAAAATAGCTTCCACAACATTTTGTCATAAACTTGTTCGAAAATCAGGCTTCATGATATTTAAAAAGGTGATGAAATGATAAAGAGTAGTGTGTTGTGTTGTTGTATAAAAAAAAAATTCAAAGGCCATTCAAACCCTTATGAAATAAACACAGATGTTTTTAAGTTTAAAAAGAGGTGGGAAGATCGTTTAAAAGCCCATTTTGCAAGTTTCAAAACACAAACAAACGCTCCCTCAATTTGTTCACCAGAGAAGCAACATATTTCGGGCAAATTCCAAGTTTTTTCAAGGCCTCAAGCCTACGCGGCACACCTGTGAGCATGCATACACTGGGTTTATATTGATACATGTCACACCTATAGCGGCATGCGGCGCGCTTGTGCGCGCGGTCACCAACTGCCCGAGGCCAACCCGACAGTCTACTGCGCGACGCCCTCCGATCTAAACACATCGCTCCTCCATCTGCCTTCCGAAAAAGCTCTAAAAAATCCTCCAACAAGGGACCAAGGCCCTTAAGATTTATTCGAGGTATTTCTCCATTACCTCATGGTAAAATTCGAATTTTGAAGGGGAGTTTTTCTATGTTTTTCCTGAAGGATAAATAATGGTTTTGAAAGCATTTCACCATTTAAAAACACAGAGATAGACAGTGGTATATGAGACAAAGTTTTTTCAAAACTGGAGAAAATATTTCTTATGCTTAGGGGGTCTCAAATCAATTTGGACAGTGTCTTAACATTAGCTTTAAGGGCAGTTTTCCATTTAAAAATAACCAGAAAAAGAAGTGATTAGAGAGTGGGTTTTCTGGTAAAAAATTAAAGAGTTTGTTGCTATGATTGCCAAATATTAGTACAGTGATAGGTGGGTGTTTTCATCAATCTTAAAGGCCCTTAAATTCCTTTAAGAACAGTGATAAACCATACACTAGTTACTATATAGACATACAGAGTTGTAGAGGCTTCAGATTGGCTAGAAGGTGTCCTAACAATGTTAAAACAAGAACAAACTTTGTCTACAAAATCAAAGGGGAAAACATTGATTTTAAGGTGAAGGCTTGGTTATGTAAAGTGTACTCTCTATGTTGTGAAATAGTGAAATTTCTGCAACTTCCATAGTTCCAAAAAACAGAGTGTGTTGAAAGACTTTTTAGGTCAGCTAAGGGTGTCTTGTTTTACTTTGTGAAAAACAATGAATAGCAAAAATAGAATTGTTTGAAGAGAAAGGTGTTCTTATCAAAACAAAGGAGATCCTTGTTCAAACAAGGGACCACCCACACATATTTTCAAGACTTTTCCTAGGAACACTGATAAGTTGATTTTGTTTCATTTGAAAAATACTTGTTGATTGGCATCAAAGAGGATAAAATAGTTACTGATAAGGAGGACAGGGTGTGTTATTGAGAAACCATTTCAAGGACCATTTGAGACAACTTGTTTTTGCAAAGAGTATCCAAAACAAAGTGCCTCCTAGGCAAGATAGTAGAAGTGGCCTTCACAGGAGATTTGAACCTGTTTCAACTGAAGAGGTAAATGCTCATCTATCAGTCCTATTTAACTTTCATGAGGTTGGATGTATAGAGTTTTGTCAAAGGGTGCAGGAGGTGAAAAGCTATCTCCACTTGACACATCTTTGTGCTTTGAGATTTCAAGGGAAACACTTTCATATGGAAGACTTGGATTTCAAGTTTTCTCCTAGATCCATTTCCAAAGCCACCAAAATCCCTTATGTCAGAGAGAAGTGTTTTAAACAGAGCCACCTAGACTCGGAGAAATACAAACCCTTTTTGAAACCGGAGCATAGAGATACATGCCCATCCATCTTTCCTTTCTCATATCTGTTGACTAGTTATTCTCCCCTCATGAAGATAATCATGAAATATTTCACATGTGAGGGAAGATTATCTTGGGTCGATGCTTACCATGTCCGGTTGCTCATGCATTTCACAAGAGCCAAATTGTTAAATCTACCCTTCTTCCTTCATAGAAGTATTGAAAATATGGCCTCCATTTTTCAGAAAAGACCTCCTTCTCAGCAGACAGCTTGCCTTTTCCATCATTCCCTCATCAATATTGTCATTCTTCATCAACTTGAGAAGAAGTGAATCTCTTGGGACATTTTCATTGCACATCCAAATTTCACCACTGTACCTTCTTTCCATGCATCTCCTTCACCTTCCACTCAGCATCTTTCACCTTCTTCAAGAAATCCCATTCCCGAGAAGCCAAAATTTCCCATAATCAGTGAAGAAGGGTAGCATGATGAAGAAGGGCATAGTGAAGAAGAAGGTTAGCATAGTGAAGGAGAAGAGCAGCATGATGAAGAGGAAAAGCAGCATGATGAGGAGGAACAACATAGTGAAGAAGAAGAGCATGATGAAGATGAATAGCAACAACATGATGAACAAAAATACCATCATGAACAACAGCAACATGATGATGAACAATAGCAACATGATGAACAACAGCATGATGAAGAAGGGTAGCAAGGTGAAGAAGGGCACAGTAAGGAAAGTCATCAAAGTGAAGAAAAACACAGTGATGATGTGCAGCACAGTGATGAAGAAAAGCGCCATGAAGAAACTCAAAATAGTGGCACGGATGATGAGGGAAGTAACAATGGGAAAGAGCCAATAGAGCATGTGCTAGCTGCCTCTCCTAGGCAAGGGGCCATGATTTCTTCTCCAAAAGTGGCCAAGCCCTAGATATAAAGGAAAAGGGTGCCTCAAACTATAACTCCAAATGTCACTAGGGCCCTCCGAAGCAAGGGGAAATTACCCAAACAACCCATTGTCTAATTACCCAAGAGGAGGAAGACCAATAAGGCCGCCCAAAGCAAGGGAAAGGAGGAAGAAGAAAGAAGCCATAAAAAGGAGAGGGAATTTGACATAATTCAGATCCAAAGTGATAATAGCGACAATGAGGCCCGAATCCTATAGTCTCTCTTGATCAATAGAGAAAAACAAATTGATGGTTTGGGGATAGATCTAGAGAGGTCTAGAAACTTCAATCACTTTTTGCAAACACAAAATAAACAGATGAGTGTCCACATGGTTGTATATGAGACACGGGCCATCAAATATAAAAAGGAGGCCTCCAAGGTGCAAGTTAAATTGGAAGAATTCATGGGTGAGTTCAATGATAGTGAAGATGAAGATCAACCCAAAAGAAAGAGGCCAAGGACCATGGGACTCAGAAGAGCCCTTAAGAAACAAAAGGAGGAAGAAGCTGCCATTTTCCAATCTCTTCCTCTCACTACTATTTTCACCCAAGAGATAGAGAACAGTCGAGAAGCATGGCTCGAGAGGGTGAATGATCACTTGGAAAAGAAGTTGGAAAAGGCCAATAGAGATTTGGACCTTCAAAGGAGGATGGCCGGGCACTGTAAGAAGCTTAATCAGTTTGCCCAACGAAAATTGAAGGCCACACAGGAAAAACTCAAAGAAGCTCAAAAGAGGCACCCACACCAAAAATGAAGAAAGACACCTCAAAGCTCCAAATTTTGGCCTCATCTTCTCATCATGTTTCTGAAAACCATTGAGGGTCATGCTCGCCAAATTTGGGCGAAATTAAACAAGTTTTGGTTTTTTGTCATTTTTGGGTTTTTGGCTAAAAAACATGGGCATCGCCATTTCTATTTGGGACATCCTCAAAGGATGAAAATGGTATCATTGGATGCCATAATTTCAGGGGCATCTACTCATCAATTTTTAGACCAGAATGGGGAAAAACACTCACTTTTTCCACACTCTGCCCCGTTTATCAGCAAAGTCTATTTTTTTGGTTTTTACACACAGGTCAATTTTTGGCAGACTTATGGTAATAATTTTTAGTAGAGCTAATCATTTTCAAAATATAGACATTTAGAGCTTTCCAACGAGCTATCACGGGCCTCATTTTGACATGGGGAAGGCATCCAAAAGTTTCCTGCAAGACAGAGGATTTTCTGCTGATATATTTCTTAAGTATTTTTGTGAAAAATGTACTTTTCTAAAGTGACTTTTCCTCATGTGCGTTTAGCTATTTTTTGGCATGGTTAGTTAGCAAAAGTCAATATATTTTCCTTTTTTAGCATTTTTGAGATATTTTATTCGATATTTTGTGCCTTGGGCTTTGCAAAGCCTCAAGGACAAAATCAAATATTTTTGAGGGGCCAATGAGATTGCAAGTTGCACTAGGGGGTTTTCCCTCATCTTGGCCTATATATTCCAAAAGAATTCATTGTAAATAAGGCTAAACTTTATGATATAGAGAAATATATGGTTATAAATCCTTGGAAGAAATACTTGTCTCATGCAATGGATAGTTTCTTGAATGTTTTTGGATGATGAAAGAGGACTGCTGTTGGATTCCTTGACTTGGTAAAATGGTATATTGTCCCTCTTTGTTATGATTTTTAGTTTTCATTCATATTCCATGTTCTTTCTTGTTGTAACATAGTAGAGAATAGATTTGAGACATGCCCTTGGAAGCACCACAAATTTCCTGTTTATTTATAGCTTCTATGGTTTCTTCCTTCTTAGTCATATCAAAGAATCCTTGATTTCTCTTTGATAACTAGAGAAATTATTTGCTTGTTTCATTTATGGTTTTATGAATGCTAAGTATGATTCACGGTATGCCTTTCTTACTCATGGCTAGTCATAGCTCCACCTCTGAAACCTTTCTTTAATTGTTTGATTGTCATTTGTTGAACCAAGGAGGTCTTGTACTGATCTTGCCCTTTGCCTAAAAACTATGCAATATTTCTTCAAAGTGCCCAATAGCTTGAAATACTATGCTTAGGCATTTCCTCATAGTGATTTGAGTTCTTTGTCTATCTTAATTGTATTTCCCCAAAGTCTGATAGCAATTTCCTAAAGTTAGAGAGTCATATATCTCTATGTATTTCTTGAATGTTTATTTCTATGCATTGATCACTTTATAGTTACATTTCTCATGATTAATGGTTATCCCTACCATGGTTATGTCAGCTATTAAACTATTTATGTTTGAAATACTTTTTTCTTCACAAATTTAGTGTCCATCTCACTCCATTTTACCTAAAGATCCATTTTACCTCGATCAAATCGGCCCTTTAGCAACCTTGTATCACCATATGAAAGCTTTCTTGACCTTTTCAACCCCATAGCAAAGTTGATCTGACATATTTTTACCTATATTAGTCTTTGATCAGTTCATCCCTCACAAACCTAAAAAAAAACCAAGAACCTTCTTCATAACTAGACTAAAATCATAAACACAAGAAGCAAACACACAGATATCCCTTACACAAATAGAGAGAGCCCTCTCTGAGTCCAGGAAGGCTAGGTCCTTGGGCTCCAAAGACCGGTTTGATGTTACCCTATCACTTGGCTTGCTAATCAGCCAAATCACGAGACCCTAACAAGACTGATACAATGTATGTAGTAAGCTTGATATCTAGATTCATAGGCACCGAAAGAGACACATTAGCAAGAAGGAAAGATAATTTTGAGGTATTTAAATGCAACAAAGGAGTATGGTGTTCTATACTCTAAAACTGATAAATTTAAGTTGGTTGGTTACACTGATAGTGAATGGGCTAGAAGTGTAAATGAGAGAAAGAGCACGTCAGGGTATGTCTTTCATTTAGGATCGGGATCCATTTCATGGGCTTCCATGAAGTAGCCAATAGTTTCATTATCAAAAATAGAAGCTGAATATGTAGCATCAACAACAACAACATGCCAAGGAGTTTGGATGAGAAGGATGCTGAGAGATTTATGTCATGAGTAAGACAAGGGAACCACCATTTATTCTGATAACAGCTCAAAAATTGCATTTTCAAAGAATTTCACTTTCCATAAGAGAACAAAGCATATTGATGCTAAATATCATTTCATAAGATAATTAGTTAACAATGGTAAAATTGGTTTGCAACATTGCAGGTCAGAGGAACAGTTTGCTAATATCCTCACAAAGCCATTGGGACAAAAGATTTTTTTTTATCTCAGACATTATCTAGGAATGACTTATGGCCACAGTTGTGATTAAGGTGGAGTGCTATAATTACTCCAAACCACCGCCATGAATAAGGAGTGGCAGCAGGCTACGCTTCAGTAAATTTATGTGCATGCAAGGACAAGCTGTAGCCTTCAAATCTAAAGGCGTTTTCATGAAACTCACACAAAAATCAAAATAGAGTACCTGAGCCATGTCTGCATCTAATTTCCTTTTCGCGTTGAATTATTGTTTCCTACAACTTTGCGCCCACAATTTTTCTTGTTTACCCTTAAGCCTTTTGGCTTAATGTTATTTCCCTACTGATGCAATATTGGTGGGACCCACCTCAAACCTTCACCGCATTGTAGACTGATGCAAAAATTTACATTTCATTTATTCCTTACCTCCGTGCCATATTGCATTTCCCACTGTTTAACTGCTCACACATTGCAACCCACAAGATTTAAGTTTTAAACTTAAGCCCTTCACCGAATTTTAAATCTTTGCTGATGTGATCTGGAGGGACCCACGAACCTCACCAGACTTCATAACTCTTTCCACTTACTGTTTATGCCGCCTGTAACCCGCACTTCACATATTTTATGTTTTAACATTTTTTTTCCTCCGCTCACAGTGTGCAATTCACAAATTTCATGACTTACCGTTTTAAGCCACCCACAAGTAATCACATTTTTTTTGTAATGTGATCGCAAAGGGGTAAAATTCAAGCTCAGGAGGATAGCGCATACTATGCATTGCGAGCTTAGGAGTGTTACAGATTGTGCACACAAGTTAAATAGTTTTTGGTGAGATGTGATGTGCCATGTTGTGACATCACATATCGAAAATTTTAAGCTTTCATGTGTTCGTGACAATTAAATGTTATAATCGCCGATGAGTGATTTTCGATGGAGGCGCTGGACATGATGTGTTTTCTAAACCGAATCGCATAAGTTTTCAAGTTTTTTCTTTTGTGTGTTGAACGTTGTTTCGTGTGTAAACAACAACATTAGAGTTGAGGGCGATGTTTTTTTTTGAACATTTGATCCAACATTAATTTAACATTAAAGTTTCAAGCTTCGGCCATTTGTACTAAGACTATTTAACTTCATATGATTCAGTGTGATGGAATAAAAAATTGTAGTTTTTTCCTCTCCTATATCTAGCTCTCTGTCTGTGAATTTTGTTATTTCTGCATATTTTCACATTCTCTGTGTTGTAAGGAGGAATGCATTCCTCTTTGTTTTTTCATTCAATATTCCAATAGGTGTCACCTTCTTCTGCCATTCTATTGTGACCAACCACGTGGTCCAACTCAGCTTGGGCTCATTCCATTTTCTCTGAATTACATATTAGTTCAACCATTTTCCCACTTTATTGTCTTCCGAGTGGTATGAGTTCTCACCATAAATATGTCTTGCAACAAGCAATAATTTGATAGAGTATGAATTGGCTAGTAAATTTCTATAATTTATAGTAAGATACTATGTATCATTAAATACATCAGCCTTTCTATGATGCCAAGAACAAATAACCAAAATAATTACAACTATGTAGATTTTGTTATCCGTGATAGTAAAAGCATCGCATCTCATTTCCGGCAGAGCGTCCAAGTGATCCTCAGGAGCATTTCTCCTATCCATGGTTTTTACTCTTTGGGCCAGTCAGTCCTCTATGAATTTGTCAATAATGTCATATAATGTTTAAGATATATTCGCGTGTTACGTGCCACACCGTGAGGGTCTAACCACCGAAGAAAGGGGATGTAGTCCGCTAAATTGTGAACTACCGAATCCAACGTCATTTGGCGAATAGTATCATTGAAATCTTGGAAAGATGGAGAATTGGGATCGAACATGTCTTTACCAAATTCCATCTTTCCTAACATATTAAAAGCGATGCAGACCATCATATCTCTGATGTTTACACTCTTCCCCTCTCTACTTCCCAACAGAATCTGCTTCATTGCTCAGAATACTTCATCTCTTCTCAAATGTTCCATGGCCTTTAACCTCTTTACACTAAATATCATTGTATTAGAAATACATCTAAGCATACGCCAATGCGATCCATATTAGGCCCAAATTATTGAGGACTTCTGTTTGGAAAGACACCTAGCTGATTGTATCACACACCAGCTCGCAAGGACATGGTCGTGGGTCTTGACAACTTCCTTCTCCATGGTAGGACAGGAGACCACCACTATAGCTTTCATCCGAAGAGAGACACACATGAAAGGACCATACTTGTTAGCGAGGTGGAAGAGAGATTTTTTGGGCTTACTACCCAATTGGAACAGGTTTCCCATAATCAGTCGTCTTGGAGGTCCAAGAGGAAGCCTGCAATAAGTCTTCCTACTCCACATATCGAGGAGAAATAATAAAAAGAGAGAGGTGATCGCTGTCAAAGAATACCATAATATTAATCCAATATCCATTGAGAATTATTACACTGGCTAACTGGAAATCACAGATAACCACAAAGAGCAAGGCTCAATAGAAGTGTACATTAAGTTAGTATTATTTTCGTATAAATAGACGGATACGAGCCTCATCTATCAATTCAGGCACACACACACACAAATATATATATATATATATATATATATATATATATATATATATATATATATATATATATATCGGTGCGATGGAATGAGTAATATATGAAAGCGTAAAATGGTAATTAAAGAGCTAATAGTTTGTTAAAAGTTGGAGAAACAACAAACAACATGCCTTAATTTTTTTCTCTAAAATATTATCGGACTATTTTTAGATTAATAGTCATAGTTTGGAGTATTTTTTTTTTTTGTAAACTTAGTAGGTCCTTACTATTTTCTATTTATATAAAAAAGAAGGCATAATAGATACAAAAATTAGGCCTCAATCTTCCTGAAGGAAACTAGTTCTGTTGGCCATCTAACTGCATTGAATGCCATCCAAAACATGTACTTCCTTAGTTTCCTATGAAAAGTCTTTAGGTAGCTAATATCAAAGTTTATATTACTAATATTTAGATAATGCAAAAGAAAGCTAACCGCTATCAAAAAATAAAAAAACTGTATCCGGATAATCTAGTCATCATCTGACTCCACTGGGGGCAGATCTTTGACACTTGAGCCTGGTATGTTAACTTGTTGCATGGCCTTAATGACCTTCTCAATTCTTCCAAGATGAGCATACTGGTGAAGTTGACACAGGTTCATTTCATGGATTCTTTTGTTAATTTCTGCCTTAGTGGAAACTACTTTGGGATCCCCTCCTACTTCCTGGACTGACATAATGGCCTCAACCAATAGGGATTTTATTAGCCAGTGGGTTTTGATTGAGTGATGAAACAAAGATATTCTCCCTCGGGTATGACACGGGTCTATGAACACTTGCTTTAGTTCTTCCACAGCAATTTCATCCTCTTCTCCAATTTTTGTTCTAGCTTCTGTATCCCATCCATGAATGAGGATTTTATAAAAAAATATGTTTCCTCTGAGTAGACCTGGAATAGGGGCTTCATGAGCTCTCTACTAGATTTCTTGCCTCTCTTGGCTAGCGAGATTGACATTTTTGCCTTGGCTTTGTCCATATCGACCTTTTTGCCTTGGTTTTTCTTCACCATAATTGGATTGCGGGCAGACAGGAAAAATATAACCTCTGTAGTAGAAACATAATAGAAAATAGCCAAACGGTTAATGAAAAAGACATAAGACTTAAAATGGTTGGGGTCAGCAGTTGTGGGATACTGGTCATGAGCCCCATGAATATTTGTAAGACTATATTCATTCCTCCTACCCACCTTAAAATTATTACTTTTATCACTACCTACCCAAGTCTAAAGCAGAGGAATAGTAACAAATAGATTTAACCAGAGGACATAGAAATAGAGACAGTTGCCAACATTCCTAAGACACTATTTCTACAAGCATGCTGCAAGTCTAAGCAACTATCTACCCCATACAAAAGCTGAGGATGATAAGCAAACAAGTTCTTCTCAAAACCAGAGAGAGAAATATGATGAATTGTCCCCCCCCCCCCGAATGTTAACATCATTCAACTGCATGCATGCAATTTCCCATTCCGACCTACAGTGAGAATGGATGACTACTTTCTCATGGCATCTACTTCCCAAAGAAAGAGCTAACAATGTAATTACTTTCATAAAATTATCTACCAAAGAGGAGTTATAACCTTGCAAGTGCAGACCCATATGATTTCTACCCTTGGCAATAAAATTACAAGTGGTTTGATAAACTTTGTAAACATAATCAAAAAAAAAAAATATTTTCCTTTTCATGTTGCAGAGCTCGGACACTTTCTTCATCTTAACAGCAAAGGGTTAATTGGATACATACCAATACACCAGTGCAGGCCACTAGCGATGTCTGCGGTTTCTTCCAGTTTGTGTGTGCCAAGAACTAGCTTCTTCACAAAGGAGAAGGATTATGACAACGCTTTGCAACCATAGCATCTTTACCTGCCTCAATACATCCCGCCGACTCTTTTCGCAACCTTCCTCTAACATCCCAGCTGACCTCACCAACTATTTCTCATCCGTATTGTTGATCATCACTATGTTCTAACTTGGGAAACGTCCTCTTCAATACCTTGGCAGCCGTGTTCTGCCTCCTGATCTATGCGGGAGGCACCTTCCAGTCCACCTTGCCCACCATGTCCTATTCCCATAGAGTTCCTTGCCAATTGGCACCCCGATTGGTGGTGTAGTTTGGAGTATTATGTTCAAAAAATTTGGAGTGTAATAAATATCATATGTACTAAATATGTATCTATAAATTTTTAAGGTAAGTTATTATTTTTATATAGCAGTATATCTATTTTAAGGTAGGATTTAACATGGGCTTAGAGGGATCAAATTTCTTCAACTAGAAACTTATTTAGAGGGTAGAATAAAACGTGTTATTTTTTATTCTTTAAATTGTATTTTTGAATGCTAAATACAATACATATATATGACCAAATAAATTTTTAGCCATAAGTATATGACCACATAAACATTTTAGCCATAAAACGTATTTATTTTATGATATATACATAATCTTTTTCAAATGATATATAATGTATCTACAATTAACATTAAAATATTTTAAATAACATGTACATCCAAAATTATAAGATTTAGAAATTTTATTCACACATTATTTTTAATTGTAATTACTTTACAACATATTCGTTTATTTTTTATTATACCTCACATTATTTTTCTTTCTATTTAGAACATAATTTTTTACCTTTATTTTTATTTTAAACGGGAACATGAAAACTTACATATCCCTCTTATATTGGGTTCTAAAATAAGCCTCTTCGCTCAATTACAATTTTATATTAAAAATATTGAATTTTTTCCTATCCTATTATTAGAGAAACCAATCAGACATATAATTTCGGTATCTATAATAAACATACAAAGACTTTACTAGATTTCAGCAAAAATATAAGAAATGTAGTAGAAGAAACCTATCCTCTGAGGTCATTGTCAATATATCAATATATATATATATATATATATATATATATATATATATATATATATATATATATATATATATATATATAAGTCTAAAGAGAAAAAAAAGTAACAAAAAAACTTTTACATGATCGTTGATGCTTTCAGTAGAGAAAACCAGACCCAGGGAGTAAAGGTAGGGGGGTAGGAAGAGGCAAGTTTAAATTCTAACATGTTTGTAGTGGATCGAATGCATGTGCATCCATATTTTTTCCATATGAAATATAATATCTTCTATGGCCTCAATCTGACCTATCAACACTAGTCATAATAACATTTTTATGTGTCAAGACATGTCAACTATGTGCATGTGGTGGTTGAAGCAACCATTGGAATGTCACATGTTTGAAACCGAATTTACTACCTTTTCAAGCACCTTATAATATATCACACATCAACATTCATCCATGATTTCACATTCCACTTGACTAATCTCTTCCTAAACATGTGGTGGATTGTGATCTCTGAAATGAGTGGAATAACTCTCCCCCATTTTCTAGGTAGGAGAGGCTACCACCCATCGATAATAAGTTTTGTCATGTCTAAATCTAGCACATTGATGGGACATGTATTTCTACTATAGGGGAGAATCTAGAGTAAGGAATGGAGGAGGCTTAAAACTAGAAGTTGTGAAGAGAAGGGGGACTAAGAGGGAAATGCATGAAGGAAAAAGAATTTCAAATATTGAAGGGGAAGAGAAGAAGAACGTGAATGCATAAAAGTCTTAGAGGAAGGAGAAACACTAAGAATAATTCCAAGAGGAAGCTCATATCACACAAGGAGTAAGAAACCTCATAATTCAAAATAAAATAGCCCAAAAATCCACAAGCCTCATCAATGAGGATAGATGGTGACTTAGTGAGTGACTACAAAAAGCTAAAATCTTAAAATATGCTCATGGAAATATATGGATTCAAACTAGTGATTCCAAAATATTCTTTGTTATGATGTACCATAAATGAAAAAATAACTTCATGTTCATAGCATAATCAATTTACCTTGTGTGCAAGTTGGTGACTCTAAGTGTAATGTGAATACCCTACATTCATGTTTGGAAAATATGCTCCATGAAGCTTGACTAGAATGTAGCATTCAGTCAATTGGGCAATTGGACTGAATCCGCCAAAATCCTTGAGTTACTGATGGAGTTCAAATAATAAATGAGACCAAAGGGATAGGATTACTATAATAAAACTAGAGTTAAAGTTCATGTACGTTGAGGTTGACGAGATGTGCATGATAAACACCAAAGGGGGAGGTGTTGCCACAACTAATCTTTGTATTAAGTAGTGGGATGGAAGAAATTCACCCCACCCCCGCCGCCCCCCACCTATCACTTGTGAATCAGCCCATTCAGGGAATGATAATACTTTTATGCCAATTCAAAACATATTTTCCTCAAAAGAGAGTATGGGAGGGAGTGCCAATTTGAAGAAACTAAAATTTCTTCTAATTTGCAACTTCATTAACCAAAAGGTATACAATCTTGTTTTTAGTCAAACAGACATGTAAGGTATTGATGACCTTAATGATTCTAAGGAGACTTGAACCTTGTTGAGAGTGATATCCAAGCACTAACTATGGGAGACTTTGTTCAAGGAGATCTCATTAAGAATTTTGGATATCATGTTGATAATCATATGAGAGACCCCTTCCACTACAATCTTGGAGAATATTAGGGATTGAGTATGTCACAGGTCTTCTTCTAAAGATTCTAATTGTACTAAATTACTACTATTGTGCCCTATATGACTATAAGAGGGATGGAGCCATAATGATCTCTAAAAACTCCTCTAGAATTTCTAAGTCCCATATTTCCTTTAAAGACTCCATCAAATTTCATTTTGAAAAAATATGAGCGAGGACTGGTTCCATGAGGATGGAGGTGTCCCAAGACAAAGATACTTATTTCTCTTGTGTAGTCTACCCTTGCATGGTCTAATATTGGATTGCAAGTTATTCTCTAACATTTTTTCTTATGAGAATCCAAAGAAAATTGAGATATAAAGAGTGGTTACATAATAAATATCTATTATGTTCTTTGTACATGGATGATAAAAAAAACCTAGTAATAGAATATAGATGCAATTTAGGATGTTATATCAAAGGGATGAGTTTTGTAGTGCTCTACTATAAGGGGAATGATGATTCAATCTCAATAGGAATCGAGCATGTCAATTAACAAAGTGGAGTAGTGATAGTGAGTGAATAACGTTTTAGAGTCCTCAACTACTTTTAAACATGTGTAGCATATGGGAGGGCCCATTTAATTTCACTTTTGGAGATTATTCAACGGGAGGAATTTCCCTTGAGAAATATGACATATAAAAAATGATACATTTGGACACAAATAACATTTATAAATATATTTCCATATAATTTCCTTGGGATGGTCTTGGAAGCTAGTGTCCCATCAATATGATTTCTCGAGAGAGAAGTAACCACTAGTGTTATAACCCTAATGGTGCCTGCTAGGATGGTTGGATATTGTAAATGTACCTAGCCTTTACTTCTTGCCCAAAAAAAATATCATCAGTATTCATTTGGATATCGAATCCATATTTCATGAGAAATTCGTTGTCTCCATTGCTAATAATCATCCACCCCATTCTAATACTCCACCACTTTAAGATAAATCTAGCTTGTCATGAGCCTTGGGACCTCTTCTAGATATTTATTATATTGTATTTTGGTATACTATTTCCATGATTCATCCTAAAAGAGAGTTTTTTGCCTATTGTGACCTCCCAAAAGCAATGTTGTTGAATAATGTGTATCCCATTTTTAGTAAGATTCCAATTTAAGGATCTGACTTGATTAAAGGAAGATCAGATGAGAAGTTTGAGAAGTATATGCCTAACATATTTTTGGTTCCAAATTAAGTTCTATATATCCTTTCCTCATTGGAGCAAACACTCCAAAAGTTTTGCACTTGACATGATGGTAATTGCAACTCGATCTTTTAACAAAAAAGCCCCTCTTATCTTTAGTTTTCATAGATTGCTGCATTCAATAAGGACCACCTTTTTTTAGGCTTAGACCCCTCCAAAATAAAGGGAACATTATACATTGAATATAATTCAAGGTGTATGAAGTGGCCATAACAGTAAAGAAGAAAAATACTTGAAATATTGGAGGATAGAATTAAGGAGTTCTAGATGGCCAACGATGTTGACGGAGTGGAAGATCCAACTTGAAATTTTTAAGTTGAGTTCTATTAGGATGTTTGAGCATAAATAATATCTATGAAATTTTATTTTCTAGAAACTATGGGGGTGTTATAGAAAAAAATATGATATTTGGATTTTTTAATTTCCATACTTGAGGCTTGATAGAATCCCTCCAAATATTGTACAATGCCTATAGCATCCAAAAGAGTGGGTATACTCACATATATAGTGTTGATAGTAAATGGGAAGGTATTCCTTAAATTGGTTGAGCCTTTTGATTTTGTGATGAGTCATTGCATCTTTAAAGGCATGACGCAAACGATTTATAACTTATATGAGTAGAAAAGGGGAGAGGGCTTCAGCCAGTGAACTTGTGACATATCATGTGTGTTTATGAAATACTAAAAAATACCATTAATTTGAATACATATTGGAAAATACCTGTAAAAATCACATTATTTAACCTGCTACCATATGAATCCAAGACATCTTTTAAATTTAAAAATTCCTACTCTCACTAGATATTTTAGGTATCCATTTTTTCATTTACATTTTTTATATCCGTTTATATTTTTCATTAACTTTGAGTTCCATTTTTTATACTATCCAATTTAAAAACCCTTTACCCCAATTATATGCTCAATATATTATGTCATTTTTTCCTCAATATATATCCCCAAATATGAACACACGTTGAATGGTATTTTCTTGCCAATGAAGCCCCCATGGGTTATCCCTGATAGATTCCAAATGAAGAGGAGAATAATTGGGAGGGTGAACTATTAATAACGATGGAGAAGAAGGCTATGGGTATGAGTGCTTTAATCTAGGAAATCCATTCTTTTGGAAAGCTGAATTCTAAGAGAATTTTGGAAAGAAGGGGCTGATTGAGCTTCTCAAAAGATTTGGAGTAGTCAAATTGAAGAAATTTTTTTATATTTTTATATTTTTTAGGGAGTAATGGACTTCATGAGTCATCATAATACCATCAAAAATTTTCCATCCTTCAAAATAGCAAATTTTTTCGCAAGATATCAGATATGGTAATAATGGTTTGAGGATATTAGTTATTAACTTTATGATGAACCTGTAGATCACATCACAGAGTGCTATGAGTTATAATCCAATAGAATTCTCAACTATATCCTTTTCTGGAACAAGAGTGAGAAACATTTCATCGAAGGTCAAGAGAGTAGAGTGAGAATAACTATATTATTCCATTGATTCCCATAAGTCCTCACTAATATGTAACCAATAAATTTCGAATAATTTCATTTTGAATTCATCTTCAACCGAGGATTTGCTCCTAGGAATACATTTTAAAGCTAATTCCACCTCAACAATTGTGATTTCATGTAACAAGACATCATTTTGAAATTTGGACATAAGGGAAGGAATGTGATGGACGATGCAGTGCATGGATTCCTCTCTTTATGGCTAAGATTTTGATATGGTATCTCTATAAAAAATCAGTAGGTCTTGTTCCATATTATGGTGATCTAAGAATTCGAACATATCTTGTTTTGCTAGGGATGAAATGTGGTTATGTTGACTATGTTGCAACATGGAGTTTCGAAAAAAAAATTGTATCTCCCCCACCCCACTTCCTTTAACTAATGAACTTTATAATTTTTCTTCCAAAGGATATCCTCTTATTTTCTACATTCTTCCAATTGGGTGAGGATATTTGATTCTTCTTGTATTAATTCATCTAATATACCCTATTGGATGTCCTCCATTTGGTACTCTAAGTTGGCCTTGGCTTGAAAATCTCATCACTCTCCTTTGTTCAAATATTTAAGTTGGGTTTTCATATGTTGAATATTATTCTATATGTCATATACAGAAAACCATTTTCAGCCATCTACTTATTATCGACATCCTTTGACTTCTTCCACAAACTGTGGGTGCGTTAACTAGAATATCTTGAGGAATAACGATGATATTTTTGGTCTATATTTGCTATTTATCTCTGAATTAATGGGCCAATGATATAAGCCCCAGATTGGGAGTATTGATGCCTCCATGAAGATGTCCCAATCCTTTGTTTTTTTTTCTAGAATGTGGAAGTGTTCGAATCTGGAGGTTATTCACTATGAGAACCCCTCAATAGTTGTTCCAAGTTTGAACGAAATTAAATATGTCTAAATAAATAAGACTCATAAAAGGTAAGAGGTATTGTAATAAAATGGATTATTCTTCTATGCACATAAATCCTTCCATACTTTTCATCAAGTAATTGGATGATATTGAAATCACCCCAAATAATCCAATAAGCATGCAAAACTAGAGATTGGTTTTATTTATGGAGTTGAGGAAATTTTCCTTGTAATGAGGCATTTCTAGTCCATAGAAATTGGAAAGAAGGCATATATATACTCATTAAAGGAGTTGAAATTGAAACATTTCTAGTCTTTAGGTTGCAAATAGGTTGATGATTGAGAGTTCGATAGGATAGTGTTGTCACCGAAAGTGTGAACCTAAGGTGCAACACTCAAAGTAGGGGTTGTCACTCTGATCCCTACTCACTCTATTTAGACTCTCTCCTAGATAAGTAAAGTGGGGTATCCCTAAGGATGATTGATTATGAGAACTTGTTGAAGAAAAAATTCTAGGAGATTGAGAGGAAAGGAAATCACATCGATAAAAAACTTGAATTAATATTTGAAGGCAAGTTGAGCGATCAATGTGAGATAAATATACTCAAATATATAAAAATGGCACTTAACATGAGACAACAAAGAGGAGTTCCTTAATAAAAATGCCTAAATAAATGATACTTCGCGATATAAGGTAAGCAATGCCATAAGGAAATTTCAGTAAAATATATCAACAATAATATGCAATGAAAATTCTTTGATGAGATAATGTAGTTTAAGATGCTTCAAAAAATGAAATCCACTAATTATATGACAATTATTCCAAGATCACAATATTGATGAAGAAAAAGGATATTCTCAAATTCTCACAATGTTTATAAAGTGACCTTAACCACAAGATAGGTGTCAATTTAATAAAGTTCCAACAAGATATCAGAGTGTTCCTAACAAGATAAGTGATTTCAAAATGATTTACCGATAGAATCAAGAAGAGATGATGATAACTATGACAAGAATGGAAACAATGAAATAACTACCCTCTGAAGTTCTTATGCCAATATATACCAATATCCGATTTATGTGCTCTTGTAACTAGTTATAAAAAATTATGAACTTTGATGCTTAAGAGATCCACAATAAAACATAATGCTAGCTAGTATCAATGGTAGTAAATGAAACAACATAAGTCAATATTTTACACTATGAAAAATGAGCAGGATCAAATTTCTTCTATAGATGAGCGGGAGATAAATAGAACAACAAAGACTTAGATTGTTGTAAATTTCTTTAGAAACTAAGTATGAGAAACATATGCATGCCAATCTTCAACTTCTAAATTACATTATTCACCAAATATGTTAATAAAAATTTCCTTAGGTACAGAGATTATGTGTGTAAAATTTAGATCGAGAAGTTAAAACATAGCAAGTAGTAAACTTTTCCTAATACCAAAGCCAATGATTATATCAAACATTGTTGACCTAACCCTATGCAAACAATCACCTAGAAGAACTTATTTTCAAATATTGGATTTAGGAAAAAAAAAATATTCTTATGAAAGAAGTGATCCTTCTTATGACCATAGTAAGTTTCAACATATAGAGCATATGATACCAGAGAAATTATTTCTATAAATAGATATTTCAATCCTCTGAAAATTTGCACGAGTCACCTTCACAATTATGTTAGAACACTTAGGTTTTAGAAATGGAATTTAGGAAAATAGTGAAATATTTAGGGACAATAGTAGTTTTATATGCCTAAATAATGTTAATAAATGAAAAAACATGTGAAACAGTCCCTAATGAATTGTATATTCAATGACACAAATTTATTTTATGACCAGACTTTGGGGAAGCTTTGACAATCACTCAAATTTGTAACTTTTGTCCAAGGATTATTTACCAATGTGTTTAGTTAATACCACTTTTTATATTTTATTATCTTCATTGATTATATAGAAAATGGATAAGGGTTTATAAGTGAAACCTGAGGCAATATGCCTTGAAATAATTTGTAAAGTTTCTTCCAATGAATGCCACAAATTTTGACCAAATTTCTCTGCAAATTCTGATGAAGTACCAACCCAGAAAATGAATTTTATCCTACAATGATAGAATTAGATGCGAATGTAACTTGGAAAATAAGAATGAAGGTCCTGCATTCTACACATGGGTTGAAACATAATTTTTCCAAATTCACCCAAGAATTATAAAACCAAGATCTGAAATTTTCGTCAAATGACCTTGATCAATTTCCCTTGCAAACAAATACTATGCCCAGATATTTCCCTCCAAGGTCTAGATCTAGCTCAGATATGAATATGTCATTGGCTGATTTCTCAGGCCTATTCATACACAAGTGAAAAGAGAAAAAACTAATACCCAATATGTAATAAAATAGATAAAATCCCAAAAACCAAACTCCTAAAATTCAAAATTATGTTACGAAAAATCAGATATACACAAGTAAATTATAGATCTATACAAATAAGCTATATATCTATACAAATGAGCTACATATCTATCATATATGAAAAGCATGATTCCAATTAAAGTATAATATATATATATATATGACACTCTTTCGAGTGAGATCCAACTATTTAGCACAATATTTTGAAGATAAATAAATTTTTAAATTTAGGTACGAGCCCACAAAATCCGCAGAAGATATATTTAGTTAGATAATTTTGGATTTTTAATACATAACGCCCTCCAGATCTTAAGTTTTGGGAGCCGGTTGGTCCAACCAAGGCGTTCCCCAAACACACAAACTTTCTTAATAAAATGATTTATCCACACATGGAATATAAGCCGTTAAATTAATATAGGTATAAAATAACAATTAAATCTTTAAATATTGGAGACACCTTCCAATAAAATGTAAATCTTAATTCTATGTTAAAACCCAACAATTAAAGCAATATACATGTGCAATAACTTCATCTGCAAGAGCTATTAACCAACAACTTATAAATAATATCAACAAAATATTAAACACAATTTACCATAAACTATGAGAGAGGAACACTGCCATCAAGTAAAACCCCAAAAACTTTTCGTTGTATTATTCGAGAAAATTTTACAAGACCTTCGAGATTCTAGTACACATTTTAAATGATTGGATCATTTGAATGATAGGTGACCTTTAATTTATAGATTAGTTTTCCAAAAACTAGATGTCTTGTTCCCCATAAAGGTAATCTCGATCGTTAAAAAAAACTTAATTATCTTTTGATCTCCTTCATTGAAATTATTTTATTTTTGAGGAAATTGGAATTTTTAATTTAATTCAATTTTAATCAACTCAATAATAATTATTTTGAGTTGGTTTCCTAAAAGAATTAACTTTGACTTAACTAACAAGGTGCAAGTGTCTAAAATCTCTTGAAATTTCAATATTATGTTGGTCGGGACCTCCAAAAATTAATTTCCCTAAGACCCACGAATTTTTTAATTTGGAGAACTAGTTTTTCCTCGGACGTAAAATTTAATAAATTTCTTGTTTAGGATTTTAATTTATTTTTTCCATAAAATTTAATTAATTGATTCCTGAAGGGATTAACAATTTTTTCGATCCTCAAATATTTTAGCCATGGAGTCTAACTATGATGGACCATGTGTTAAGATATTTTTTACTTTAGTTAATAGATTTAACCCATGAAGTGGGAACACTCGTTCATTATAGACCCTCATTGTTTTAGCCAATTATTCAACTTAAATATAATCTAGTAGACCAAGTTATTTGTAATAAATTAATTCATCCTATTTTCTAAAATTATTCCCAAATCACCTTTTCAAAGACTCGATTAAATAACTCTAGCGATTGCCTAATATCTTGAAGATAAAATTAACGTTAGTTTTAGGGCGCGGTTGGAGGGAAAAACTATGTTGAACATTTGTGTATAGAAACATAGATGAATCAGTGAGACGAAAAACCTCGTAAGATGAAAATCGTCACAAAAACAATAGGTTTACGTAGGTTTTTACATATAGGAACTTTCTTACTAAGACAATTTACATTAAAAACATGGAGAATGGGTTTAAAACTTTAACAAACTCTTGATTGATAATGATGAATCTTGGATGATGTGAACACTTGAAAATGAACATGATGAAATCCCTTTTGCGAAAAAAGGCGGTGTACTGCTATAGGTGTCATTAACACAGAGTGGCAAACATATGGATCTACTTGGGGACACATTTCTTCATCGAAGTAATTTGATAATCCAAAATATGCACAAAAAAAAGACACCAAATAACATAAGTAGCATCCATCCATAAATCATCATATAACATTAAGTACATGAAATATAATCTTTGTAACCAGTAACCATTCTACTAATATTAAAAGTAAATCTACTCTAAATAAAAAAATGAAATGCTATAATAACAAGGCGTAGGGTTAGAAATACAATACCTAGGATTCCATATGACATAAAATCTCTTCAATGGATTCCTCCTTGAGAATCTTATTGCTCTTTGGAAGATCCATAGGTTGTTTCTCTAATGTGCCATGTGCAATTATAAAAAATTTAAGACTTTGACCTATCCCAATTGTGTGTTGTATATCGACATAAGATATATAAATACTTTTTCTTTTTCACTTCTTTCTCATGATTTTATTTGTGGTGGGCTATAATGTTGATGATGTAGAAATTTTTGCTTTATTTTGAAAAATTTCTGATGAAGTATCCAAGATATTGTTGAGTAATTACACAGCGGAAACATAAAACAAATAACACACACAACATTTAACCATGAAAAAACAGATATTTTAATGTGGTTCACCCAACCAATCTGGGATACGTCCACCTAACAGGACATCAGCAATCTCATTCAACAGCTGGAGAAATACAATAGTAGAGTTTCTCATCTGCTCATCTCTTCCATTCACCTCAAATTCCTCATCATGCTCACTTGACTCTATGGGCTTACATTTTATAGCTGTGAATGGAAACAGAATCATAATTCACTCACAACAAATATAGGATGCATTAACTCCTCATCAGAAATAGATGGAGTAAATTCAGCAACAAATCCTATTGTTGTCACCTACATGAGATTTTCTCCAAAATTAATTAAAAGAAAAATCTCAACAATCTCCACCTTGACAACAATTAGCCTGATACCCTGTTCCATTTTCATTTTTATCTTTTCTGCAAGCCAAGAGAAGCCAGACACCATCGTAGCTTCTCTAACAAAACTGGTTTCGTGAACATGTCTGCACAGTTTTCCTTTGTATGCACCTTTTCAAGAGAGACCTCTTTCAACACAACTGCCTACAAAATGGCGCTTGACAGTATATGCTTTGATTTACTATGGCCAGAGAGACGTAATAAGTGAATTAAAATGGCTCATTTTATAAATACCTCATGTCATTCCGCAACCTACCAAACTCACCAAACAAACCTTTCAACCAAACCGCTTCTTTGCAAGCATGTGAAGCAGCTATGTATTCTGCTTCAGTAGTGGATAAAGCAATAATGTTCTGTAGCGTTGACATCCAGCTAATAGCTCCACCTGCAAGAGTAAATACATACCCTGAATTTGACCTTCTCTTATCCAAATCACCTGCAAAATTGGAACCAACCTATCCACAAACAAATTCACTACTCTTGTTATAAGTGATACAATAATCACTTGAGCCTCTCAAATATCGAAGCACCCATTTCACTAGTGACCAGTGTTCTTTTCCTGGATTTTCCATATACTTGTTGACAACCCCAACTACATGTGAAATATCTGGTCAAGTACAAACCATCGCATACATCAAACAACCTACTACATTGGCATATGGAATTCGAGACATATATTCCTTTTCATCATTAGTGTTAGGACATAAACTTGAAGAAAGCTTAAAATGGGAAGCAAAAGGGACTGAAACAGGCTTCACATTGTTCATACCAAACCTCAAGAGTATTTTCTCAATATACTTTTGTCGTGATAGCCACAACTTACCATTGCTCCTGTCTCTAAAAGTCTCCATGCCCAAAATCTGTCTTGCTGCTCCTAGATCTTTCATATCAAACGTCCTAGCCATCTAAGCCTTTAACCTATTGATCTGACTTATGATTTTGCTTGCTAAAAGCATATCGTCAACATACAACACTAAGATAATGAACATTCCATTACTTAATTTCTTAAAGTAAACACAATGATCGTAATCACTTCTTATATAATTTTGACTCATCATGAAAGAATAAAATTTCTTGTACCATTGTCAAGGCGACTGCTTCAGACCATATAATGATTTCTTGAGCCTGCAGAAAAATTTCTTGTTGTGATTTTGAACAAACCCTTCCGGTTGTTCCATGTAATTCTCCTCATCTAAATCTCCATGTAAAAATGCAGTTTTAACATCTAGTTTCTATAATTCTAAATCAAGTAAAGAAACTAATGCTAACACAATCCAAATTGAAACAATTTTTACAATTGGTGAAAATATCTCATGAATGTGAGTGTCGGCTTTCTGAGAAATACCTTTCGTGACCAGCCTTGCTTTGTACCTAGCATTTGTATCATCAACACCCTTCTTCAATTTGTAAACCCACTTACATCCTATAGTTTTCTTGTCTTTAGAAAGTTCTACCAGATCCCATGTGGCATTCTTGTCTAATTCCTTCATCTCATCCTTCATAGCCTCTTTCCACTTACCACTGTTTGAACCTTCTATAGCTTCCTGATAACACAAAGGTTCATCATCATTAGCAATTAAAGAAACTAAAGTAACATAATCATCATACCTTTTAGGAAAACATTTTATTCTCGTAGACCTCCTTAAAGATATTTCTGGTACTTCCCCAATTTGTGGATTATTATCTGTAGGAACTTCTTCATGATCAACATCTGAAACACGTTCACGATCTGCATCTAAAACTTGTTCATGATTTAAATCTGAAACTTTTTCATCTGGACTGTTATTAGTATTTGATCTAGTTTCAAATTGAATGTGTTGGAGCTTAGGTACATTATCCTATTTCAAATCTATCATCTACATCTGGATTTTCAAGTGAAGATTCATTAAATTTAACATCTCTGTTAATGATGATCTTGTGTGTAGTAGGATCCCACAACCTGTATCCCTTAGTCCCATCACCATATCCAACAAATATATATCTTTTTGATTTAGGATCTAATTTATAACGCTGATGTTTTGGAACTAGAGCATATGCATCACAACCAAAAAAATTCGGTTTAGAATAATCACATGGATAACCTTTCCATACCTCTTGAGGAATTTTGCTTCCTATTGCAGTTGATGGTGATCGATTTACCAAGTAACAAGCTGTAGAAACCACGTATGTCCACAATTCCTTCTGCAATTTGGCGTTACTAAGCATACTTCTTGCTCTCTCTAAAAGATTCATGTTCATGCATTCATCAACTCCATTTTGCTGAGGAGTATATACAGTGGTTTTATGTCTTTCGATCCCAGAATCCTTGCAATAATTATCAAATTCCTTTGAAGTAAACTCACCACCATTGTTAGCTCTTAAAAATTCAATGGTTCTTCCAGTGATGTTTTCAACTAATGCTCTAAACTGTTTGAAAGCTGTGAATACATCAGACTTCTTTTTTAACATGTAGACCCACACTTTTCTAGAGAAATCATCAATAAAAGATAAAAAATATGACGATCCTCCATATGAGGTTGTAGGAGATGGACCCCAAACATCAGAATGGATATAATCAAGGATTCCCTTACTAGTATGTTTTCCAGTTTTAAACTTTTGCTTGCTTTTTTTCCGAAAAAGACAATGTTCGCATAAATCTAACTTAGAAGATTTTAAACTAGGAATTAACTTACAATCAGATAAAAATTTTAATCCTCTTTCGCTCATATGGCCCAACCTTTGATGCCATAAATGAATAGAATTACTGTCGTTTTCAGATACTATAGAAGCATGATCTAACTCTGTTCTTCCTTCTAACTGAAAAATATTTCCAACCTTCTTTTCTTTTATTACTAGTAAAATTCCTTTATAAATTTTCGTTACTCCACCTTGAATAAAGGTTTTATATCCATTAGTGTCTAGTACTCCTAGTGAAATGAGTTTTTTTCTTAGTTCAAGTATGTGTATTACATCAGTTAGAATTTTATTTGTCCCATCAAACATTTTAATCTGTATGCTTCCAATTACCACAATATTACATGAGACATCATTTCCCATGTAAAAAACTCCATCATTGATAGATTTATAAGTTTTAAACCACCCTCTATGAATGCACATGTGATTTGATGCACCGGAATCTAACATCCAATGTTGATCATGATTAGACAAAATAACTGATAACACTTCATCACTCATACCTGAAATGGATGCCGAACCTGTATCTATCGTGTTTGTTTCTTTCTTCTCTATCGAAGAGTCTCCTTTGGATGTTTGTTGTCTCTTCCAACAGTCCTTCTTCAAATTTCCTCATTTGCCACAAAACCAACACTTTACCTTACTCTTCTTCCCTTTCAATTTTGAACGCGAGTTGTTGTGCTTACTGAAGCATCTTTCTTTAGAACGACCTTTGACCATCATTTCTTTTGATGTAGAGGTTTCTGAATTTGACCTCTTCCTTGTTCCTTCGGACAATAAAGCTCCAAAAACATCATCAAATTCAAGGGTTTCTGATGAACTAAGACTTATAGAAGTAACAAAATGATCCCATGACTCGGGGAACGAGCATAATAAATTTACAACTTGATCTTGTGATTCAAATTTTACTTCTATACTTTCTAACTGCACCAGGAGAGTATTAAAGGTATTCAGATGATCAGTTATCATCGTACCTTCCTTCATGCACAGGCTGTACAATTTTCCCTTCAAAAGAATCCTATTGGTTAAGGATTTTGTCATGTACAGATTTTGAAGCTTTGTCCACAAACCAGCAACAGTTTTTTCTGACACGATGTTAAACAAAACATCATCTTCCAAACATAGTCGAATGCCACTCAGTGCTCTTTCATCCAAGTCACTCCATTCATCATTTGTCATGGTGTAAGACTATTTGGCTTTTCCCAACAGCGCCTTCACCACACCTTGTTGCAGGAGTAGATCATACATCTTCACTTTCCAGATCTCGAAGTTTTTTTTGCCATTAAACTTCTTGATCTAAAACCGAGAACTTTGTGTTTTTTCCATAGCTTAATAGCTCATGTCACAAAAAATCTCCAATTGCAACTTTTAATGAATGAAGTTTTTGTTAAAAAAAAAATGAAAATGCCCTTCACGTTATAAAATGCCTTTCCCTTGTTACATATGCAAATAGCATTTTAAATAAACACCAATCGGTTTAAAAACCACTACAATCCAAATCGATTTTAAAAGTCAAATTGATTTTAAAACACTATAAAAAAAATCGATTTTTTTTAATTTTAAAATACACATTGAATTATTGCAATTCAATGTAAACTAATTTGAAATAATACAAATTGATTTCTTTAATGTAAAATGATTTTAAAGAAGTCGTAGTGAAGCCATATTGAAAAATATAAGTTTCAAACCACGTTGTGTTTGAACAAAAGACAAAAAAAAAAGAAAACGTTGAAGTGAAACAACGATTTACCACATCTCAACGCTGGCTCTCCGAATAACTCGGCCTTTGATTAAAATGATATGGCAGCGTTTCAATGTTTCAATAAATTGACCTTTCTTTCAAAGGCATTTCGTAACAGCGTGATAAAAAAACCTTCAAATCGACTTTTTAATGAAAAACTGGAGACCCATTTCAAATATCGATTTTTCAATGGTTCAACATGGCACTTTAATAATCGATTTAAAATATAATACTTTCACCATGCAGCTCACCTTTCACCGCTGCAAATTCAGCAATCAATTTGAATTTCAACAAAATGCAAAACGGAATCACTGTTCCTAAGTTTGTTCGTAGTGTTTTTTTTTCTTTGGAGCTTTGTATGCTAGCTCAAAACACGCGTTTTTCAGAAGCCACCGTTCAGAATCCAAAACACGCGTTGTTTGATATAACATCAACTACACAGCTTTCTCAGCTCAGATCTTTCATAGCAGTTAGCTCATAGAGTTCTGATGCCATTTTACAGTCCACCGCGCAGCCACAGTGCCTTTTAAATCACTATCAGCCTAAATCACTCAGCTTTGATACGAGTTGTTGAGTAATTACATAGCAGAAACATAAAAAAATAACACACACAACATTCAACCATCAAAAAACAGAGATTTTAATGTGGTTCACCCAACCAATCTGGGCTATTTCCACCTAACAGGGCATCGGCAATCTCATTCAACAACTAGAGAAATACAATAGCAGAGTTTCTCATCTGCTCATCTCTTCCATTTACCTCACATTCCTTATCATCATCACTTGCCTCTACGGGCTTACATTTTATAGCTGTGAATGGAAACAGAATCATAAATTCACTCATAACAAATATAGGATGCATTAACTCCTCATCAGAAATAGATGGAGTCAATTCAGCAACAAATCCTATTGTTGTCACCTACATGAGATTTTCTCCAGAAATAATTAAAAGAAAAATCTCAACAGATATTTGTGACTTGCCTTTCTTCATTTTGCATCTATTATGTCAAGGTTGATGTATTAACTTTACAATTATTATTCTAGTTTGCTTCAGTTTCCTTTCTATCTGGATCTCCCTCAATTGGCCACTTTTGAAAGGAAGAAATGACCTCCTCATAATAATATGGAGATTGCTTCAACAAACTGAGAGGCTTATGATATGTTGATGAATCTTTATTATCTTACTTCGATTGGAACCTATGTATATGTGATCTTTCCATTTTGTCCAACTTATCCTGAATAATATTCATTTGGTTAGAATGCTTATGTTTTATAGCACTGATTTACTTTGGATCACTTTCGTGAATAGTCTTTATCACTTTATCATTATTCACTTTCATGGTCATCAAAAAAAATTTCATATAGTTCATTTCTTTGACATGATTTTCCTCTATGGTAATCAAATGATTTTTCATGGTATTCATCATGGTTTCCATTTCCTTAGCATATTTTCCTTTTATAGCTAGTAAGTTTTTCTGAAGAGTGAACTAATTAGTTTCCATGGAACTCATTTATTTCTCATGATATGCATCCATGGTGGCTATCTAATTGTATTTATTAAATTCCATGATCGTAATTTCCTCAATATGTTTTAATTCCAAGGACAATAACTTGCTCTTAATAGAACCAATTTCCTTGGCATGATATATTGCTAATTTTTCTTGATTAAGTTCCACATTCTTAATAAATTAAGCTTGGTTGACCTTCATATTCTTGATTACATGTGCTTGATTTATTTTCATATCTTTAACCATCTGAGTTAGTTCCATTATAAAATCATTTTCAACTTCTATAGTCTCGTTTATCTTAACTTTTTCTTTTACTTTTTCTTTATCTCGATATTTATCTTCAAAAATGTCAATGATTGATTGAAACAAATAAAACTTGTTATCCGGGAGCTCAATGAACCATTCTAAAGTATCTCCATATAAGGTGAGAATGAAAATATTCATCTTCACATCCTCATTGTAAGGATATCGTCGGCACTTTCTCATACAAAGGCTAAGATTTGGAAGGTGAGTCTTGGAAATAAAAGTATTCTAACCTTGAAAAGGAGAAAATTCATCAATGATTTCATCAAATTCATAAGGATGATCATGTAGAGCTCCCTAAATTTTAGTAAAAATAATAAGGAGAAAATAATTCGTCCAGGATGACGTGCTTAAAGGCCAAATGGATGTTAGAGTGAGGGATGCTAGTTCAATAAAAATCAAGCGATCCAAAAAAAGGGAGCTTCTAGAAACAAATATTGTAACAAATGAAAGAATTTGAGTCTCCACTTGAACATGAATCTAACTCTAAAATAAAAAAGGTAAGAACTAAAATTTTATTTAAGAAAAATTATATTAGAGAGGGCTTCTTGTAGTAGAATTAATAACTGAAATAAGTGGTGTCTCCACTAAAACAGGAAAATAACAAAAATTTACAAGTGGAAAAGGTGTAGATAGAGAAGATGAAAGAGTTAGTGATATGACCAAAGATAAGGTGATATAATTCCACCACAAAATGTGGAAATGATGGAAATATGAGAAATCATAAGATGAGGATGATTAAGATGAATGTCTCAGAGCGCGGGTCTAATAAATTGGTCCCTAACAATGACGTCGGAATTTGCTATGTCATTTGATGGGCTAATGAATGCCAGAAAAATATTAGATGATAAGAAATTTTTTTTTCAAGTGCTGATAACAAGATGGTCCCTGACAACAATGTGAAAAAAAGTTGTAGCCCAAAGTGTACACCTAAGGCACAACACTCAAACTAGGGGTTGTCACTTGGATCCCTACTCACTCCGTTTAGACTCTCTCCTAGCTATGTCATGGGTGGTACTCCCTAAGGATTATTAATGATGGGAACTTGTTGAAGAAACACGTCTAAGTGATCTAGATGCAAGAGAATCAATTCCATAAATAAATTGAATTAATATTTGAAGGAAAGTTTAGCGATCAATGTGTGATAAATATCTTCAACTATATCAAAATGATAGTTAATATTAGAGAAAATGAGATAAGTGCCTTAATAAAAATGCCTAAATAAATGATATTTCAAGCTATAAGGTAAGAAATGTAGCAAGGAGATGTTAGTAAAATAGGTCAAGACTAATATGAAATGAAATTCTTTAATGAGATAATGTAATTTAAGGTGCTTCAAGAAATGAAATCCACTATTCTGAGATCAAAATATTGATGAAGCAGAAAAAGATGCTCAAAGTCTCACAATTTTTAGAAAGTAACCTTAAGCACAAGATAGGTGCCAATTTAATCAAGTGTCAACAATATATCACAGTGTTCACAACAAGATAAGTTCTTTCAAAATGATTTACCAATATACTAAAAAATAGACGATGACAGGGATGACAAGAATGGTAATAATGAAAGAACTCCCCTCCAAAGTTCTTATGCCAATATATACCAATATCAAATTTTTGTGCCTTGGGAACAAGTTACAGAGAATTATGAACTTTTATGCTTAAGCGATACAAATAAAAACACAAATCTAGATACTATCAATGCTACCAAATGAAACAACGTAAGTCAATATTTTAAACTGTGAACAATGAGAAGGATAAATCTTATGCTATATATGTTCCAATCACATATAATGAGGAAGGAACCTTCATGTGAGGAGTCATCTAATTGAGGAATAAGTTCCAAATTCCAAATAATGTTAAACTTGTCGATTTCATTTTATTAAAAAAGTGAGGAGATCAATAGAACAACAGAGAGTTAGATTATAGTAAAGTTCTTTAGTAGCTACGTACGAGAAACATATGCATGCCAACCTTCAACTTCTAAATTATATTCTTGAAACAATATCTTAAACAAATGCTCCTTAGTTAGAGATATTATGTGTGTGAAATTCATATCTAGAACTTAAAATATATAGAGTCGTAAACTTATTCCAATACCAATGACAATAATTATATCAGACATTATTTCCCTAAACCTATGCAAACAATCACCTAAAAGAACTTAATTTCAGAGATTATATTTAGGAAATCAATAAATTCTTCTGGTGAAAATGGTGAAACTTCTTATGACAGTAGTAAGTTTCAACGAATAGGCCCTATGGCAGCAGAAAAATGCTTGTTGCAAACAAATGCTTCAGTCCTTTGAAAACTTGCGACACTCACCTTCATAATTATGTTAGAACACATAACCTTCATAATTATGTTAGAACACATAGGTTTCAGAGATGGTATTCAAGACAAAAATTAATTGTTTAGGATATCGGTAGTTTAAGATGGCTAACTAATGCTAATCAATGAAAAAATATGTCAAATGGTCCCCTATGAATTGTCTCTTCAAAGATGAAAATTTCTGTTATGACCAGACTTCAAGCAGAGTATGAAATTCAGTCACATTTGTAACGTTTATCCAAAATTTATTTACCAATGTGTCTAGTTAATGTCACTGTTTTAGATGTTATTATATTGAGTAATTATAAAGTGAATGTATCAGGGTTTAGAGGTGAAACATGAGACTCTAGGTCTTGAAATAATTTGCCAAGCTTCTTCCAATGAATGCCACAAATTTTGATGAAGTGCCAACCCAGAAAATGACTTTTCTCCTATAGAGACTAAATCAAATATGAATATATCCTAGACAACAATAAGAAGGCGCCGTCATTAGGCCTTCGGGGAAATTTTTTATTTTTTTTCCAAACTCACCCAAGATTTATAAAACCTGAATCTGAAATTTTCGTCAAATGATCTTGATGAATTTTCCATGAAAACAAGTATTGAGCCTAGATATTGCCCTCCAAGGTGTAGATTTGGCTCATATCTAAATATTTCCTTAGCTAATTTCAAGAAAATATATTCTTGCACAAGTGAAGGTATAAAAACACAATACCAAATATTTACAAAAATGAAGAAAATCCAAAAATCTCAAGCGTTAAAATTCAAAATTAAGCTACAAAATTCAAATCTACACAAGTAAATTACAAATCTATAAAATTAAGTTACATATCTATAAAAATAAGTTACATATCTATTAGATATGAGGAGTAGAGTCCAAATATGCTCCAACATTTGTAGATTTGAGACTCTTTCTAGCCATATCTAATTATTTAGCACAATATTTTGAGGATAAATAATTTTTTTAAATTTAGGTACTAGCTCAAAATGTATGCAAGATATATTCTGCTATATAATATCAGAGTTTTAATCTGGAAGGCTCTCGAGATATTAATTTGTGGGACTCATTTGGTCTAATTGAGGACTTCTAGACACAGCCAAAATTTCTGAATAAAATGATTTCTGCACACCCAAGTCATTAAATTAATAAAGGTATAAAATAACGATTAAATGTTCAAATATTGAAGGCACGTGAAAATGAAATAAAAACCTTAATGTTATATTAAAACTGAATAATTAAAGCAAGATATATGTGCAATAAATTGATCTACAAGAGCTATTAAACAATAGTTTTTAGATAAAATCAACAAAATATTAAACAATAGTTACCATAGAATTCCATAGAGGAACACTTCCATTAATTAAAACCCAAAGTACTTTTCATTGTATTATTCCATAAAATTTTACAAGAGCTTCGAGAGCTAGTAAACGATCTAAAAGATCATATCATTTGAATGATAATTGAACTATAATTTATAAATTAATTCTACAACGACTAGTTTCCTTGATCCTCGTCAAAGTATTCTCGATCATTGAAAAATATTAAATTATTTTTTAATATTCTCCATCGAAATTATTTTATTTTTGAGGAAATTCTAATTTTTTATATAACTCAATTTTAATCTATTAAAAATTAATTATTTTGAGTTGATTTCCTTGAAAATATTGACTTTGAATTAACAACCAAGGGCTAAGGGTCCAAATTCTCTTTAAATTTTAAATATTCCCTTGGTAGGGGACCTAAAAAAATTAATTTCTGTAAGACCCATGATTTTTTTAATTTCAAGAATTATCTTTTCCTATGACATAAAATTAGATATATTTCTGCTTAGGATTTTAATTATTTTTTTCCAAAAAACTTAATTAATTGACTCATGAGTGGATTAATAATTTTTCCGACCCTAAAATATTACAGCCATGGATTTTAAATATGAGGGACCATACACTAACATATTTTTTACATAAGATAATACATTTAATCCATGAATGGGGAACACCTGTTCATTATAGACCATATTATTTTACTCAATATTGCGACTTAAATATAATCTAGTAGACAATGTGATTTTGAATAAAATAGTTTACCTATTTGGTAAAATTATTCCCAAGTCACCTTTACAAAGACTCTATTAAATAAAGCTAGGACTCGCCTAAGATATTGACAACAAAATTCACCCTAGCTTTGGGGTGAGCTTCGAGGAAAAAACCTTGTCAATTATTTGTGTCTAGAAACACAGATGAATCGATGAGACAAAAAACCTCCTAGGATGAAAATTGTCACCAAAACAATAGGTTTACCTAGGTTGCTACATACAGAGATGGTCTTACTAAGATATTTTACATTACAAACATGAAAAATGGGTTTACATCTTTAGCAGAAAACCTATTGATGATGATGAATCCTAGATGATTTGAACACTTGAACATGAACATGGTGAAATCCTCTTTGTGAAAGAAGGGGATGTACTGCTATAGGGGTGTTTAACACAGAGTGGTCAAGAGATAGTAAGACCACTAAATTTTCCTCAAGTGTAACTACTATAGATTGACCATATCCACCCAATTAGGAGGTCATATTATCAGTTGCTTTAGTGGAATTTTATTTTATTGAACCATAAAAAGTGGGGTTGTCAAATTTCCATTTGTCGTTAATGAGGCTTTTTTTCCTTTGCAATTAAGGTATACGATATTCCAATAAATAGATATAATTGAGAATCGGGGTTAGTGGAGGGATAAACCACTGATATAAATTCTATTATTCTGAAATTAACAAATTGTTCCCTCAATTATTTGAAAATATTTTTGTCTGTTTTGTCCTCCGTTTTACTTTCTTCTTTTTGAGGTTTTTGGGTATCTTTAAGGGGATACATTTTAACATTGAAAGAGCAATATTTTGACGATCCTAATATTTCCTTTAATCATTAAATCAATATTTGAGTAAGTCCTTGCTCATAATTTTTATTTGATATTCGAGAAAGGAGAGTGGTTCCTTGAGCTTATAGTATTTAGCAGCACTTTGAATATCCAAAGGATCTAAATCAATGAAATTTTCTTCCAATTTTTTATATTCATTTCCTTGATCAGTTATATATATTTATTAAACTATCGATTCTTATTATTTTCTATGGACGATAATATTTTTTGTAGATTTTTCCTTGAGGCTATTAGGGCCAATAGAGTAATCATTTAAATACTGTTGGGGGGTGGATTTGTGTGACTGGAGTTGGGATTGAAGCTCAAGAGAAGGAAAAATATGTTACTAAGCTTGGGAATATTTCCAGAGTGTGTTGGAAAAGTGGAGGGTGAGTGTTATTATGATTAAAGGTTAGTCTAGAAAATCCTTTAGGACCTATATTTACTGCCTGATTGGGCTCAAGAGCACATAGAGGATAATTTTGATAAAAGTTTCAATATTCATGAAAATAATAAAATAGAAAGGGGATGTCCTCATAGTCAAATGTTTATTTCTAGAGATCATTTTCATAGTAAATATATAATATTTGAAGAAATAATTGAGATATATTCATGTAGAAACAAATGCAAGCCTAAGAAAATTACCTATCCTATTTGTTGGCTTTAAATATCTTAACAAAATGTCCCAAGTCATTTCCAATTCCATGTGATATTCCTCCATCCCAAAACTCCCAAGGAAAAGAGTACATGGAGATCCATGCGAGGGAAATAAGGAATTCCTTGCTTGAGAAAAAAATATTTGTCCAAAAGAAAAGCTATAAGCCAATCAAGTTGAAGAGATGTGGGAAATTATAAAATATTTTCACCCTATCCTCTAGAATAGAAAATTTGATCGTGAAAATTTCCTTAGCTCCTAGCTCAATTTTAATATTTCTCTTGGGCTTCCAATCTTATAAGATCAAGAGATAAAGTGATTTTGTTTAGGGAGAAAGCCCTAGAAATATGCTTATGAAGGCATGATCTATCATATATTAAAAATATTCACTAATATGAGAGAAATGGACTTTGAAGATAGGATCCATGGCCACCTTGGGAAGGAAACTACCTCGTTCTATTCATTTGGTACATAAATTGAAGGTGTTTTGATATCTTGATTCATTTCACCTGTGTTTTTCGTTGCATGGAATTGGGATGCTTTTGAGCATGATCTATCATATATTAAAAATATTCACTAATATGAGTGAAATGGACTTTGAACTTGGGATCCATGGTCACCTTAGGAAGGAAACTACCTGGTTCACTTCGTTTGGAATATAAATTAAAGGTATTTCGATATATTGATTCATTTCACTTGGGTTTTTTGTTGCATGGGACAAAGATTGTGTTGAGCTTGAGATGGGAACTTATTTCCTATACTAATGAATTATTGTGACTATATAACTATATGTCAGGTCCCTATATTACTAGTATAGTCCCTTATTGTTATTCGTTTACCCCTGTAAACCCAATATTGTTATTATTATTCCCTTACATTATTATTGTTTGGTCGGCTACAATTATATTGTGACCTCATGGAATCCTATATATAGAAGGAGGTTTTGTCATTTGTATCATCCAAGAATTGTTCATTTATGTAATGTAATGGAGGTTTACCCCTCAAAGTGGCTTATTAATAATTCATTGAACTCCCTTTTCTTCCATTTTTGTAGTTGGTTGTAATATCCCCAAAATTTAGACTTCATCTAAATGGAATATTGTAGTTGGTTTTATCTTTATATAGATGAATAAATTGGTAGGGAGGCCTATTAACCTCTTTAGAAGAAAGAATAAAATTCCTCATGTGAAAAGAGGAAGAATAAGCAGCTGGAAGGAGCACATTTAAGTGTGAACAAGGAGGATATCATGTTGATTCAGTAATCTTTGATCAAGTCAACATACACTCTCTAGATACATTGTATCTCCTTGATAAACTCCTCAGATTTTTTGGAGGACAACTTGCATGAGCTTGCAGGAAAATGTGGATGGGACTCGATGAGAAAAGGTTCACTTGCTATATATGGAGAGGATGGGAGCCTTTGTTATTCATGTTTTAGATTATCATTTGTCTATTTAGATTTGGCTTCCTCTTACTGTTTAGCAAGGTTGCAGTGTCGTTGAGCACTAGGTGTTCCCGAGCGGGAATCGCACCTCTTCCCTTGAGAGGCCTCTTAGGAGAGTATTGTACTAATTTGTTCCACATTTAGGCTTGAGGCCATGTAGCAGTCTTTAGTCACAAAATTATTTCTGCAGTATTGTAATGTTGTGTTGTAGGGCATTGCAGTGGAAGATTGATCATTCCACTCCCAGGTTTGTTTGTCAGTAGAGGGTGCGTTCCTTCTCTTGAGAGATCAGCAAAGGAGATCTCTGAGCTTATTTTATATCTTGGCACTTGGCCAAGCACCTTTTCTCTCCTACATTGTAGTCCCTTGTAGGAACTGTATCCTTTTCCAGAGAGTTGCTACAGCAAGGTTTTAGGCCTTGTTTCTGAGCTAGTTTCCTAGGGAAAGGGCCAACCCGTCTCCCGGAAAGCTAGGACAAGGGATTCTTATCCCTCTTATACATTATTCAGCCATGTACATGTAATTTTGAAATCAGACTGCATTATTTTTTGGCTGAATATTCAGATCTTCTCTTTTTGTACATGTGTCTCAAGAAACCGTCGTCGGGTTATCTCTATAATGTAATAAGGAGGCCATATCTCTATTTTCTTAGCATATTGTGCCATAAATCTCCATATATATGATTTTATATTGTGATGTTGTGTAAAACCTCATGAAATGATGTTGTGCATGCTTCAGTCTTTTCTGCATAGTCTAAGTCATGGGATTTGGGTGTTTTTAAGTCATTGTAAGGTCGGGAGACCAATTTAACATATCAAAATCGATTTATTTCTGATACCCATTTTAATGTAAGGGAATTAATCTATATTCTAAGGGATCCAACCATTATTTCCTCTTATTATCATGCAGTCACCTAGGAAAAACGTTTTTAGGGTGTATTTTGCTACTTTTCCCCACTTGGAAACAATGTATAAAGGTATAATTTTGCTGATATGTTCATAATCTAATGAAAGGGTGTTTAAGACACATTTTATGAGATAATTTTCTGCAATAATTTAATTTTTTCTCATGTATTGTTGTAGCTCCAACATTAGAATATCTTAGGATATTCTCATTGTTGTAGAATTTCCCTATTTCAGGATATTACAGTGGTATCAAAGTATATTTCTTGGCACGGCCTGTGGATTTCAGCCATTATGCCATTAAAAGAAGGGGATATGTATAGAAAAGAGAAGACTCCATTATGGTGAGGCAAAAACGAAGATAGACTTACAAAGCTTCTTCCAAGATCTATACAGAGCTTTCAGGAATATCTAAAGAAAATAAGAATGGAGATGGAATCTCCAAAATATTTTGGATCTAGAGCTAGATCTATATTTTCACATGGTAAGTGTGAGCATGTAGCTACACACCATGATGCACAGCGCTGCCAAATGCCTAGATTTATCATGAGATGATGAAAGGAGGACAAATGCCTGGGAGAAAAACTCTTAGTGATTTGTTGCAGGAGTGTGAATCTCAAACTGTGAGGTTTAGAGATCATACCACTTTCCAAGTGTTTTGCAAGATCCAGGTGAAGAGAAGCAAGAAAATGGATAGATTTCTTCTAACTACTTTTGATGGTTCACCTACATGTTCAGCTAGAGCTTGGGTGAAGGAGCTAGACTCTTATTTGTAGCAGCACCACATTTCTGAGGATGAAGCCATCAGAATTGTAGCACTACATTTTGGAGGTAAGGCCTATGCATTGTGGATTTTTGAATCTTGTTCTTTGAAAAATACAAATACTTCCTCTTATGCATGATTCATTAAAACATTGGTGGGAAGTTTTTATGGGAAACTTCCTAAGACACATGTATTGGAGCAAGAAAGAATTAAGAAAACAAAAACCCTGCATGTGATGAAGGAAACTACAAACTTCACTCCACTTCAGAAAACCATGGGAGAAGCTGACATTTTGCATCATACATCGTTAGAGGTAAGACCTCTATCTCATATTCCTAAACAAGAGGGCATGGGGATGTCCTTTTACAAGAGGATCCAATTATTGGAGGGTTGCACATACACATTGATGAAGATGAGAGCAACAACACTGTCACATCTAGAGCACATCTAGTACCTCATGAAGAGGAAGGAGGAGCACATGCTCCAATAGGAGGAATTCTTGTATCCTTGCAAGAAGTTCCCGAGGATCTGATACATGGACGTCAAACCACAATCATTGAGCAACATGATTGTGAAGCATTGTAGATGGAAGGGGAAGGTAGGAAGGAAGGGCAACATCACTTGATGAGGAGCGCACACCCTTCTCTATTTCAGACAGCTAATATAGAAGAGAGGCAGAATAATTTGTGCTTTTAGGGAAAGGGAAAGGTTTCCCAACCATATGTATAGTCTACTCTTGAAATTGATGTCTCACTATAGGGAGGCATTCCACCAGGGAGGCCACCAGATCTAGAGTTGATGAGAGACATCTTATCTTTGGATTCACCCCTCTTGTATTCTGGAGAGGTGAAGAGTTTGGAGTGAGACATTGTCATGGGGGATGTCAAAGTAGTGGGAAGTAGCATGAGGAGAGCTTGACATGCCATATTTCCAGCGCTGTCTCTTGGGAGTATTGATCCATATTGGAGGTCTCAACTCTTGGTAGAGTACTCCAAGGATCTTGGTGCTTGCATGATTCTTGATGACTCGGATGGAGATGGTAGATATATGATGGATGATATGGTCATCTATTCTTATGGTAGATTCTTCTTGAGTAGAGCTTCTAAGCTCAAGGAAAAGTTGTTACATGCAGCAAATAAGGACTTCTTTTCTAGGAATTTTGATGCATATCTTTCCTTGGTAGAGGAGTTCATTTGGGAGGGCATCCAGCATGATATATATCAGCATATGGGGATATGCATAGACTAGATGGTGATAGAGAGGATGTGGCAGCCACTTCCCTACTCCTTGGAGGTGAGGGAGAATTTCCAGTTGAGCCATTTCAGCTCAAGGTCCCGAGTACATGGTGAAGAATGTATACTTCCACATGATGTTTTGTACTTCTTTACTTTATATGAGAAGCATGTTGTACCAAGGAGGATTAACCCTTCTTTCATATTGTATGATGATGTACTTGAATCCATTTGTAGCATTGAGATTCACTATCTCATCGATGGTTTGTGGGGGAAGCCACATGATTTTTGGTATGCACCATTGACACCACTTTGTACTTTCATGTTTGTACCTTGTAAAATGATTGTGGAAACAAAAAAGTGGTTGGAAAGGAACTTGTTATTGTTTTATTTTATGTAGGCAAAGGAAGCAGTGCACTGGTTCCATGTGTGGAACTGTGATCCACTTTCCACTTGTCATGTGACAACTTGTTTTCATTGGTTTTTGCTTCCATGTATTGTTGATATTTCTATGTTCATGGGAAGATTTGTTTGGAGAGTGGGATATGATATGGAGGTTTCCATTGGGAGTATGATTCTCCCTACTATTAATGTTGTATGTTTCAAGAGGAGGAATGGGCACACCATGATTGCCACATCACATCTCTTTTGCTTCATATGGAGTGAGCCATTTGAAGAACTTGAGTGCTTGGAGGAGGCATTTCATGGCTAAATTGTTTGATGGGGTAGCTTGGGCCATTCTTGGAGGTTGTATTGTTTCAGCCCAAAGACAGAAACAACCCCACACTTATCATAAATGGAGAGAGAAAGAAATGAAAAAGGGAAAACTAATCTCTCCATGCATTCCCACTACATTGCACAAACCATGGGTTGATGATTGTTTTGATGAGCTACCTAGAATGGTTCATTTCATTTGGATGATAGCATGGGTGATGAAATCACTCATTGGGAATGAGATTCCCCATGTTGGTCATCACTCCTACCCTGAGGAGGCCATTAGACAACAAGGAGATTTCCACTTGCACCTTCCACATGTTTTACAGACTTGGGAGGAATCATTGGAGGACAGATTTATTGCTAGGCTATAGTGGGATCTATTGATGAGAAGGCCACAAGAAGAGGAAGGGAGAAATTTTTCTCTACCTTTGCAATTTCTTGAGGAAAAGCAACATTTTGGAGGGGGAGGGCTCTAATATTCTGAAAATTTAGACTTCATCTAAATGTAATATTATAGTTGGTTTTCTCTTTAGATAGATGAATAAATCGGTAGGGAGGCCCATTAAAATATTTAGAAGAAAGAATAGCATTCTTCATGTGAAAAGAGGAAGAATAAGAAGCTGGAAGGAGAACATTTAGGTGTGAAAAAGGAGGATATCATGTTGATTCATTCATCTCTGACCAAGTCAACATACAATGTCTAGATACATTGTATCTCCTCGATAAACTGCACAGATTTGGTGGAGGACAACTTGCATGAGCTTGGAGGCAAATATGGATGTGACCCGATGAGAAGAGGTTCACTTGCTATATATGGAGAGGATGGGAGCCTTTGTTATTCATGTTTTATATTATCATTTTTCTGTTTATACTTCACTTCCTCTTGCTGTTTAGTAGGGTTGCAGTTCTATTGAGCACCGGGTGTTCTCGGGCGAGAATCCCACCTCTTCCCTTGAGATGCCTCTTGGGAGAGTATTGTAATGATTTGTTCCACATCCAAGCTTGAGGCCAAGAAGTAGTCTTCATTCATAGAATTATTTCTGTAGAAGTGTAATTTTGTGTTGCAGGGTGTTGCAGTGGAAGATTGATCATTCCACTCCCAGGTCTGTTTCTTAGTAGAGGGTGCCTTCCTTCTCTTGAGAGATAAATAAAGGAGATTTATGAGCTTATTTAATATCTTGTAAGTTGTCCAAGAACCTCTGCTCTCCTACAGCGTAGTCCCTTGCAGGAACTACGTCCTTTTTCAGAGAGTTGGTGCAACATGGTTTTAGGCCTTGTTTCTAATCTAGTTTCCTAGGGAAGGGGCTAACCCTTCTCCCGGAAAGTTGTGAAAAGGGATTCCTATCCATCTTTTACATTATTCAACCATGTTCATGTAATGTTGCGGTGAGAATGTGTTATTTTTTAGCTCAATATTCAGATCTTCTCTTTTTGTACATGTGTCTCAAGAAACCCTTGTCAGGTTATCTTTATAATGCAATAAGGAGGCCAGATCTCCGTTTTCTTAGCATATTGTGCCATCAATCTCCAGATATATGGTTTTATATTGTGATTTTGTGTAAACCCTCATGAAATAACGTTGTACATGCCTCAGTCTTTCCTGCATAGTCTAAGTCATGGGATTTGGGTGTTTTCATGTCATTGTAAGGTCGGGAGACATGTTTAACATATAAAAAGGGATTTATTTCTGATCCCCTTTTGTATGTAAGGGAATTAATCTATATGGTAAGGGATCCAGCCATTATTTCCCCTTATTATCACGTAGTTACCTGGGAATAACATTTTTAGGGTCCATTTTGCTGCTTTTCCCCACTTGGAAATAATGTATAAAGGTATACGTTTTCTGATATTTTCATAATCTGATGAAAGGGTGTTTAAGACACATTTTATGAGATAATTTGCTGCAGTACTTTCATTTCACCTCATGTATTGTTGTAGCTCCAAATTTAGAATATCTTAGGATATTCTCATTGTTGTATAATTTCCCTATTTTGGGATATTACATTGGTTTCATAACATTTCGTATCACAGCATTGGATTCTGGGGTTTCACTACTCCAAACAGGTCATCGTGTGATTTTTTCTATAACATTTTTTCTACAAAGGCTCAGAAGCTGAAATTTTTATGACACGAAGATGAAATCCTGAGTAGATTCCTGTAAATATTTCACATCCTAGTTCACAATATTCTCAGAGATAAAATATGTAGAAGTTAGGATGTTTTCAAGCTCCTGAATTTCATCTCAAAGAGGTGACCATGGTAAAATCATCATAGCTATCTCTCTGAGCATAAGATTAGAATTATGTAAAAAATGGCCACAAGTTCACAGACTGTAGCTGTCTGTGTATAAATTTTCAAGGCGAATGATGAAATAGGGACACGTGGCATGTCGTACAAGTTCACGCATCTGAACCAATCCATAATTAGGTCATTGTGGGAGATTGGACATAACTATGCCTTGAAGAATCCAAATTAGGTCACACATGTGGCATTTGAAAGAATATTTGGAGGGCTACTATATGGAAAAATTTAAGATATTTAATTTCCTAAACCACATAGATAATTTATTTTCAATATAGATCTCCTCAAAAGCAACTAAAAGGTGTGTATTATTTTTCAAATTCTATAAGTCTTGTGTGAAAAATCTGTTTTTATTGATTGAAAGGGCATATTGTAGAATAGATATCACTATAGAGTTATAAAATTCCCCATAAAAACAATTCAACACCCATTAAGCCTTCATAAGGCTCTACTATGACTCATGAATACAAGGAATTGCAATAGGAAATTTCAAAATTATAATAGCAAATGCGCCAAATTTCACTCTCGCAAAGAGTAGCAAAAAATGAAATGGAAGTTTTGAAGAAAGACATGGAAGGTAATATGGATGGTTTGAAGAAAGTCATGGAAGCTAATATGGATAACATGGATGCTGGCATGGAAGCTAAGATGGATGACATGGAAGAAGAAATGAAAGACAACATGGAAAACATGAAGAATGATCTAAAATAAGACATGTAAGGTTCGACAAAGTGGATACAATAAATGTTTCCTAATGTCGAAAATATAGTAGAGGAAACTTATGAAGAAAACAAAATAAATGTTAATAGTGATTTCATAAAATCTAATATTGGATGGAAGAACCACCATATTCCCAAGATGGATATGAGGAAATTTGATGGCGAGGATGCCATACCATGGATAGTACATATCGAGGAATAGTTTGATCTCAATAATGTGCAAAACACACAAAATGTATGCATTGAAACTTTACATTTAAAACAAAATACATTTGTATGGTACCAATGGCTTTTCTCCCGTAAAAATATTATCAGTTGGTCAATTTTTACAGAGGAAATGATAGCACATTATGAGGATATAGAGAGAAACAACTTCTTTAGCCAACTGATAAATCTCAAACAAAAGGGTTCAGTGGTGGAGCACATTGAGGACTTCAAAAATTGAACATAAGGGTAATTGAGCTTCCAGAGGAATAGAAGATTTATTTTTTCATAGGGACTTTAAAGGATAACATCCAACATGAAGTGTCCATCTGGGAACCCGATTCATTGGAGAAGGAATTCATGTTGGTAAGAAAAATTGAATGTAAAATTATGGCGACAAGGAAGCCTACCACTCACATATATAAAGATGGAAGTGTTGTTACTCCTAGACTTCCACAACCTACAAGGTTTACAACACAACGATTGGAATAAAAAGGAGAAAAATGGGTTTGCTACATTTGTGATAAGAAATACACTAAAGGTCATAAGTGTGCTGAGAAGAAATTATTTTACATATATTGTGAAGAGGAGGAACAAAATGAACAAGAAGCTTCAAAAGAGGAGGATATACCCTAGGAACCAACCGTAGAAGAAGAAAAAATGAGTCCAACCATATTGTGTAATGCATTGGCAGGAATTAAAACCCCCCAAACTCTCAATATAGAAGGACATATAAAGAAGAAAAAGGTAGTAGCGTTGATTGATTCAGGTAGTACCCATAATTTTATTCATTGTAAGGTAGCCAAGGAATTGAATTTTTTCTTATACCCAGCACCAGAATTTCAGGTGATGGATGCAAATGGAGGAACTATAAATTTCTCTAGGAAATGATACAATATCAATAAAACTATGGGGGAATATGTATTGAATATTCCAATGCTTTACATTCAAATGGGAGGTGTTGATGTTGTACTAGGACTACCATGGTTACAATGTTTGGGGACAATACTAATTTCTTGAACTTTTCGAATTTTAACAGCATCAACACTTTATCGATAAACCAAAGATAATATCTAATATCATGAAAAATATTTTTAATAAATAACAACAAGATTTAATTTCACAATTATGCTCACTAGAAGTTCCAACATCAAAAACATCTATTTCTCCAGATCTCCAAAAATTCTTCAGAAATCATTCCAAGGTGTTTGAAACTCCGAAAGAGCTCCCACCAACTCGTGGTCATGATCATGCTATTCATTTTATTCCAGGAAGTGTTCCTCCAAACATTAGGCCTTGCAGATATCCTTATGTCCAAAGAGTGAAATTGAACATATGATTGCAGAAATGTTAGAGGCTGGTATAATTCAACATATTTAAAATTCTTTCTCTTCTCCAGTAGTATTGGTGCACAAGAATGATGGATCATGGCGCATTTTTCTGGATTATAAGGAGCTCAATAAGCTCACTATTAAATATAAATTTCCCATTCCTGTGATTACTGAAGTATTGGATGAATTTCATGTTGCAATTTATTTTACCAATTTGAACCTTCGTTTAGGATATCATCAAATTCCAATGAAGACTGAAGATATTTTGAAAACAACATTTAGAGCTCATGAATGTCATTATGAATTTTTGGTCATGCCTTTTGGCCTTACCAATGCACCTTATACATTTCAAGGTTTGATGAATTCCATTTTCAAACCCTTCCTTAGAAAATTTGTGCTAGTATTTTTTGATGATATATTAATCTACAGCATGTCTTAGAAGGATCATGTTCAACATGTTGACATGGTGCTCAAAATATTGGAAGAGAAAAAATTATATGCAAAAACATTCAAATATTTCTTTGGAGTACAAGAGGTGGAATATTTGGGTCATATTGTATCTCACGAGGGTGTTAAGGTAGACCCTAACAAAATTATTGCAATTAAGGAATGGAAAGTCCCCACAACCATAAAGAAATTGTGAAGATTTATCAGGTTAGTAGGGTATTATAGCAAGTTTTTAAGAATTATGGGAGAATAGGAACACCTCTAACAACATAATTTAAGAAAGATGCATTTTCATGGACTCCTGAAGCAACTAAGGCCTTTGAACATCTTAAAGAGGCAATGTGCCTAGCACTGGTCTTAGATACACCAGACTTCACAAAAACCTTTATTGTGGAATGTGATGCCTCAGGAAATGGAAATGGTATTGTTTTAATGCAAAAAGGAAGACCTATTGCTTTTGAAAGTAATCCAATCAAAGGAAAGTAGTTACAAAAAGCTATTTATGAGAAGGAAATGTTGGCAATACTACATGCACTAAAGAAATGGAAACCTTACCTAATGGGAAGACACTTCAAGGTAAAAATTGATCATGATAGTCTTAAACATTTTTTTGAACAAAGACTATCTTCTGAAGAGAAGAAAAAATGGGTCACAAAGATGTTGGGTTATGACTTTTAAATCGTCTACAAAAAATGGAAGCTAAATGTTGTTGCATATGAAATCTGAAGAAAGGATGAAATGGTCGATGCATTTCTTTGTGCCATTTCTATTATCCAACCATATTGGATAACTGATGCAAAAAATGAATGGAAGAAGGACAAAGAAGAGTGGACACTCATTCAAAATTTGCAAAAATATCCTAGTACATCTAATACACTTAGTTGGGAAAATTATTCCTTATGGTACAAAGTCACTTATATATTTGGAATAATTCCCAACTAAGTATATATTCTTTTGGAATTTCACACTTCTTCTTTATGAGGACACTTGGTATTTTTAAAAATTTACCATGGGGTGAAGAAATATTTTTTTTGGGATGGCCTTAAATCTTATATTCAAAATTTTGTGGCGTAACGTTTGGTTTGTTAGAAAAATAAAGTTGATAGAATTAAGACCCTAGTTCTTATACAAACTTTATCCATTCCAAGTCAACATTGGGAGGAGATTTCAATGGATTTTATCACAGGTTTACCTAAGTACAAATTAAAGAGTGTCATCATGGTGGTAGTTGATAGAATTACCAAGTATGCACACTTTTGTGAATTATCTCATCCATTTAAATTAAGTACAGTTGGTACTGCGTTTATGGAAACAATTAAAAAGCTACATGGAAACCAAAATATCATTGTAAGTGATAGAGATCCCATTTTTACTGGAAATTTTATGAGGTAATTATTTTCTTGTTTGGGTACTCAACTAGCTCATATCTCATCTTATCATCCTCAATATAATGGTCAAACTGAGATAATGAATACATTTTTGGAAGGATATCTCCGTTGTTTTGTATCTGATAAGGAAACACAATGGATCAAGTGGTTACCTCAAATTGAATGGTGGTATAACGCATCCTGCCATACTGCAGCAAAAATGTCCCCATTTATGGCACTTTATAGATATCATCCACCCTCCCTCACATCTTCTTTAAGAGAAAATTTTGAGGTTCAAGCAGCTGAAGAACACATCAAGCATCAACACGAGGTTCTCCAAGTCCTAAAGGATAACCTAATTTTTTCACAAAATCGAATGAAACAACAGGTAGAACAACATCGCAGTGAGAGAAGTTTTGATGTAGAGGACTAGGTATTTTTACTTCTACAACGATACAAAAAAATGTCCCTCAAGCAATCTAAGAAGGATAATAAATTATCACCAAAGTACTATGGTCCTTACAAGGTGTTGCAAAATATTGGTACTATGGCATACAAATTGGATCTCCGTGCTTCTTCACGAGTGCGTCTAGTTTTTCATGTTTCGTGCTTAAATAAGGTTTTAGGTGACAAGCATGTAGTTCAAAGAATATTGCCAGAACTTGATGAGGACAGAAAAATCATATTGGAACCTGAAGTAGTCATGAAAAAAAGAACTTAACACCTATGAAATTGATGAATTTCATAGTACCTCATCAAGTGGAAGAACTTACCCACTGAAGATTCTAGATGGGAGGACGAGAATTTTATACAGAAGCACCCGAAGCTACTCAAGCATTGAGGACAACACTTTTTTGAATGATAGGGACATGTTAGGTCCCTATGGTACTGTAACCCCTTTATTGTTATTGTTGTACCCCTGTAACCCCAAAATTGTTATTATTACACCCTTACATTGTTATGGTTAGGTCCGCTAGGATTATATTGTGACCCCATGGACTACTATAAATAGGAAGAGGTTTTTTCATTTGTATCCTCCAAGAATTTTCATTTATGTAATGTAGAGTAGGTTTCCCCCTCAAAGTGGCTTATTTCTAAGGTTTTCATCTCTCTTTTGTTTCATTTTTGGAGTTGGTTTCATAACACTATAGGAGGGGGGATTTTTTTTCTCCCATAATTGTTCCCATGTGTAGGTTTTGCAAGATTTTTATCAGATTAAAGACAATGGTTTACTGTTTGTTTGGTTAGAACGTGGGTCAATATCTCAAGTATTATTATCTAAAATTTGATCAATTCTCACAAAAAAAATTAGTTATAGTAATTAATTTATTACTTTCGTATTTAATTATATTAAACTTAATTATTCAAACTTTTAAAAACACTAAACTATCATATAAATCCTATTAAATTAAAGAATACTTAAACTTAATAACATATATTTCAATAAATAAATAATTTTTTAGAGTAATAATATATTTTATACATCCTAACTCCATATATACTAATTCTTGGAGAGTTCGCATTATCTATATGGCAAGTGGCTCCAAGTGTGTTGACATTGATGTCCATAGTAATATTGGAAGATCTCTTGGGAAATTGGCATTGTCTGACAGTAGGAAAATGTGTTAGCATTGATGTGGTTAATGTGTAAAGCTTAGGAGGACTCTCATGGTTTCTATAGTCTCTTATAGATAATCATCATAGTAGCATGCTTATTGGAGAAACCATAAAAATATGACTATGCTAGCTCTGGAGTCCCATTATTTGGAGAGGATTGTGTCTCAAGAGATCAGATCTATCACCCCTAAAAGTGCCATAGTTTGTGAATACCTAGAAAATGTCTCTCCAATGGTATGTAGAACCCTGAAAAATGGATCAAAAGAGTAAGTTCCAAGCATAAGAAGAACGGTTAAGGTGGAAAGAATACCAGAGAACTTGTAGCCATTTTTATGGTAGTAAATGGGATCAATGACTACATTAGATCTTCTCCACCAGATATTTCTTTGAAAACTATTTCCAACGGTATGTGGAATTCCATAAATAGATTACAGGATAAAAATTTATTGATAGTTAATGTAGAGACCTTAATTTCCTTAGGATTATTAATATTAGAATATCAGGAGGTTTGGAATATCCAAACCTCAAAACCTTGAAACTAGCGATGTTTAGAATATCCAGAGGTTAAAAATCAGAAAAAATTGGAATCTCAGAAGTAAGGAAGGTCAGAATATCGAAAGGCTCAAAATCTCAGAACCTTGTAAGGTCGAAATATCAGAACCTCTAATTTCTATTCAAAAGAGACGAGAGATGGCATCGGACTAGGGGTGTAGGCCAAGAATTTCAGAAGGTAAGAACCACGTAACTTCTTATGAATTTAATTTCTTAAAAGTGTTAGGGTTGTGAGGAGCATGGTTTTGAAAAGAAAATGGCTAAAAAAATAAAAGATCGAGGGACCTTTTGTCTCTCCTCTGACTGGGCACATTGAAAAAAATAATTGGCTCTCAGGATCTGATGGTGGCAGATGATGTCAGAATGACACAGTTGTATGAGGGACACATGGAAGTTAGTTTTCCATTTTTCGGGTGGTATAATCGGGAAAATATGGGTGACATTTGTCGCCACTCAGGATGACCCATGTGGGACTAATGATTGGGGATCAAGAATATTTTATTGTATGACAGAATGGGAAAATGGATAATGCGTCAGGCCATGGTAGCATAACAACAAAAATTGAGGAAAATCATTTGGCGGTCCACACAAGACATGTGAATCAGAGGTCGAAAATTTTGTAACTTATTTTTAATTGTATTTCAAGAATGTATCGAGAGCCTCAGGAGTTGTATTATAATATTTTCATATAAACTTAAGAATGAAGGGCATACATTGTTTATGCATGGAGAAAAGCCCCCAATAAGACCTCGAAGGGCTTAGAACTGAAGAGTTATGTCATCGGTCACAAGAACAAGTCCTCTGGTGGAAAATCAATAGGAGGAAAAGTGAAAAGGGGGTTAAAGGTCAAGCTTAGAGTCTCACGATCTCGTAAGAACTTGAGAATCACTATTAATAAAAGTTATGAGATGCAGAGCCCCAAGAGTGAAACATAGAGCTGTATGAAGGATGAATGAGTTGGCATATAAGAGTAAATGTGCGAGGAAGATTCAATCAATGGAGAGAATGACGACTATCAAGATCACTAAATCAAGGTAACGAGGAAAACAACTTGTAAAGAAGATTGATGGGAGAGTCATTAGCTAAATAAATCCATCCCTAACCTCGTTGGTACTCTTCATTTAATCAATTACATATTAGAGCCATACTAGAGTACTTGGAGTTTTGTTATCAAATTAATAAGTATGAGGAGCCTCATTTTAGTGTGTAGGTTGAATGATAATTTATTGTCAGTATGGGGGACACTTAGCAGACCATTAACTATATTAATTATAATACAATTGCGGTTGTTGAAGTATGGAAATAATCTGATGCCCATTTTGTGGTTTAATGCAGTTGTAGTGTATATACATCAGATGCAACAACATTAAGGAGTGTGATGTGCAGGAGAACACTTGGGGAGTGTGAATGGAAAGCTAAGTTTCAACATAGTGTGCATCATTCCTTAAGCAGTAGTGGAAAGAAATATATGAGAGAAGTTATGAAATTTTCGGGAATGCAAAATTGATGTGTTACAAAGTGCACTAATGTGGATGTGTGAATAAGTTATTCATCACTAAGAGAAGTTGCATCACAAGGTTAAGACCTGAGCTGGTTTATCAACAGATAACACAGTTCGAAGGAGAACTTGGGATATAAAGGAAAAGAATTGGTACTGGAACATACAATATTTTTATTTATATGTATATTCATTTTCCTCTATTTTCACTTTGAAAATTTTATGAAAAGTAGAACAGTGGCTAGAGAAGGTAGTTAGATGCATTCATAAGACGTTTTTGCCTCTTGTCAAGTATTGAATTTCTATATTAAGGTGGTTGGTTCCTCCTGTGAGTGGGCCTTGACAAAGAAAACAATGTAATTAATTTGGTGCTTAATTTACATCACAACAACAAACATATTGGTGGTTTTCTCCCTTTGGTTTTCCACGTAAAAGCACATGTGTCAATATGTGTATGTTGCTCATGTGATGGATTTTTTTGTACATGTGAATGTTGTATCTTGTTATTGATTTGTATCATGTATCATGTATATCCAGAGTTAATATGTCTCTAACCTAGTTTAATTATTATCCTTTAAATAGGCAACAAAAGATAATAATATGTTGGACAAATAAATTTTTATTGATTTAAAAGTGTGATAAACTGAAGAAAGTAATCGCATAGGCTAAAAGAGAAATTTAATACTTTTCCAATGAGCTATTGCATTCTCTCTAAGTCCTCTCCATTGAGGAGAAATTATTTTTTCAAGTCAAAAAATCACTTGTTTAACTCTTGTGCAAGTCGTCCCTACCTGAACATTTCATCCTCTTCTAATAAACATGTTGTATAATTTTATGTTATTGAACTCTATAAATAGGAGTAATATATCCTCCATTTTTTCCATCAATTTTACCATGCAAGAGAGAAGAAGACAAATTCAGGGTTGATCAAGATAATTCATAGGTTTCTATGTCATTAACCTTCTGGTAAAGTGACGAAAATATTTTCTCTTTTGGTTCTCATTTTTTTGTTGTTTGTTTAATGGTTTAGTAAATTATTTTATCTATATTATTGAATAGAATTGAAATAGACTTCAACCTCATCTATAGCTTATATCTCAGGCCCTTTGAAGGACATATTTCGACCTTGATAATAGAAATAATTCCAGCCTAAGACTCAACTCGCAGAATAAAAAAATTGACCTAATTTGTCTTGTAAAAATACCAAAACATGTCCTATAGAAGGCCCTACAACTCCTCCCTAATTCCCCTCAAACTCATCTTTGAGGCCCCTACAATTTTCCCCTAAGGCCCTGCCAATTTCATCCCTTTTGTAACATAGTTTTACCACTTAAGTTTGGCCTCTCTTTCACATAATATTTAGCCTATTTATTGTGAAAACTTTGGCCTAGAATAAGTCCAAACGTTAGGCTCATATTCATCCTAGAGTGAGTTATAAAACATTACTCTCTCTATGGATAAATAAATCCTATGGTAAAGGACAATTTCTGGTCTTGTTGTGAATAATCCTTTCGATCATATTTTGGTCTATATGTTAGATCAATTTGGAGATTGGTTGAAGTACGTTTAAAGCTTATTTTGAGGCACCCTTTTTGAAAAATCCGTAAACCTTTTCAAGAAAAATTGCTACTAGATTATGAAGAGAGTCCGAGGAATTTCTTAGCAGATATTGGAGGCTCTTAGAAATAGAATTGATTTGGTTTAACAACATCCTTCAGAGAAGTAATTTTGGAGTATTATTGCAGAATCTTGAAGTGGTAATTTTTTTCGTAGAATTTTTTACCAAACTCAAGTCTTTGCAAATTATACTTTAGACCAAAATTTGTAATAATTTTGAAATAGACTTTGAATAACTCTTGCATATGTTGGACCATTGTTGAAGACTATTTTGGAGCTAACCCTGAAAACTCCTCGGGTAATTTTTGAAGAATATTTAGAGATGATGCTTTTGGATGACATCCTAAATTAGTGGTGGGATCAAATATTTTTGGAGTAGCCTATGAAGAATTTATTGTAAGAAATCTTGATGTATTTTGGGAGCATCCTATGAAGAGCTCTTTGAAGCAGACCTATAAGTCTTTCTTGGATCAGATCAAAAGAATTTTTGGAGTACAGTTGAATTCATCTTTGGAGTAGCTATTGAAGAGATCTTGGAGCATCATTGAGACATCTTGAAGAAAATACTTCGTAAATATTAGAGCCTAAATTAGCTTAAAAGGATTGGATTCATCATATATAGATAAGTTTGGAGCCTAAATTAGATTGAGTGGATTGGATTCCTTATATATAGATAAGGGTATACCCTAAATTATATTGAGAGGAATGTAGTCCACAAAATTAGATCAAGTTGGATCTTGAATTAGATTCAGAGAATTGGAGCCTTTATACAAGGTTGGAGCCTTGGAATAATTTAATTTTTGTAATGATTGGAGCCAAAAGTTGAGGATTTGAGTCCTAAACATTTGAAATATACCATGGGTTAAGAATACAAATGTGGAAAATTATGATTTATTGTTTCAATTTTTTATTTTATTTTATTTTGATTAAGTCAAAATCTTAAACATTAAAAAATTTCTACCATATTAGAAAAAAGAGCATCTTTCAATTCTATAAAACACAAATTGTTTATAAATTAATATAATTTTCATATTTTAAATATTGAAATTTGAAAATTTGGATCAAGAGGCACATTTTGTAGGGTAATATTATGCATATTAGTAATTTCTTCCTTTCTCAACTTGGATTTGACATGTATGCCTGTTAAAATAAAATAAAAAATATTCATTAAATGAAAAAATATCATATATATATATATATATATGAATTAAAAATTCTATAAAGTAAGAGTTGTGTATCTTTCATGCTTAATATAGAGATGACTTGCAGTGATAAAAAATATTTCACTCTTACTTATAAATAAAATATTTTTATATCCATATCAAATAACAAAATTTATATTAACTCTATATAGGGAGATAAACTAATGGAAAGTGAACAAAGAAACTTAAAATTTGATTTTGGAGAGTGAGAGAGGTGTGTGTGTTTTTTTTTTTTAAATATTTCAACATTATGTTGTGAAACCGGCTCCAAAAATAGAAGAAAAGAGAGATCAGTGCCTCAGAAATAAGCCACTTCGAGGGGGTTAATTCCTTTAAATTACATAAATAAACAGTTATTGGATGATACAAATGAAGAAAACTCCTTTGTATATATAGGATTCCATGGGATCACAAGATGATCCTAGCCAACCTAACAATAATAATGTAAGGGTACAATAATAACAATATAGGCGTTACAGAGGTACAACAATAACAATATGGGGGGCTACACTAATAACAATAAGGGACTACACTAGTAATATAGGGACCTAACATTCCCCTCTCCTTCAAAAGAGTGTTGTCCTCAACGCTTGAGTATCTCTGGATGCATTTGTATAAAATTATCATCCTTCCATGTAGAGTCTTCAATGGGTAAGTTCTTTCACTTTATTATATACTTTGAGATTGATCGATTTCGTATCTGTGGAGTTCTTATTTCCATGACTAATACAGGTTCCAATATGATTTTTCCTTTCTCATTAAGTTCTGGAAATATTGTTTGAACTAGAATTTTCTCACCTATATCCTTATTTAAGTATGAAACATGGAAAACTAGATGCACTCAAGAAGAAGCACGAAGCTCCAATTTTTATGCCATAGTACCAATATTTTGAAACACCTTGTAAGGACCATAATACTTTGGCGATAATTTATTATCTTTCTTATCTTGCTTCATGGACATTTTTTTGTATTGTGATAGTAATAAAAATACCCAGTATCCTACATAAAAACATCTGTCACTGTGATGTTCATCTTCTTGTTGTTTCATTCGATTTTGTGCCAAATTTAGGTTATCCTTTAAGAGTTGGGGAAATTTTTGTTAATGCTTGTTGTGATCTTCCACTACTTGAACCTTTGAATTTCCTCCTAAAGATGATGTGATGGATGGTGGATGATATCCATAGTGCCATAAATGGGGTGATTTTGCTGTGGTATGGAAGGAAGTGTTATACCACCATTCAACTAGAGGTAATGACTTGACCCATTGTGTTTGTTTATCAGATACAAAAAAACAAATATATCCTTCAAAAACATTGTTCACTGTCTCATTTTTCCCATTGGATTGAGGATGATAAGATGAGCTATGAGCTAATTGACTACCGAAGCAAGAAAATAATTTCATCCAACAATTTCCAGTAAAAATGGGATCTCTCTTGCATACAATAATCTTTGGGTTTCCATGTAGATTTTGAATTGTTTCCATAAATGCAATAGAAACTATACTTTATTTAAATGGATGATATAATGCACCAAAGTGTGCATACTTGGTAAGTCTATCAACTACCACCATGATGACACTCTTTCCTTCGGACTTGGGTAAACTTGTGATAAAATCCATTGAAATATCCTCCCAACATTGACTTGGAATGGATAAAGGTTGTAGAAGATGTTGAGTCATAAAGGTAACCTTAATTATTTTTATTAATTATCAACCCAGGGAAAGTATTGTTTTTTTAAGAGTGTAAGAAAATATATGCAAGTGACATCGAAGGTTAACTATAAATTTTCATAAGGAAGATTGTTTAATTATCGATGTTCAATAAAACCAACTTGGAAGTGAATTATAAAATGTTTTTGACTATTCAAGGGAGCTAAATCTGTTCTAAGCCTATATATAAATAACTATTAAAGATTTAAAATAATAAACTGCAATTGAACATCACGCTTTGATTAATTGAACAACAACCTTAACGAATTGAACAAAAATTCTAATAAATTGAACAACAACCAATTATTCTAGATTTTGTGATGGAGTTCTCTTTTAATCAAATAATAACATCCTTCTGAGTTAAACATGAACCAAACACTCACAATGATTATGAAAAGATTCAAACATTAACTATATGTAGAATTGAACAAAAATCATGTTGAAACTAATCTAACAATTGTAAAAGAATTGATTTTAGATAAGAGAACATGAATGGTAAAATAATATAGTGAAAAGGAAGAGATAAAATATCATGCTCACAATTAACCAGTTAAATGATATATTATAAAACACAATGGATAACTGGAAGCACAAATTATATAAATAAACATATAGCAAAGAATTAGCAAAAGAACCCCCAGGGCTAGGCCCAAAACCACTAGAAGCCTACTGCTAAGGAATACTCAGAGTTTGTCTGTGCCAAAAACACCAAATTATTCATTAATCCACCAAGAAATACATTAGTACAAAACTGGACAATCATGTCCGAATACATTTATTATAGAAAGATTATATTATAGGAACTATATTTGTCTTGTTCATTCTTCGGCCTTTTATAGCTTAAAGGCGAATTCAGAAGTAGTAACGGATCTTTCTCATTATGGGACCCTATTGCTTCATGGATATCAATGGATTACTCCAAGTGTGACTGTACCTCTACATCCTCCGCCGATTGGTAGGAGTCGATATGATTCCATCCGCCTTCCTCGTCTTCTATATTTTGGTCATCTAGTCAGAAGTTTGGTTGGTTTGCTTCCCTATTAGAAAAGACAGTGACAAATCAGTTTTTACGTTCTCAAACACTCCTTTTATCATTAGTCAATTTTGCCTCATTTTTGCATTATTTTCCTTTACTTTATTGCTAATATGAATTGAAAATATATAAAAGTGCATGACAAATAGTGGTAAATATGGGGGTGAAAAATACCTTTTTCTTGGCCCAGCATACTCCCCTTCTTACCTTTTTTCAGGTCCTCATGCAAAAAAATGGTTGAGGTGTACTTGGGTTAAAGAATATGTAGGGTATAGTTCTTCTTTGTAAAGTCTGAAGCCATGTCTCTATTAAATATTTGAAAATGATGCATATGTGTGCAATCTATGGTAACTCATAATCATGATGATAGCTTTCAGGGGGGTACTCGATAAGGGGGCATCGGTATCTGCATCCTATCCATGTAGGATCCATCTTCAAAATTAGATTATTATACAGAAGGAACCTAGAAGCAACATCTTTGAAGTTCCTATACCCAAATGGCTCTCTATTCTTTACATTATTTGTAGAGGCTAGCCATATCCATTTGGCTGACGTTAATGCTTCTTCCTGAATGTATTGGAAGTATTCCTGCCCATTCTACATAATATCCCTGTGAATAGGTCCCAATTTTTATATCAATCCCTTCTGCTGCATGAATTTATTATGCTGGGTAAACACGTACAGGGGTTTAGTAGGTTCCCCTATGACCCATAGGTCTAGGCCATGCTCTCTTTTCTGAAAGGTGTTGTAGGCCTTAGACCACCGATTTTGGTTCTTGGAAAAACATATGAAAGCTTGGAATTGAATGTCCCCTATGAAGGTGATGGGGTTACTGTCCCTGTACTCCTCTAGAAAGAAATTGTGTAAATATAATTTGCACAAAAGATGTTGGACCTGCTCATCCTAATCATTGCAACATTGGAAAAATTCCTCAATGTTTTTAAATTTTGTGGGCTTCCCTGCCCTGACAGCCTCGAATTTCAACAATAAATATCGTCCCACTAAGAGTAAACAATAGTTAGTGGTTGGTTCCCTGCAAGTCAATACATCTGACTAAAGAGAAAACCATACTGGTTTTCCATTTAGCTTGGTCCACTTACTCTTGTGCTTTATTCACTTTTTTCCTTTCTTCCCTGAGTTGGGAAAAGGTTTCATCCTCTGTTGCAGAAAGGTCCTTGAATCACTTCAGTAGTGCCCGATGTCATTGTAAAGGTACCACTTCCTTTCTGCACTAGGCCAATTCATGTTGGACATGAATTAATTCATTGCGCAACTTTTGATTCAGAGCCATTTATACTAGGGGGTGTAGGTAAGTATCACCTCTATTTGATTCCCTTCATCTTCTGTAAGTTCCATATTAGTTTGCACAAAGGCTTCAACAATATGTATCAACTACATTTGTACAGAGGCTTCAACCTCATTCATTAACTCAGTTTATATAGAAAATTCAGTGGTATCTATTAAATTAGTCTGTGTAGAGGCTTCAACATTGTCCATTAGATCCGTCTATACAGGGAATTCAACAATATCTATTAAATCATTCTATATAGAGGCTTCAACATTGTATATTAAATCAACATGCACAGAAATTTCAGGAGTATCTACCATTTGGGTAACAAAATATTTTTGGGTACCCATGGTAACCAATTCCTTCTCAGGCTTTCAAGCCTTGTTTTCTTCTTCCAAATGTCTCCTCAGGTGTTTTATCAATTTTTTGAATTTCTTGCACTTCCTTCTCATTTTATTGAACTTAATCTCAGCTGATTTTTCTTTTGGCAAAGATTTTGCAGGAGAAGGAGGAGCAATGTCTTTAGTTTCAGAAATGGTTGTGCCAGTTCTAAGGTTATTAGGAATGGTGTTTTTTCAGGCGTCCAAGAGTTTAATTCAACATTAACGTCTTGACTGGGTGAAATATTATTTCCTTCAGGTGTCAGGGGAACTATCTCAATGCTTGTATTTTGTTCTAATAGAACAATGTCTCCTGACTCGTTTCCAGATTCAGACATTCTTTTTGTCTAGTCCGCCCTACTCATACATTCATTATCAAAGGGAGACAAACCCTCGAAGCCTGCAATTCATCATGGTGAGGTAAGATTTCAGTGTGGCCAAAGCTTCTAGCAGTGAAAGACTAGTTCAACAGGTCCCTCTGCTCTTCAGACTATTCAGATGGGCTTCCAATTTCATGATATGCTCTAATTTTCTCAAGTACTTGAGCCATTTATTCTTCGTAGTATTGTAAAGACATATATTGAGGGTTTGAAGTTGGTGTATGGGCTGGTCCCGCCTCATTCAAAAATTCAGGGGTGTCTTGCCATACTTGTAGCCTTTTGGACTGTGTCTGTTTCCCTGGTTCTCAGGTTGAAACATGAGCCCTCTTCCCTCCTGCTCTCTTGGGTATTGTTATTCTAGGGAGTTCAATCTCTGCTCTGACAAGGTTTTCTTTAGGGGTAGGCAGGGCAGGATTAACAAAGTTGTCCAAAGTTATCTGGTGTTTTTCTAGCTCATGAATGATGATCAATTTAATCGATCCATGGTGGTTAACAACTACTATGGCATTTTTGGCTTTTCTAATTCGAACAGTAGTATTGTGCAATATAGAATTTACAAAAAAAGGGCATGTTAACTGATTTTTTTTTCTTGAGAACAACTAATAGTTTATGTTGGCAAGACTTTACCACATCTTGGCATCCTTCACATGTGATATATATTTGAATGAACACTGAAAATTCTTGCCAAGGCTTCTGCAAGGACACAAGATTAATACCCTTCCCTTTTAGTTCTAATGGTTCGCCTTGGTCCTTGTACACTGAGATTTATTCTTGTAGAAGGACATGTTTTTCGGTCCATCTTTCTCCCTCTGTTTTTAGTACGGAGACCTTAGTGATGGTTTCCTCAGAAACCAGAATGATTCTTCCTCTGATTGTGGTATGCCCTTCCTGTAGGTTTTGTAGGAACTCAACTGTTATATATGTGTTCAACCCCTGAAGTCTTTGTGGATATGAAATCCAACCAAATTTATGAATAATGGTGTGAGTTGATTCTAAGACTTGGAAGGTTGTGGGTTCACTACGAAGAGAATTCCTCCCCATGGCTAATGTGTTATCCGAATTGGTTTCTTCTTCTCTCTACATTTCTTTCGGCCTTGTTGGTTTAAAAAAAACACTACATGCATTTTTTCCACATATATTATAAAATGAAACCTCATATTGTAAATGCAATGATCTCTTAGTCCCATTACGGTATTCTAAGGGAGTTGCGTGGGTAATTTTCATGCTTATTGATTATGGATATTTGTACCCCCTTCCATCAGGTGAAGGGCATCCATGGCCTTATAGCTCAAGAAAAGAGGAAATATTGCAACAATCAGGAATGCATACGAGGCCAAGGTCAGAAGTTGATAATCATCACAACTGTACATTAGGTGGAAATGACCAAAGAAGGAGGAAAAATTGGAATATCAATTATTATGACAGGATATCCTATTTTGATGGTGTAGTGTGACAAAAGCATGACAAATGATGAATTATGATTGGTGCTACATTCCCTTAATTAAAACATGAAAATATAGTTCATTCATAGTTAATTATGTGGTTAGGTAGTGATAACACTTATTCAAGAAGCACATTTATCTCGAAAATTGATTAATAGGAAATAGGGCATATAAGGAAAACAAGGAAAAGCTTGACCAATTATTACATGAAGAGGGTTGTGTTGGCTAAGGAGGTGATCCGGATTTATTTAGGAATGCAACAAAATACATAAATAACCATAAACATAAAAATACAGCGAAAATAAGGCTTCATTTCATTAATATCAAATCACAGAAATATGCTTACAAACATGATGGAAATAAAATAGCTAGGGTGCTGGTAGCGAATCTCTGAGAATCGATGTGGTGGCTACAGACCTCTGAACTGTGTTAGAATGAGGCTCGAGGGCCTATTTATTATGGAGAAACAATAGAGAACTCTAAACGTCCAAAAACCTAACCATTGGAGATGAAGCGCCAAAACTATGGGCCCCGTTTGGGTAAATTATTGTCTCAACTTCCTGGGGACGTAAATTCAGCATACTATCTCTATTTTAGGCCTAAAAATGGCTCCGGAAGTTTAGGACCCGAAAAAATGCTAAAATTATTAAGTTGTGAAAAAAACTGAAGTGAAAATGGTGGGGCCCCAAGTGGAATAGGCGGGTGGCGTCAATATCCACCTGCATGATTCCTCACCCCTTAGGAAGCAATGGTCCCCATTGCATTGAGTTCCTCCATGAGATGAGGAAACTTCTGTTGAACTTGGTCCCTGGTGAACCACTTTCCTTGGTGCAGGAGCTGGCCAGCTTTGACAACCCGATATAGTTGGATCTTCTGTCAGCTAGTGTTCTTGATTTGCATGTCCATGATACAGTTTGTGGTGGCCTGTTCCATGCTGTCTGGGCTTAACTCTTTTGGTGTGAGTTCTTCTGCAATGTTAGAGGTGTAAAATAGAGGTGGGAAATAGGGATGAAGGTGGTCTACATTGAATACTACATGTAGACCAAGGAATCGTGGAATACTGAACCTAAAGGCATTCTTCCCTACAGCCTTAGTGATGGTGTACAACCCATATTGGAGCGGGCGAATCTTATGATGGGGTCTAGTGAGGAAATCCTTCTGCAAATATAGCCACACTTTTTTGCCCACCTGGATGTTGTGTGGCACCCAATGTTGATCATGTCGTTGCTTATACTTATCATTGACTCTGTCCAATATGTCACGAACCTGTTGGCAGATGTGCTGAATGCGATTGACGAAGTTGTTTTATTTGTCAACTTCAGAATAGACATGAGCCAAATTGGCCTGAGTAGCTGCAAATGGCATGGCTACGTCAATGGGACATAGTGGCTAGAATCCCAAGCCCACCTAAAAGGGGATGTGGCGAGTTGAGTTGTGGAGAGATTGGTTATAACTGTGTTGTACATAGGGAAGGCTCTAATCCCATGTGCATGGATGCTTTGAATTGTACATTTGCGGATTGTGTACAATCATCTTGTTGACGACCTCAGTATGGCCATCAGTTTGGGGATGGAAAGTTGTGGACTTGCTGAGCTTGGTGTCTAATATTGACCAGAGGCTAGACCAAAATATGCTAAGGAACCTACTATCACAATATGATATGGTAGACTATGGGATCCCAAAGTGCACCCACACTCATTCAAAGATGTGTTTAGCAGTGGCTTCTGCTATGATATTCTTCTTGCAGGCTTCCATAATGGCCATATTTTAGAATCTGTCGATGACCAGAAAAACATAGTCGTTTCCATGCTTAGTAGAAGGAAGGACTGACATGTAATCCATGGAGATGGATTCCAAAGGTCGACTAGGGGTAGGTAACAGAGTATAGAGCCCTTACTTCTTGATGGTCAGTTTGGCAATGGCGCAAGCAGTGTAAGATCTAATGTACTTCACGACATCCTGCTGAAGGTTCGGCCAATAGAAATACTTCTGCAGTACTACCATTGTTTTCTTGACACAAAAATGCCCAACGACTCGACTGTAGTGTGCTTCCCATATCATCTGTGCACGCTCGCTTGAAGGAACACAAAGGTGTCCCAGGTGACATAATAGTGCACCTTGGAGATGAAAATTTGGAACTTGCATACCCCCCAAGAGTGCCTTGTATCTGTAGCTGAGTTCTAGATCGCTCTAGTAGAGAAGTGGCCAGTCAAAAGTCTCATGCCCACAAGAGTTGAAAATGGTGGTTATGGGCACGTGTGGTGGTCGACTAAGGTAGTCTACAACATTATTGATGCTACCGTTCTTGTACTTGATGTTAAAATGAAATTTTTAGAGATATGTGGACCACTTTTTATGGCGATCGTTCTATAACTTCCCTTGTGTCTGTGTGAACTACAGGGGTCAGTGGTCTATGTGGATGATTGTCTTCTTCCCCAAAATGTAATGCTTCCATTATCGACAAGCCTGCACAATGGACTACATTTCTTTTTTCATAAGTGGGATACTTTCGAGCTGTGTCGGACAATGTCTCACTGTGATATGCCACTGGATGCCCCTGTTGAGTAAGAACTTCCCCAATAACATAGTCTGAGGCATCTGTCTCAATCTCAAATGGTTGTTGGAAGTCTGCTAATGTGAGCACTGGGGCAGAATAGAGGCGATGTTTCAATTCTACGAACACCTTCTGTTGAGATTCTGACCAACATAATTTTTCTTTCGCTCCTCACTTGGTGACTTGACTCAAGGGCCAAGTGATATGAGAGAATCCCAACACGAACCTGCGGTAGAAATTAGGAAGACCCAGAAAGCTATGAAGCTCTATTAGGGTGGTTGGGGCTAGCCAATCTCGAATGACTTGGATCTTGGCTGGATCCACATGCACCCCCCTTTCATCAATAATGTATCCTAGATATTGAACCTGGGTCATGCCAAAAGTGCACTTCTCCAAATTGGCACAAAAATTATGTTGCCGCAGTGTTTGGAGGACTTCTCAGATGTGGTGGAGGTGCTCTTCCCAAGTCTAGCTAAAGATCAGAATGTCATCCAAGTATATCACTACAAATGAGTTTGTGAATGGACGCAATATTTCATTCATCAACCTCATGAAGGTTGCAGGAGAATTTTTTAATCTGGAAGGCATGACGAGCCATTCAAAAAGGCCCTCCTTTGCTTTGAAGGCAGTTTTCTACACATTAGAGGGTTCAATTGGCACCTGGTGATACCTAGACATCAAGTCGATCTTGCTGAAATATTTCGCCCCTTTGAGTTGGTCCAAAATGTCATCAATCCGTGGGATTGGGTACCTATTCTAGACAATGATCTTGTTCAGTGCCCGATAATCAATATAGAGTCTCCAAGTCCCATCCTTCTTCTGTAAAAACACGATCGACCTCCCACAAGGTGATGAAATTGGCCGGATGTGACCTTTTTTCCAGCAGCTCCTGAATCTGCCTCTTGATTTCATCATTCTTTAGAACATAGCGCCTATAGATCAGTCCATTGGGTAGCGGCGCACCTGGGTTTAGGTCAATGGGGCACTTGACCTGACAGTGTAGAGGCACCACTATGGGTGACGTGAATATGTCCCCGTACTCCTCCACAACCTTGTCCATTTGTTGTTGTCATGCAGAGGAGCCATGTCTGGAGGTCATGGCCATAGTCTTCTTCTTGCCCTGGGGGCGGATCATCAGGAAAAGAAATTTCCTAGTTTTGGAAATGAGCTTGCTGCATTGTTTTGCAGTAACCAAAGAGAGAGTGGGAGGCAGTGGTACCTCTGGTATCCTATACAATTTATTTCGCAAAGTAACAATAATAGCATGAGGCTGAGACTCATACACAACATGTCTCTTCCACAAGTATGTTTGGCCTAACAATACATCAGAAATATCAATAGGATAAATTTCACACAATACCTCATCCATGAAGGGCTTGATGATATAGGGAAGGCGGCACTGCTGGCTGACGTGGAGATCCCATCCTTGGTGAAGCCACCAAATGGTGTATGATTGTGGGTGCACTGTGGTTGGAAAGCCCAAAAGATTCATGAAATCTTCTGAACTGAGGTTCCTTTGGCTCCCATTTTCGACAATGAACTGTAGCGGGGAACACTTTACCCACATCTCAGAGTGGAAGAGATGCTCTGCCTCCTCTGGATCTTCTGGTTCCTCCTTCTGGATCTTCATAGTGGCAACAGTGGCATTGGGATCCACATCAATAAACTGCTTCCCTTTTTCATTCACCTTGTCAGGTTCTAAGTCGGAGTCGAAACCTACATCTGATTCGGAAGCCCTCATCTCGGCCACCAGAGACTGCTTGGCCTGACACTCACTTGTGTTGTGAGTGGAGCTCATGGAACTCAAACCACTTTCTCGTGTCCTTCTTTAGCTTCGTGGTGTTGTTCTTTTCTTGTGTATTTCGCAGGTTATATTGTGCCCCCATGCCTTGGATTTTCCCTTTGTTCTGTGGTTTGGGGACACCTTTCCCTTTCTTTTGATTCGCAGATCCAAAGTCTCGCTTCTTCTATTTGAATTTCTGCTTAATCTTGGAAGCATACCGGTATGACGTACCAAGTGAGGAGATGTCGAGGAACTCCTTTTCCTCTTGAATGTATTTGTGCAGACAACCCCGATACTTTAGCACCAAATGTTTCTCTGAATCTTCGATACCCAAATTTGTGCATAGGGTATGGAACATATTTTTTAGCTCATGCACATCTTGATCCCTTTTTTTCCATAGCGTGGTCCATTGTATGTACTTGTCCTAATATCTCCCCAACGGGATAATATTGTTCCTTGATGGCATCTTAGAAAGAATTCCAAGTGGGTATGGCTGAGAATAGAGAGGGTTTTGTCTCATCCTTTTCCTCACAGTAGGTTTCCCACCAGTCCTTGACATGGGGGGTAGCTTTGAGGAGCGCAAAAAGAATCTTCTCCCGGTCGGAAAAGTCATGAACCAAGAAATATCCTTCTAATAGATTCAACCATCTATCTACGGTATCTGCATCTATTTGACCCTAAAATATTGGAATTTCAATGTTTAGTTGTACCTTAAATGGATTCACGGCTCTAGAGTGGCTGCTGGATGCAGATGCACCACTGGTGGGCAGTCATTGAAGGATCTGGGAAAAGTTATCCATCATCACGTTCCTTTGTTTTTCAAGAGCCTCCTCAAGAAATATTTTGATAGGATCTCCTGCTTCCTCACCTTTATTTTTTGTCCCCCATGGTCATCCGTAGGGGTTTATGAGGCTGATCTTGCAAAGGTTCCACCAGATCGAGCCCTAACTCATTATACCCTGACCTCGTTGGGGACATGAAAATAAGGGTCGAGAAAAAGTAGACCGATCTGATACCATTGATCCGGATTTATGCAAGAATGCAATAGAATAAATAAATAACCATAAACATAGAAATACAGTGGAAATAAGGCTTCATTTCATGAATATCAAATCACATAAATATTCTTACAAACATGATGGAAATAAAATATCTAGGTTACTAGTAGCGAATCTCTAAGAAAATATGTGGTAACTACAAGCCTCTGAACTGTGTTACAATGAGGCTCAAGGGCCTATTTATTATGGAGAAACAATGGAGAACTCTAAATGTCCAAAAACCTAACCCTAGGAGATAAAGCGCCAAAAAAATGGGCCCTGTTTACGTAAATTGGTGTTTCAACTTCCCGGGGACATAGCTTCTGCATACTATCTCCGTTTGGGGCCTAAAAACGGCTATGGAAGTTCAGGACCTGAAAAAATTCTAAAAATAGTAAGTTGTGAAAAGAACTGAAGAGACAATCGTGGGGCCCCAAGTGTAATAGGCAAGTGGCCACCAATATTCACCTGGATCAAGAAGCATGGAAAATGATTGGGATTGCCAGGCATAAAAATGTAATTGGCTCTGCCATGTTGTTGCAGGGTCCTATTGATTAAATTGTGGAGAAGAAAAGAACTGAGGTAGGTCTTGTGGCATACCTAGTCATGTTTTCCATTGTCGACACTAATTCATTAGGTAGACCAATTCTGTCTCTCCTTCTACCTCTTTAGAAATTTTTTTTAACCTTAGAAGGGAAGGAAAATGGTGAGTGGCATGGTCCTTGGTACATAGAGCACATGTATGGACCATGTCTAATGGAAATTCCCGTTGGTTGTGCTTCTTCCGAGAGCATGGATAAAAAACAACCATGTTTTTTTCTGTTATAGCTTGCTTATGCTTGGCTTATAGGAAATCTAGCTCCATTTTCAGGGTGCCCAAGATATCGGTTTTAAATTCTTCTAAGAGATTACCGAATTCTGCTCTGGTCATGTTGCTGCCAGACTATTTATAATTCCTTGTAGCTGAGTATCGCCCGGTTAGCCTACTTCACGTAATACCTCAAGAAAACCTGATGCATAATGCAATAATTTCATCATATTATTCTTGATAGATGTCCCCTTTTACCATTATATTAAGTGTTTCAATTCATTCTTCTTTGATTCCCTTGATCATTATTGCTTTTAAGATATCTTTAGACAGTGTATTATATGGAGATATTTGAAAATTATATTGAAAACTTTCAACGTATTCTTATAATGTCTCACTATCCCTTGTAGACATATTGAATATTTCTTCTTTTAGTTCTCAAATCCGGTAGTAGTCTTGATATTTTTTAAGGAAATAGTTTTTCATTTGATCCCAACTATTAATTTTTCATCCACTGAGCCCCATAAACCAACATAATGTTGTCCCTTTCAAATTAGAGGGAAATAGTTTCAGTTACTGAGGGTAAATGGTGTAGTCATATCCCCTACATAAGACATCAAATCAAAATAACAATTCATCAAGACCTTCTGAGGTCAGCCCATGAAAGGTGGGGATGTTTTGTAATAGAAAGAGTTTCATAGGGGCATTTGCGGCTGAACAAAAAATGGGATACTCCAATGTCGATGTATATCTTTGGTTTTGGTTGTTTTCCATTTGATCAAAGAGATGCCAGTAATATATTATTGTTCTAGGGGAATAATTTGAGTGGAATTAGGGAGTGGATTTGGAGGAAGCATTACAACACTCCCCCGATCTAGGATACTGGGTGTCTCTATCTCGACCACTCTCTCAGGGTATCTAAGCTCAAGATTTTTTACTTGTACAACAGTGCTAGTTTCTCCCTCTCCTTCCTGCAAATTGAAAAAATTTCCCTCTCTCGAAGGGTCAGGAATTACGTGTTCATCGGTCTGAAGGCTTTGTTCAGACCCTTCGTTTTCACTGTGAATATCAGCGTGGGTTGTATATGGTGAGGCTGGTTCCTGAGGGAGTGTAGTACGACTCTGAGTAGGAATGGTTCTGGGTCCTACAGATGCATGGGACTTAACCTTCTTAATGATTTCATCTATATAAGTTGTTTTTCTAAGGACCACAAATCCTTTTGGTTTTGTGGATTTAAGTGGGCCGTTTTTACTTATATTTTTCTTCCTAGTCATAAAAAAAGGACACTTATCTTACAAACCTCTACACAATTGCTGAGAAGCGGGCTCGAGAGCAAGTGCTTTGCTTGCTAGTACGCAGGTTCTTACCTCTCATTTTCAATACCCAATTCCTTCACAGCAAAAGGAAAATGAAATAAGGGACATCACCCTTAAACACTCTCCCCAGCAACGACGCCAAAATGTTGAGACATAAAGGTGACTGTTTAAAGGTAACCATAATTCTTTTCATTAAATACCAACCCAGGGAAAGTCTTGTTATTTCAAAACTATAAACCAAATATATGCAAGTGACATCGAAGGTTAACTACTCTAAATTTTCATAAGGAAGATTGTATAGTTCTAGAAGTTCAATTAAACCAACTTGGAAGTGAATTATGAAATGTTTCTGACTATTCAATGGAGCTAACTACGTTCTAAGCCTATGCAAAAATAACCATTCAAGATTGAAAAGAATAAACTGCAATTGAGCAACACACTTTGATGAATTGAACAACAACCCTAATGAATTGAAGAACAATTCTAATAAATTGAACATCAATCAATTATTCTATATTTTGCAATGGAATTCTCTTTTAATCAACTAATAACGTCCTTCTGAATTAAACATCAACCAAATGCTCACAATGATGATAAAAAGATTAAAATTTTAACTATTTTTAGAATTGAACAGCAATTGTGTTGAAACTAATCTAACAATTTTAAAAGCATTGATATCACATAAGAAAACATTAATGGTAAAATAATCTAGTTAAAAGGAGGATATAACATCTCATTTTTGTAATTAACCAATCAAATGATATTTTATGAAACATAACGGATAAATGGAAGAACAAATTCTATAAATAAACATATATCACAGAAGTAGCAGAAGAACCCCCAAGGCTGGGCCTAAAGCCACTAGAAGCCTATTACTAAGGAATACTCATAGGTTGTCTATTCCAAAAACACCAAATTCTTCATTAATCCACAAAGCAATACATTAGTGAAAAATTTAATGATTCTGTCCTAATACGTTTAACAAAAAGATTATATTACAGGAACTATATTTGTCTTGTTCATTCCTTGGCCTTTTATAGCTTAAAGGAAAATTCAAAAGTAGTAACAAATATTTCTCATTATGGGACCATGGTGCTTCACAGATATCAATTGAGTACTCCAAGATTGGACGTACCTCTCCTTCTTCTGCCAATTCATAGGAGCCGATATGATTCCTTCCGCCTTCCTTGTTTGCTTTCTTTCGATCATCCGATCAACAGTTTGGTAGTTTTGCTTCCCTATCAATAAAGACGGTGACAAATTAGTTTTTATTTTATCAAATGCTCCTTTTATCATTAGTCCATTCTGCCTCACTTTTTCATTATTTTCCTTTACTTTATTGCTAAGATGGAAGGAAAATATATTAAAGTGCATGAGAAAACATGGAAAATATGGGGGTGAAACATACCTTTTTCTTGGCCGAAGAGAAGATCCGAGGTATTAATTTTCTCATCTTTATTTTCTAGCGAACTAAACATTTCACCTCAAACTTTTTAATATCAGATTTAAGGACATCCCAAAAAAATTATTTCTTCACCCTGTGGCAAGTTTTTAAAAATCCTAAGTGTCCCCCTAAGGGAAAAGTGTGCAATTCCAAAATAATGTTTTGTTTTAGTTGGGAATTATTACAAATATATAAGCGATTTTTGTACCATAAGGAATCATTTTTCCAATTAAATGTATCAGATGTAATAGGATCTTATTGTACCTTATGAGTTAGTGTCCACACTTCTTCATCCTTCTTCCATTTATCCGTTACTTCATTTATCCAATCTAGTTGGATACTAGAAATGACACAAAGCAATGCTTCCACCTCATCATCCTTTCTTGAGAGTACATCTGCAACAACATTTAACTTCCTTTTTTTCTATATGATTTCAAGGTCATAACCCAACATCTTTGTGACCCATTTTTGCTGCTATTCTGAAGATATTTTTTGTTCCAAAAAGTATTTAAGACTATCATGATCAATTTTTACCTTGAAGTGCCGTCTGGTTAGGTAAGGTTTCCATTTCTTTAGTTCATGTAGTATTGCCAAAATTTCCTTCTCATAAACAAATTTCCGTTCATACTTTCCTTTGATTCGATGACTTTCAAAAGAAATGGGTCTTCCTTTTTGCATTAAAACAACACCAATTCCATTTCCTGAGGCATCACATTCCACAATAGACGTTTTTGTGAATTTTGGCGTAGCTAGATCGGTGCTAAGCACATTTCCTCTTTAAGATGTTCAAAGGCCTTAGTTTCTTCAAGAGTCCATGAAAATGCATATTTCTTAAATAATGTTGTTATAGGTAGTTATATTCTCCCATAATTCTTAACAAACTTGCGATAATACCCTGTTAACCCTAGAAATCATCGCAACTGCTTTATGGTTGCAGGGACTTTCCATTCGTTAATGGCTTTAATTTTTTTAAGGTCTACCTTAACACCCTCGTGAGATACCATATGACTCAAATATTCCACCTCTTGTACTCCAAAGAAACATTTGGAGGTTTTTACATATAATTGTTTCTCCTCTAATGGTTTGAGCACCCTCTCAACATGTTGAACATGATCCTTCCAAGCCTTATTGTAGATTAGTATATCATTAAAAAATACTAACACAAATTTTTAAGGAAGGGTTTGAAAATGGAATTCATCAACCCTTAAAATGTAGAAGGTGCATTGGTAAGGAAAAAAGTCATGACCAAAAATTCATAATGACCCTCATGACTTTGAAATGTTGTTTTTGGAATATCTTCAATCTTCATTTTAATTTGATAATATCCTGAACGAAGATCCAAATTGGTAAAATAAATTGCTACATGTAATTCATCCAATAATTCATCAACCACAGGAGTGGAAAATTTATCTTTAATTGTGAACTTATTGTTCTCTCTATAATCTAGACACATGCGCCATGGTCCATCCTTCTTATGCACCAATACTACTCGAGGGAGAAAGAAATTTGACTAGGTTGAATTATACCAACCTCTAACATTTCTGCAATCATATGTTCAATTTCACTCTTTTGGAGATAAGGATATCTATAAGGCCCGATGTTTGGAGGAACACTTCGGGGTGTAAAATGAATAACATGATCATTAATACGCGGGAGTCCTTTACGAGTTTCAAACACCTTGGAATGATTTTCTGAGACTTTTTGGAGACCTAGAGAAATAGATGATTTTGCTGTTGGAACTTTTAGTGAGCATAATTGTGCAATTATGCCTCTTTTTTCTTTCATCAGAAGCTTTGTCATGACATTAGAGCTTATTATCTTTCTTGGATTCCTTGCAATAACCCGTAATTGAACTTGCTTTCCTTACGAAAAAAAACTCAAGAAAAGTTCTTGAAACTTAAAAGCTATCATCCCCAAATATTGTTACCATTGTACTCCTAGTACAACATCAACACCCCCCATTGGAATGGAAAACATAGGAATATTCAATACATATTCCCCCTTATTTAGCTTTATATAATGGCATTTTCCAGATCAATTTAGAGTTCCTACATTTGTAACCATCACTTGACATTGTAGTGCTAGGTATATCAAGAATTTTAGTTCCTTGGCTACCTTATAATGAATAAAATTATGGGCATTACCCGAATCAATCAACAATATTACCTTTTTCTTCTTGATATGTTCATTTTTCTTGAGAGTTTGAGGAGTGGTAATTCCTGCCAATGCATTACACGATATGGTCAGACTCATTTATTATTCTTCTTCTTTTAGGGTTGGTTCTTGGTGTATATAGTCTTCTTTTCGAGTTTCTTGTTCAATTTCTTCCTCCTCTTCACAATATATGTAAAATAATTTCTTCTTAGCATGCTTATGACCTTTATTGTATTTTGTATCACAACTCCAGCAAAGCCCCTTTTCTCTTTTTTCTTCCAATTTTTGTGGTGTCAATATTGTAGGTTGTGGAATTCTAGGAGTAGAAACACTTCCATCTTTACATATGTGAGTGTTAGGCTTCCTTTTCACCATAATTTTACATTCAATTTATCTTCCCAACCTGAATGCTTTCTCCAATGAATTAAGTTCCCAAGGGTGAATCTCATTTTGGATGTTATCCTTTAAATTTCCTATGAAGACATCAATCATGTGTTCCTCTGGAATATATGTTACCCTTATATTCAATTTTTGGAAGTCCTCAATGTGCTCCACCACTAAACCCTTTTGTTTGAGATTTATCATTTGGATAAAGAAGGTGTTTCTCTTTGTATCCTCATAATGTGCTATCATTTCCCCTTTAAAAAATCACCAACTGATATTTTTTTTACGGGGGCAAAGGCATCGATACCATAAAAATGTATTTTGTTCTAAATGTAAACCTACAATGCATACCTTTTGTGTGTTTTTCACATTATTGAGATCAAAATATTTCTCCATCTGTAGTATCCTTGTTATGAGATCCTTTCCATCAAACTTCCTCATACCCATCTTTGGAATATGGTGGTTCTTCTATCCAAAATTATAGTTTATGTAATCATGATTAACATTTATTATGTTCTCATCATGACTTTCCTCCACTATCTTTTCACCATTAGGAACAATTTATTCTATCAACTTTGTCAAACCTTCCTTCAAACCTTCCATGTCTTCTTTTAGATCATTCTTAATGTCTTCCATGTTGTCTTTCATTTTTTCATCGATCGTAGCTTCCTTGTCATCCATATTAGCTTCCATGCCATACTTCAAATGATACATATTAGGTTCTACACCATTGTTCAAACCATCTATCTTAGCTTCCAGGTCTTCCTTTAAAACTTCCATTTCATTTTTTTTTGCTCATTACAAGAGCGAAATTTGGTGCACTTGCTCTTGTGATTTGGATATGTCATGTTGCACTTATTCCTCTTCACGAGTCATAGTAGAGCCTTATGAAAGCTTAATAGGTGTTAAGTTATTTTTAGGGGGTATTTTAGAGCCCAATAGTGATATATGTTCTTCAATACTCCCTTGGAATCAACTCAAACTAATTTTTCAAACAAGACTTATTCAATTCAAAAACAAATGCACACCTTTTTCTTGATTTTGAGGAGCTCAACCTTGAAAATGAATTATATCTGTGATTTATGATCTTCAATACATGAAATTTTTTCTTATAGTGGTCCTATGAATCTTCTTTCAAATGTCACAGGTTTGACTTGATTTGGATTCTTCAAGGAAAATTTATGTCCCATCTCCCACAATGACCTAATTATGGACTAGTTGAGTAGATAGAACTTGTACGTCATCCCACATGTCAATTTTTCCTCATTTGGCTCTCAAATTGTAACACATGAAACTAAATTTTGTGTACTTGTGGCTACATTTTACAGAATTCCAATCCAATTCTTAGAGAGAGAGTTATGACAATTTTCCCACAGTCACCTATTTGAGATGAAATTCAGGAGCCTAAAAAACCCCTAAATTCCATAGATCATATCTCTGAAAATATTGCGAACTAAGATATTAAAGTTTTATAAGATCTTCCTCAAGATTTTTGCTTCCCGTGGTAACAATTTCAGCTTCTCAACCTTTGTAGAAACAAAGTTATAGTGAAAATTCCATGATGACATGTTTGGAGTAGTGAAACCATATAATCCAAAGCTCTCATACCAAATGTTATGAAACCAACCCCAAAAATAGAAGACAAGAGAGATAAACGCCTTATAAATAAGCCACTTCAAGGGGTCAACCTCCTTTACATTATATAAATGAACAAAGCTTGGATGATACAAATGAAAAAACCTCTTTTCTATATATAGGAGTGCATGGGGTCACAATATAATCCTAGTCGACCTAAAAATAATAATTTAATGACACAATAATAACAATATGGGGGTTATAAGGGTACAAGGATAATAATAATGGGGGCTACACTAATAACAATAAGGGACTACACTAGTAATATAGGGACCTAATAGATTATCCTTAATTAAAGTATTTAAATATCCATGTTAACTAATATATTTAAGTATCAATTTCATATATATTTATAGTTAGATTAAGATTTATGATTAATTATAAATAAATTATTTCAACACATACCATAAATAAAATCATTTGGAACAATCTTGGTGTATAAGGAGAAAACACAATAGAATGTAACAAATTTGAAATTTGAATTACTTCCTAATTATGAGATGTGTGATTCATTCAATTTTGAAAATGAAGTTGATATTTAGCATTTAAAAGATATTAATAAAAAAATTGCAATGAATATAAATAAAATATTTCAAGATTCTTGGCTAAGTAAAATAAAACAAGATGTATATTTAAACTATTTAAAAAATAAATCATTTTAGTACGAATAATGTGTGCCATAAATGAAATATTTCAGTGCAAACTATGTGAATATTATACAAAACAATTGAAAATAAAAAATTCCCATGAAAATGTTGAGAAAAATATTTGAATATCAACTAATTTACTATATAAAAAAATTCAAAATAAAAAATTCATTATGGTTAAAATATTATGTGTGGTCTAAGTATTCTATATTTTGGTTAGAATTTTATCACCAGAATATTTTACTGATGTGTTTCTCATTATAAAGGACAGGTGCAATTCCTTATATATTCAACATGGAGTTGATATATGGTACATATGCATGCATATATGGTACAAACTCACATATATTGGTGTGTTTTTGAAAATAAAGGGGATGCATAATTCCTTCTATGCTCAACATGGAGTTGATGCATGGTGTGTATATATAGAAACATACCTACACTAGATGAAACAAAACATGCATACTCCTACAATTTTGTCTAAAGCACCCTAAAATGTTTCCTAAGCCTCCCCTAAGATCACTCAGATCATTCAACTAGTGGGGGGGGAATGTTTTGTATTCTATTGGGTAACAATGTATGGTAACATGATATTTTTTCAATAAAATAGTAGAAGATACCATGCACACTAGAAATATGCATGCACTCAACAACTTGTGTGTGTGTTCCTAGAAATAATTGATGCAGCGCTAGTTGCGCTAACATCTTGCATAACAATCGTGAACCCATGCATGTTTTTATAATCATGAGCAAAATCTTGTGCCCCATATTTCTTATTTTTTGATGATCAACTTAATTTTAAAACCTATACATACATACATAGATACATGCATACAAACATACGTACATAAATACATACATACATACATACATATTCATTTATGCATCTTAATATAGACAATTAGAAATATTATATACACGTACATATATACCTAGTTATATTAAACAGTTAAACATATATATTTGTTAACAAAATTTTTAGTATTTTTATTTTTTATTGGCTTCCTCCTCTGATCATAGATACACAATATAAATAGAAAAATAATAAACCCTCACCACCACTCTTAGAAGAATATTGTAGAAACTATATATGGAATGCACTATGCGAGTGAGAAATGCTCCACAACCCCCCCCCCCCTGTAACACCCCTAGTTTTATGCTTTCAAATTAGAAATTTGAAATTCAGTCCAAAGGGGATTGGACCCCAATGGATAATTATTGTGTGGATGAAATTAATTAACTATTGATGAAAAATAAATAAAATACTTTCTGTGCATATTGACCAAATGAGATTTTTGAGATCACTTGCCTAATCCTTGAGGTATGGAAAGAGGCTAAGACTTTCCCCAAAAATATTTCAAAAAGCCTTGAAAGAATTTATTTCTAAATTAGATTTTTGAGGAAAAATCTAAAATTCCCCAATGATGTGGAGAGTAGTTGGGAAGAGGTAAAAAGATGGAAAAGCAGAAAGCAGCTTTAAAGTCCCTAAACAAGGGAAGCCTAGGCAAACAGGAATAAAAGCATCCTGTAATTCTCGACGCAGAATTAGAAACACGCTTTGGGGAGCATAAGATTAAATAAGCTACTCTAGAACAGATTGGGGGTTGGTCTGTTCTGGGAGAGGATCTCAGCTCGGGGGTGAGTTCTATGGATTAAATAAATCTAAGGTTGGGAGGTTTGGTCTTCACAGAAGTGGTATGCACATAGATTTTATGAATGATTAAATTTGATGCTGTTATTCAAGATGGATAAATGATGTAGTTGTTATGTTGAATTTAGTTACTGTGTTTTAATCTTCCTTAAATTTCACAAAATTAAATAGAAGAAATAAATGTTATACCTTTTTGTATGATAGTAAGGAAAAATCATAGGGAACACTATCAGCCAGAATCTTTAAACCATTGTTTGGCTTAAATTTGGAGATAGTAAAAATGATTCCCTAAAATAATTAAAAGTGTAACCTTAATATGCTTCTATAAGGAATAATTACTAGAATAGAATGATATAGATTTTCTATATTCATATCTAATAGTTGTGACAAGTTTATACCTTGCATATATACATGTATAGGAAAAGAGAAAATTAATTCAAAGTCAAGGAAAAGATTTATGATCAATTAAACTGTAAGTTACTTCAGAAAAAAGTAGGGTACTGTGAATAAGTATAATAAAAAATATATATATTCTGTTGTATCATATGGTATGCTGGCCATGAAAAATATAAATTTTATTTAGAATAAAATTAGTTGAGAGCTGTAAGAAAAAGACACATTAATGGTATTAAATAATTATGGATTTCTCTTATCTGTAACATCAAAGTAATTTTATTTATTGGAGTAAACAGAAAAAAATGAAAGGTTATTCTATATGGTGAACAAGGAAATATATCCACAAATTTACTAAATAACCAGTGTAGAGATTTAATTGTTTTACTAAACCACATTATGAAGTTATTACTGGTTATAGTAAATAAGCATTCATTCAAACAGCTAACAAAGAACCAGAAGAGAACCCATTTCCCCTAAATCAATATGTGATATATATATAAGAAGGCCTGACTTAAACTTATTGAATAAGCAGTAAATGCTCTGTTTCTACGAGAACACAGGTGAACTTCATCCTATAAAAATAATGTAAATATAATTAGTTTTAAAACTCAGCTGAATATATTCATGAAATTCTTACAGGAGGATATTAGAAGAATTATTATTCTGAATATTAAAAACGATAAAAAATATTTATGAATAAGTATATAAAAGTCCTAATAAGGTTGGAAGACTTTGGAAACAACCAATAGTAGAAAATGAACCACTGACGAATGTCAATAAATACCCTGGTGCCGAGATTCATGTTAACGAATCTCCAAATTCTTGTTTACTATATTACAAATTACACTGTGTAAATTTTCCCGAGAAAATTCTCAGGGTATTTCTCTCTAGAAATTAAGGATAAACTCTCAGAACACATTGTTTCACATAAGAATTTAAAAAGAGTCACTCATACGGACTTGTAACAAATGAGAGTAGTATTAGTGTTAATGGACCCCTGTGAAAGGTTTCAGGAGTTTTCAACAAGAAAACAAATGTTGGGAAAAATACTGAGAGGGGGGGGGGGGGGTGAATCAGTATTTAGGGCATACTCAAATATTTTTACTTTTCCATGCTCTAAAACCCATACGCTACTTTCCTAAGGCCAACTCGCGTATACACGCGGATATCCTTAATAAAACAAGCGTATGCACAGAGATCTTATTATGCAGATAATTCTTAACTTAGATCTTTGGAACATTCATTCATCTGATGTTTAGTTAACAGTAAGAAGTGCAGTAATAACAGAATAAACCATCACACATAAGCATCACACATGAACACCAGGATTTTAGGTGGAAACCCAAGTCGAGAGAAAACCACAGCTGTCGTTGTCTCAACCTTCAATATTTTAATTTAAAGAAAACATCATACAACTATGTACTGGCGCAGACTCATACCAGTATGCAGGCACCCACATGTAGAAGGCTACAACCTTCTCTCGTTTACCAGCCTCTCCTAGAAGGGAGCAACAACCCCCTGCTCTCGTTTACCAGTCTCACCTAGAAGGGAGTTACTACCACCTGATATTAGCACCAGCCTCTACTGGCAGAAAGCTTCTACTTTCAGACTGAAGGCTTCAACCCTCAGATACACTGCAGACCACGTTTCATCAATTTTCAAACTGGATCAAACAGCTTCAACACAATTCTTCAAAACATCCTTTTTCATTCCATTAAACAGAACAGTGAAACCACTGTAACCTGAATATCAGAGATAGCCCAGACTTTAGAATAGATGTGAAGAAAATCAATTAGCTTTGAGAAACAATAAGTTCAGATACCATATGCGTCTTTGTTTAAACAGATCCGCGTATACACGCGCTTTTCACGAAACTGACCCGCGTATACATCTGTGCATTTTTCAGAACAACCCTAACTTCCCATACGAGCCTTTGTTTAAGAAGATCCGCATATACACGTGCTTTTTATCAAATGAACCTGTGTATAGATCTATAAAAGATAAAATTTGCAGAACAGACCAGATCTATGAACTTACCCAGATTTCTCCAATTTCTTCAACAGATTTGCACCAGGTCTTCAATACTTCTTTTCAGATCATCCCAGAGATTCATCATTTCCAGATCTAGAGATTTTGAACCTTCATCATATTCATAGGTGCATCATAGATTCAGATCTATTGATTAAGAACAGAGTTCAACCATCCAGATAAAATTCGTAGTGAAGTATTCATTTAAATCCCAGACACCTGCTCTCCTTGCACAATGATCTTCTTCTCCTTATATAGGTTTAGCCTTTATCAATACCATGAGTCAAAACCACACCACTTCCAATGGTATTCCTGGACGGGACCAAATAGATAATCAAGCACTCAATACAATGGGTCAATACCATGGTAGTAACCCCTGGTTTTACACATTTAGAGCGCAATTAGGCATACGCGACTTAGCACGTACTTTTCCGTGTACATACGCTACTTATCCTAAACAAACCCACGTATACATAGTGACATGTCTTATTCACCATTTCTCTGGCCCTTTCTAAAGTTTCTTTCTTTTGTACTCCTTAGCTGATCTGTAGATACATCATCTGTACATGGTTGACACATATGTAGAAACTCATCAAGTCAGTTTCCTTTAAGCACAACTTCATCAAATAGGTTGCTATCAAAAGACAACTTCAGCACATCATATAGCCAATTCTCATCTCATCAAGTAGATTACCATCAAATAAAACAATCTTCACATCAGATTTACATCATTAATAAACTTCATCAAGTAGGTTGCCATCAAGGACAACACTATGCATCATATTGCCAACAATCTCCCCCTTTGGACTTGATGGCAACCAAAATGGTGTTTGATCACCACAACAGATAGATACATTAAGAATAATGATATTCTCCCCTATTCAAACACCATTTCACTCTCCCCCTTTGTCATCAAGGGAAAAGAGCGGATCAAAACCAACACAAGGTTGTTTTCTCCTCATGTAGATAGAAGAGAGTTGTAGATCTGATGTGCACTGGAGTTACCATGCTCCCCCTGAATTCATGCTGAAACTTCAAACATATTTTTCAATGAAGTATAAGACTCTATGACCTTCCTATCACCAAGGACTCATACTTACATCAAATATCCAACCAAGTGGATTTACATATGAGACTCAAATACCCAACCAAGTGGGTCTACACAATGTGACTCAACACTGAATATTATAATTTTGCATCATGGGTCTCATCATGACCTTTTCATCAAATTACAAATATGAATTTTTACGACCACTACCAAAAGACCTCAAGAAAGATGATATTTCAGAACCATCATAATGCCAACCATGCATTATGTTCAGCAAGGCTAATGCTCCCCCTGAAACTGGGCATCCAATGCATCAGTTCCCTATGACCAAAGCTCCCCCTTTGCTTTTGCATCTTGAACACTTTCAATAGCAAATCATCAAAGCATCTTCACCCAATAGAGAATGAAACAGAAATATAAGAGTTGAAATACCACCAGAGACTGCAAACCACATCAGAGATACCAAACAGCACCACAGCTTATGCTGAAGAAATGCTAACCCAGAAAAAAATTGTCAGCAACCACTCATACGTGGTTTTCTGTGTATGAACTCGTGTATATACGTGACTGTCTTTCAGGAAACCCGCGTATCCAATTTAATCTTTTGAAATTAAGCAAATTTGTTCTTCTGACTAGCAGAGACTACTCCCAGCTTCTATCTTAGATATTCGAATGCTTCCCTGGGCAGAGGTTTGGTAAAGATATTAGTAACATGCTCTTTGGAGGGAATATACTCCAACTTCACCTTTTGTTCAAGCACTTGTTCACGTAAGAAGTGATACTTGATGGGAATGTGCTTGGTCTTCGAATGCATAACAGGATTCTTTGAGATACCGATGGCACTTGTGTTATCACACATAATGGAGATAGGAGATGTACATTTGATTTGAAAATCTTGTAAGGTTTGCATCATCCAAAGGAGTTGAGTGCAACAAGATGCGGCAGCCACATATTCTGCTTCTGTTGTAGATAAGGCAATAGAATTTTGCTTCTTGCTGAACCAAGATACTAACCAGGGTCCCATATAGAATGCACCACCACTAGTGCTTTTCCGATCATCAACACTTCCAGCCCAATCTGCATCAGTGTAAGCATGAAGAGTAAGATCATCATTCTTTGGATACCATAGACCAAAGTCTTGAGTTCCTTGTAGATATTTGAAAATTATTTTAACAGCCTGAAGGTGAGACTCTTTTGGATTAGCTTGGAATCGTCCAACAATCCCAACTGCATGCATAATGTCTGGTCTAGTCCCAATGAGATAAAGTAGGCTTCCTATCATTGATCTGTATTCTGGTTGATTCACCGCGGGAGAATCATCATGAGAACTGAGATTACATCCGGTTATCATTGGTGTACTTACAGGTTTGCATTCTTCCATGCCATACTTCTTCAGAATTTGCTTAAGGTATTTTTCTTGTGATAAGAATATACCATCTGTAGTTTGATGCACTTGCAAACCAAGAAATAATGTTAGTTCCCCAAGTAAAGACATTTCAAATTCTTGCTGCATGACAGAAGCAAATTTCTGACTCATAGATTCTTCATTACTTCCAAAAATGATATCATCAACATATACAACCACAATCAATAGTTTATCATTTTCATTTTTTGGTTATAAGTTGCTATCAGCAGACCCCTTTGAAAATCCTTGTTGATGAATATATTTGTCAAGACGATAATACCATGCCCTTGGAGCTTGTTTGAGACCATATAGAGCCTTTTTAAGTCTACAAACAAGATTTTCATCATTTCCCAAAATGAATCCTTCTGGTTGTTCTATATAAACTTCTTCTTCTAGATCACCATTGAGAAATGCAGACTTAACATCCATTTGATAAACTTTGATTTGTTGGAAGCTTGAAAAGGCAAGAAACATTCTTATGGCTTTAAGTCTAGCCACAGGAGAAAAATTTTCTTCAAAGTCTATACCTTCTTGTTGAGTATACCCTTTGAAAACAAGTCTAGCTTTGTTTCTTATAACATCCCCATTCTCATTTAACTTGTTTTTGAATATCCATTTAGTTCCAATGACATTTTTATGATGTGGTCTTGGTACTAATTCCCAAGTGTGATTCTTTTCAATTTGATCAAGCTCTTCATTCATGGCTTGAATCCAACATTCATCTTTGCTAGCTTGATTGACATTGTGTGGTTCAATCGTGGATAGAAATGCCAGATAGCTAGAAGATCCCACAAGAGTCCTCCTTGTTTGTACACCTGATTCCTTGTCTCCCAAAATTTGAGATTCAGGATGATTCTTTTGAACATATCTGGATGGAGCCTTTTTAGATAAATCATCTTTAGGTTCTTCATTGGATCCACTGTCTATATCATTTCTATTTGATGTAGAAGGACAAAAGTCACCATCGTCTTCTTCTATTGTTTGTTTTTCTTCTTTAGGGGCTGCAGGAGACTCATCAATGACAACATCAATACATTCAACAATCTTTCGAAGCCTTTTATTGTAACATTTGTATGCTCTGCTTGTAGATGAGTAACCAAGAAGTATCCCTTCATCTGATCTAGGTTCAAACTTGCTAAGCTTTTCATCATTATTTTTGATAAAGAATTTACTTCCAAAAACTCTAAAATGCTTCACAGAGGGAGAGTTACCATACCAGAGTTCATATGGAGTTTTGTCACTATTTACCCGGACATGTGCCTTGTTGAGAATGTTTGCTGCTGTATGTGCTGCTTCTCCCCAGAAAATGTCAGGTGTTCTAGAATCATCAAGCATAGCTCTAGCCATTTGTTGAATTGTTCTATTCATTCTTTCTACTACGCCATTTTGTTGTGGAGTGCCAGCTATAGAGAACTGTCTTTTTATGCCATGTTGTTCACAAAATTCAAGGAATTCATTTGATGTATATTCTCCTCCTCGATCAGATCTAAGACACTTGATTTTTAGATCTAATTCATTTTCCACCAGTGCTTTGAAGATCTGAAAATTTTCAAATGCTTCCTCTTTGTGTTTAATCAACCCAATCCAACACATTCTAGAGAAATCATCAATAAATAAGATATAGTATTCTTCACCACATGGTGAATTTTTCCTCATAGTTCCACATATGTCAGTATGAATGAGTTCAAGAGGCCTACTTGATGAACCTTCCTTGGCATTAAATTGTACTCTGGTCTGTTTACCGAATTGGCAAGATTTGCATATGATACTCTCTGGTAGAGTAATATTGGGAAGACCATGAACAGCTTTAAGTCTGCTTGATTTGTTGATTTGAGAGAAGCTCAGATGCCCCAGCCTTCTATGCCATAGCCAATTTTCTAAATATTTGCTCAAGTAACATTGATCTTTGCAGTTCTTCAATACATACAGGTTTCTTGGAGTTCTTTTTCCTTTTATAATTGTTTTACCTGTATCAAGATCACATACCACACATTCTTTTGAACTAAAGACAACCTCAGTTCCTTGATCACACATTTGACTTACACTCAACAGGTTATGTCTTAATCCATCCACATACATGACATTATTAGCTTTCACCTTTTCTTTTAGAAAAACAGACCCTTTTCCCTTAATGACAGCAGGTGTATCATTTCCAAATGTAACATTCTTTTCCTTTTCTAGGGAATTATATGCATGAAGTTTGTTTTTGTCACCTGTCATATGTTTTGAGCATTCGCTATCAATATACCATTGATTTTCTTCACCTTCTGCAAATAAAGCTATGCCACAATTTTCAACCTGTATTTCCTTCTTTTTCCACACTTTGGAGCTTGAAGGAACACGTTCTTTTGGCTGGACTTTGCTCCTACATTCAGATTCTTCATGGCCAAAGTTATTGCAATAAGCACATTCAACTTCATTTTGAAGAGGATAAAATTTGTTATAGGTGTTCTTCTTTGGTTCAATATCCATCCTCTTCTTTCTTGCTTCTCTTGTCATGATGGTTTTATATGCAACACATTGAAAAACTTTATGACCAAAATTGTGACATGAGAAACATTGTCCATTGAAGTAGAAATTTTTGCGATCATGAAATCTTCTATTTGAATTTACCTGTTGGTTGTAGCTTCTTTGAAAGATATCCCTGTTAGTGTTCCTTGAATTGAGATGATCATGCTTTACCTGTAAAGATTCTTTATTCCCTTGCTGAGTGGCAGAATTTAGTAAACCATCTGTAGATGCTTTTAGATAATTTGGTGCTAAAGCTTGAGAAGATTATCCGGTATATCCAAGACATGTCTTTATAAGAGGAGAACGTTGTACCTTGATAATCTCATCTAAGGTTTCAGATCCTTTAGCGAATCTAAGATTCAGAGTCTTTTCTTTCTCAAAATCTTTCCTTACACTTACCACTTCACATTCTAATTTCTCAATGTGTTTCTTTGCTTCTTAAAACAACTTTTCCAGAGTCTCTATGGTTATTTTCCTTTCTTCTAAGAGTATTTTACATTCTTCTAAGCATATTTTGAGTTGATTGTTTTCTTCAAGAAAAACATTGTCCTCTAGAGCATCCACAAACGTATCCTTTTCTTCTATAGATTCAAATTCCATGAGAAGTCTAAGATCTTGTTCACATTATTCCTCACTATCAGATAACCTATCACTGTCTTCATTAGTATAGTAACTTTTCTTAGTGCTAGATCAGTTCTTATTCCTTCTTGCTACTTCTTTCCCTTTAGCAGATGTTTCTTTATAAGGACACTTTGTAGCATAATGACCAACTCTTCCACAATCAAAACATTTGAAAGGAAGCTTACCTTTGAATCTTCCGGTTCCTAGTTGGAGTCTTCTCACAAAATTTGCCTCATCCTCTTCTGAGATATATCCTGATGCTTCTGCTTTTTGAACTTCTTTCCTTTTTGTAGAATCTTTAAAAACAACTTCTTTGACTTCAGATGTTCCTCCTCTCCTCATTTCATATGCAGTCAGTATGCCATGAAGTTGCACAACAGTAAGAGTTTGAAGATCCTGTTTTTCTTCAAGAGCAGAGACTTTTGATTCAAATTTTTCCATTAGCGATTTTAAGATTTTCTCAACCAAAGTAGATTCCATGATTGTTTCTCCCAGATTTTTCATACGATTTACAACATCATCAAGACGTAAAAAGAAACTGGCAATACTTTCATCACTATGCATTTTTAAATTTTCATATTCAATTCTGAGAGTTTGAAGTTTTGCACTTTTTACCTTTTCATCACCTTCATAACTTAGAATGATTTTTCCCATATTTCCTTTGCTGTAATCAGCTGCATGATTTTGAAAAATTCAAATTCAGTTAGACTTCCGGTTAGAGCATTGACTGCCCTTGCGTTTGATTCATAGCCCTTACTTTCAGTTGGATCTGTTGGTGTAGCAGCTGGATATTGATATCCTTGTTCAACAATGGCCCATATATCTGCTCCCATAGATTGAAGATAGGATCTCATCCTTATTTTCCAGAAGATTAAATTACTTCCGTTGAAGAGTGGAGGTTTGATAGATGTTGTTCCCTCTTGATTGCTCATCTTGCTTGATCTTCCTTCTAGCGGTTAAGCCTTTTCAGAAGAACTTGCTCTGATACCAATCAAGTAGAAAAATACCAGGGGTGAATCAAAAGATTAGGCATACTCAAATATTTTTACTTTTTCATGCTCTAAAACCCATATGCTACTTTCCTGAGGCCAACTCGCGTATACACGCGAATATCCTTAATAAAAAAAGCGTATGCGTAGAGATCTTATTATGCAGATAATTCTTAACTTAGATCTTTGGAACATTCATTCATCTGATGTTTAGTTAACAGTAACCAGTGCAGTAATAATAGAATAAACCATCACACATGAACACCAGGATTTTAGGCGGAAACCCAAGTCGGGAGAAAACCACCGCTGTCGTTGTCTCAGCCTTCAATATTTTATTATAAAGAAAACATCATACAACTATGTACTGGCACAGACTCATACCAGTACACAGGCACCCACCTGCAGAAGGCTACAACCTTCTCTCGTTTACCAGCCTCTCCTAGAAGGGAGAGACAACCCCCTGCTCTCGTTTACCAGCCTCACCTGGAAGGGAGCTACTACCCCCTGATATTAGCACCAGCCTCTACTGGCAGAAAGCTTCTACTTTCGGACTGAAGGCTTCAACCCTCAGATCCACTGCAGACCACGTTTCATCAATTTTCAAACTGGATCAAACAGCTTCAACACAATTCTTCAAAACATCCTTTTTCATTCCATCAAACAGAACAATGAAACCACTGTAACCTGAATATCAGAGATAGCCTAGACTTTAGAATAGATGTGCAGAAACTTAATCATCTTTGAGCAACAATAAGTTCAGATACCATACGCGCCTTTGTTTAAACAGATCCATGTATACACACGCTTTTCACGAAACTGACCCGTGTATACATTTGTGCATTTTTCAAAACAACCCTAACTTCCCATACGCGCCTTTGTTTAAGAAGATCCACGTATACACGCGCTTTTTATCAAATGAACCTGCGTATAGATCTATAAAAGATAAGCTTTGTAGAACAGACCAGATCTATGAACTTACCCAGATTTCTCCAATTTCTTCAACAGATTTGCGCTAGGTCTTCAATACTTCCTTTTAGATCATCCCAGAGATTCATCATTTCCAGATCTAGAGATTTTGAACCTTCATCATATTCATAGGTGCATCATAGATTCAGATCTATCGATTAAGAACAGAGTTCAACCATCCATATAAAATTCAGAGTGAAGTATTCATTTAAAGCCCAGACACCTGCTCTCCTTGCACAATGATCTTATTCTCCTTATATAGGTTTAGCCTTTATCAATACCATGAGTCAAAACCACACCACTTCTGATGGTATTCCTAGACGGGACCAAATAGATAATCGAGCGCTCAATACAATGGGTCAATACCATGGTAGTAACCCCTGGTTTTACACATTTAGAGCGTAATTAGGCATACGCGACTTAGCACGTAATTTTATGCGTACATACATTACTTATCCTAAACAAACCCGTGTATGCATAGTGACATGTCTTATTCACCATTGCTCTGGCCCTTTTTGAAGTTTCTTTCTTCTGTACTCCTTAGCTGATTTGTAGATACATCATCTGTACATGGTTGACACATATGTAGCAACTCATCAAGTCAATTTCCTTTAAGCACAACTTCATCAAATAGGTTGCTATCCAAAGACAACTTCATCACATCATATAGCCAATTATCATCTCATCAAGTAGATTATCATCAAAGACAACAATCTTCACATCATTAATAAACTTCATCAAGTAGGTTTCCATCAAGGACAACACTCTGCATCATATTGCCAACAACAAAGTCATCTCAGAGTAGGAAATTACCTGCAAAACCAACTGAGACAAATAAGTATTGGTAATGGTATCGACCAGTATATAAACGAAATATTTAATAGAGGCTGAGGGAAGTCGAATGAGAATATACGTACCCCATTAACCATAGCGTAAGAGTTAAATGCCTCTGTGTGAGGAAACAATGAGTTAGACACCAAGAACGATTACTGACAATTGGCCATAGAAATAAAACTACGAATAAGAATTCCATTTGATGTAAAATCACCTAAGAAATTTCTTGCTAAGGACAAATTCAAGGAGGGCTGATGTAACTCTGTCGAAATTTATTGCTGGCGTTGAACTCAAGCTTAAGAAAACACCTTAAAGGGATAAAATTCCGTGTGGAATGTTCATCCACAGTGCCCAACTTGCCAAAGAAGAACCCATAAGCTGTATAAGGAATGAATGGAGCAACTAGTAAGAGATTGTCGTAAGAAAACGTAAAGAAAAAACAAATTTTTTTTATATCTATGACATGTAATGCCAGAACCAAATCGTTAATAGATTTGAAATCGTTGGAAGGAAACTATATGTAATACAACATTCGACGCAGAGAGATGGCAGAGCCATTCTCGTCTGAAGTTGAATAAAATCACGGAAAGTGTTCATAAGACAAACGATAGATTTCATACCTGAGATACAAATGCCTTCGTATAAAGGCTGATCTCTGTGGACAAATGATAGTACAAATGAACTGGAAAGAGGAATAGAATGTGTTCATGAGACTTTTATGGTAAACTGAAACCCTAACTAGTGTGTATATCCCACCGTCCACGTCTAAGGATATGGGAGTATAGTTGTGGATCGAGGCCTCTACCTCTGGTATGGATAACGTGTTAAAACAATGATCCAAATGCCAAGCATATAAATTGCACGAAATATATTTACACATTTATTATATAGGACGTGATCACATGGGAGAGTGACGGAATAACAATAAAGCATCATCACTCAAATCATTTTCCTCTTGTCACATAAATGAACCAAGAATCATCACAGTACAAGTGACATAAAAATTCATATGGAATTCAAATGTCAAGACATACAAACACGTCAATCCTGGTGGTTTAACCAAAAACCACGATAACATCAATTTAATGCAACTACACAAATATTGCTGGAAAAAGATCCGACTCATTTAAAAGTCTAATATGATGGAATCCATTATCGTATAGAGCACTTAAAGTTCAAGTCATTAAGAGTGGGACAAACACCATATAGATACATGGATCGATTTTCATAACGCTTATATATAAATCAAAATCTTTAATACCAATATCGAAATTATTATATGCTCACAAGGGTGAGTAATGGTATATTTATATAAATACCATTCGAATCAAATGAGGTGTTGACCATACGTTAATAGAAAGACGTTATGGGTCTAGTCCATGAAATGATTAACACAAATAAAATATTCTGCAATGATAGCGTATATGACTGTGGATTGTTCATAGCACCCTGAAACACATTTCAAAGACAACAACTTTTATCATTTAAGTTAGCTATTAAAATGCCATACATATATGTATGTGTACATTCGATTAAGTATGGTAAAAGCTACAATTGTTAAGTCTAAGGACGGAACACATATTATATGTTATAAATTAAATGAAGTATGAGGGTTAATGTTAGAAATATAATGACCCTTATACCAAGTAAAGATTAAATAGGTTTACATAAAAACTGAAGGGGATACAAATCATTGCTAGGTGTAATGATATATATATATATATGGGAGAAGTAGGGGTGAGAACCATCAAAGTGATCACTGGTCATAGAAGTGTAGTTCAAAAGTATGTGAAGATTCAATTGCAGAATATTAATGTATATGCAGAGTTATATACATTAGTTAAAAAGGTAGATAAGCTTACTATAAGTGGAATTATCACATAGAAATTTAATGTAAAAATTGGAGACCATTATCCTTACAGGAGTGAAAAAAGAAAAAAAAAAATTTAGTAGGAAAGACATTACAAATGGTATCAGAGCTCATGTTTGAAAAACTCAGCTGTTGTTTTGTGCTCACTGTATAAATTATTTTTGAGAAAAAAATTTTGTTACTGATGTTGTTTTGTTTAGTGTACAATGGTACTGGAACTGAAAATTTAATGGCTAAAGGAAATGAAATTTATGTTGATCTGGGTGATGGAGATAACATTCCAGATCGCAACGCTCCTTTGATGGCTATGTTGCACAGGTTGCAATGGGAAATGGCTGAGCTAAGAAGCTAGAACGACAGGTTGTCATTAGCCAGTGAGGAGTAGGAAAAGCTGATAAGAGAACTGACCTCATGGAACAGTCAAGAAGGTGAAGGTTTCAGAAAGAAGAGGAAAGGAAAGTTCTAAGATGATTCTGAGGAAGATGACACTACTAGACATCAGTCTAAACAAAAGAAGCAATTACAGGGTGAATTTCGAAAAATTAAGCCTCCCTCCTATGATGGGAAGAAGGAGGAAGATGCTGAGGCATCGCTGTTGAATATGATTAAGTATTTCCAGGTCTATGAATATGAAAGAAATCTGAAGGCCAGATTAGCTGTCTACTAGTTGCAGGGTAAGGCTACCTTGTGGTGGGAGGAGAAGAAAATGGTTCATGGCATTGATGAAAAAACAGTGACTTGGGAAGATTTCCAAGTCAAGTTTAAAAACTGTTATTTGAACGAACGTTATTATGATGATAAAGCTAAGGAGTTCCACGAACTTAGATTGGGAAAACTCACCATAGATGATTTTTTCACTAAGTTTACAAATCTATTAAGGTATGTTTCTTATATTCGTGAAGAGAAGGAAAACATACAAAGGTTTTTGAACTGTTTGCCTGCTGTGTAAAAGGCGAAAATAGAGTTCGATAATCCAAAAACTATGGACGAAGTGGTGATAAAAGCTATATTATGCTACCAGCAGTTTAAAGGAAAGAGTGAACATGGAAAAAGCTAGGGAAACAATGGTGAATTCAAAGGAAAGAAATAGAAACCAGCTTACGTGAAGAACTTTGATAGGGATCATCCGCGGAAATAATTTAACAAACCAAAGGAAAGTCAAACTTCTCAGTCCCAAGTTGGTTCAAAACAAATAGAGGGAGATAATAAGAAGGAGAGAACAGTTAAAATGCGGGAGCCTTTGAAATGTTGGGGTTATGGAGAACCTCATCTGTTGAGGGACTGTCCACACCGAAATATTCAAATGATTATGAGATATCGAGACGCTACCACAATGAATGATATAGCAAATAATATACCCACTATCAGTGAAGCCTTGGAGAACCCACAAGCAGAACACCAGGCTACTATGGTCGAGATGGAAGGTAAGATTGCTGATCAATCTATTATAGTTCTAATTTATCCGGGTGCTTCTTTGAGTTACATTAGTCCACAAGTTGTAGAGAAATGCAATCTCAAAACTAAAAAATTTTAGCAGTCTTGGTTGGTCCAATTAGCCACCGGCACCAAGCGAAAAGTAACTCATAAGTTACCTCAAACAACAATTAAATTAAATGATTTTCAGACATAAGTAAATTTAAACATTCTGCCCTTAGGCTCATATGATTTGCTGATGGGAATGGATTGATTAGAAAAGAGAAAGGCTATGATGAACTGTTGGGATAAAACTCTGCATTGCATAGATGAGGAAGAGAGACTCTTTATACTCAAAGGAAAACCAAAACAAATCTCTGTAAGACAAATATCAGCGCTGCAATTAAAAAGAACAGCTAGAAAAGGATATCAAGTATATGTTGTACATGTTGAAGAATTAGGATAGAAACCTGAAGAAAACCTGCTAGACACTTTGCCAGTGGTAAGAAAATTTAAGGAAGTTTTTCCAGATGAGATTCCTCATCTTCCCCCCAAAAGAGAAATTGATTTTTCCATTGATTTGGTGCCAGGAGCAACAGTCATTTCTAGAGCCCCTTACCGGATGAGCCCCCCTAAACTCATGGAGTTGAAAATGCAATGGCAAGAATTGCTGGATAAAGGTTACATCAGACCAAGTGTATTTCCTTGGGGAGCACTGGTGTTGTTCGTGAAAAAGAAGGATGGAAACTTTAGAATGTGCATTGATTACTTTCAACTGAATAAGTTGACAATCAAAAACAGGTAAACATTGCCTAGAATAGACGACCTTTCTGATCAGGTGAGTGGGGATTCAATATTTTCTAAGATTGATTTGAGGACTGGTTATCACCAACTTAGAATTAAGGAGGAAGACATCAATAAAACAACTTTTCGAACCAGGTATGGTCACTACGAATTTGTAGTCCTACCTTTTGGTTTGACAAATGCCCCTGCCACTTTTATGTGCTTAATGAACAATGTTTTGAACAAGTACTTAGATAAATTCATACTAGTGTTCATAGTTGATATTCTAGTCTATTCAAAAAGTGAGGAAGAGCACAAAGAACACTTAAGGATAGTTTTGCAAACTTTGAAAGAAAACCAATTATATGCCAAATTCAGTAAATGTGAATTTTATAAAGACAAGATTCAATATTTGGGGCATATCATCTCTGAACAAGGATTGGCTGTTGACCCTAAGAAAATAAAGGCTATTAGAGAATGGTCGGTGTCGACTGATGTTTCAGCAGTGAGATCATTTATGGGAATTGCAAGTTATTATCAAAGGTTTTTGGAAAGATTTTCTACAATAGCATATCCCATAACTTCATTACGGAGAAAAGGCACTAAATTTGAGTGGAATGAAAAATGCCAAGACAGCTTTGAACAACTAAAATTAAAACTTACTACAACCCCTATACTAAAAATTGCAGATCTTGACAAAGAGTTTTTTGTGCATACAGATGCATGTAGAGAAGGATTGGGAGGAGTTTTGTTGCAAGAAAATTCTTTTATTACATATGAGTCTAGGAAACTTAAGAAACATGAACAGAACTGCAGTGTATATGATCTATAATTGGTTGCTATAATTCATGCCTTGAAGATGTGGTGACACTATCTTCTTGGGAAAAAAATTACATTGATGATAGATCATATTAGTCTCAGGTATTTCTTTTCTCAAACAGATTTGAATCCTTGACAAGCCAGATGGCTGTCTTTTTTGAGTGAATTTGATATGCATATAAAACATATCAAAGGGAAAGAGAACAAAATTGTTGATGCACTAAGTATAAATGCTTGCCAAAACATAAGCAACATTGGGAGTAGTGTTAGTTTTGACTTATAAGAACTAGTTAAGGAGGTAGCAGATCAAGATCCCAATTATGAAAATCTGCAATTAAAAATTCTGAAAAAAGAAATGGCTGAGTACACCCAAAACCAGAAAGGGCTGATTTTTTATAAAAATAGATTGTATATGACTAATGTGGAGTCTTTGAAAAAATAAATTCTAGATGAACATCATAAACAGCCATATGCAGGACATCCTGGATATCAGAAAATGCTTACAGCCTTGAAAAAGAAATTTTTTTGGCCAGGAATGAAAAATGATGTAGCAGACTATTTAGCTAGGTGCATGGAATGTCAACTAGTCAAAGTTGAACATCAGCATCTGGCTGGTCTTTTAAATCCCTTGCCAATTGCAGAATGGAAATGGGACACTGTTTCTATAGATTTTATAACCGGGTTACCCAGAACCAAGTTCCAGCATGACTCAGTGATGGTAGTGGTAGACACTTTAACAAAATTTTCACACTTCATACCTGTAAAATCTACTTTTGGGATAGCTCATGTAACAGATGTGTTCCTAAAAGAAATAGTGAGGCTACACGGGGTCCCAAAGATGATTATTTCAGATAGAGACGCTAAGTTCAAAGCTACCTTTTGGAAAGATCTATTTAGAGGCATGGGCACTAAATTGAATTTTAGTACTGCTTATCACCCTCAGACGGATGGTCAAACAGAGAGAAAAAATCAGATTTTGGAGGATACGCTAAGAATGTACGTGATGGATAGACCATCAAAATGGAAATACTACTTGCATTTAGTCAAATTTTCTGACAATAATAGCTATCAATCCTCCATCAAAATGAGTCCATTTGAAGCACTCTACGGAAGAAAGTGTCGTACTCCTTTAAGTTGGAGCCAACCTGAAGATAAGCTAGTATTGGAGCTAGATACTTTACAAGAAATGGAAAGGATTGTCAAGCAAATACAAAGAAACATCAAGACAGCACAAGATCGACAGAAAATCTATGCTAATAAGAAGAGAGTGCATCGAGAGTTCAAAGTGGGTGATCATGTGTATTTGCATATTAAACCCAAAAAGAGCACACTTTATGCTAGAAGTTGTGCAAAATTGGATCCTAGATATTGTGGGGCCTTTTGAGGTGTTAAAAAGGGTGGGACCAGTGGCTTATAAGTTGGCCTTACCGCCCCATGTTAAAGTTCATGATGTGTTTCATGTTTCGTTATCAAAAAGATATCTACATGATACTTCTCACATTGTTGATTGAAATGTGATACAGGTGGAACCAGAAGGGGAGTTGCTTCCATAGCCGCTTCAAATATTGGAGTGGGAAGAAATTGAATTGAGAAACCGAACAATAGCAAGAGTAAAGGTGCAGTGGAAGCACTTTATTGTTGAAGAAGCCACATGCGAAAGAGAAGATGAGATGATGGAAAAATATTCATATCTATTTTAAAAATAAACTCTAGTAGTTAGTTGTTAACACTGAGGATGGTGTTTGTCTTCAGAGGGGGAATATGTAACACCCCTAGTTTTATGTTTTCAAATTAGACATTTGAACTTCAGTCCAAAGGGGAGTGGACACCAACGAATAATTATTGTGTGGATGAAATTAATTAATTATTTATGAAAAATAAATAAAACACTTTCTGTGCATATTGACCAAATGAGATTTTTGAGATCACTTGCCTAATCCATGAGGTATGGAAAGAGACTAAGACTTTCCCCAAAAATATTTCAAAAAGCCTTGAAAGAATTTATTTCTAAATTAGATTTTTGAGGAAAAATCTAAAATTCCCCAATGATGTGGAGAGTAGTTGGGAAGAGGTAAGAAGTTGGAAAAGCAGAAAGCAGCTTTAAAGTCCCTAAAAAAGGGAAGCCTAGTAAAACAGGAATAAAAGCATCCTGTAATTCTGGACGCAGAATTAGAAGCAGGATTTGGGGAGCATAAGCTTAAATAAGCTACTCTAGAACAGATGGGGGATTGGTCTGTTCTGGGAGAGGTTCTCATATTGGGGGTGAGTTCCGTGGATTAAAGAACTCTAGTCTGGTCTTCACAGAAGTGGTATGCACACAGATTTTACGAATAATTAAATTTGATGCTGTTAGTCAAGATGGATAAATGATGTAGCTGTTATGTTGAATTTAGTTACTGTGTTATAATCTTCCTTAGATTTCACAGAATTAAATAGAAGAAATAAATCTTCTACCTTTTTGTATGATAGTAAGGAAAAATCCTAGGGAACACTATCAGTGAGAATCTCTAAACCATTGTTTGGCTTAAATCTGGAGATAGTAAAAATTATTCCCTAGAATAATTAAAAGTGTAACTTTAATCTACTTCTATAAGGAATAATTACTAGAACAAAAAGATATAGATTTTCTATATTGATATCTAATAGTTGTGACAAGTTTATTCCTTGCATATATACATGCATAGGAAAAGAGAAAATTAATTCAAAGTCAAGGAAAAGATTTATGATCAATTAAACTGTAAGTTACATCAGAAAAGAGTAGGGTACTTTGAATAAGTATAATAAAAAAAAAAATATAATTCTGTTGTATCATATGGTATGCTGGCCATGAAAAATATAAATTTTATTTAGAATAAAATTAGTTGAGAGTTGTAAGAAAAAGACAAATTAATGGTATTAAATCATTATGGAGTTCTCTTATCTGTAACATCAAAGTAATTTTATTTATTGGAGTAAACAGAAAAAAAATGAAAGGTTATTCTATATGGTGAACAAGGAAATATATCCACAAATTTACCAAATAACTAGTGTAGTGATTTAATTGTTATACTAAACCACATTATGAAGTTATTACTGGTTATAGTAAATAACCATTCATTCAAACAACTAACAAAGAACCAGAAGAGAACCCATTTCCCCTAAATCAATATCTGATATATATATAAGAAGGCCTGACCTAATTTTATTGACAAAGCAGTAAAATGCTCTGTTTCTACAAGAACACAAGTGAACTTAATCCTTTAAAAATAATGTAAATATAATTAGTTTAAAAACTCAGCTGAATATATTCATGAGATTATTACAGGAGGATATTAGAAGAATGATTATTCCGAATATTAAAAACGATCAAAAAAATTTATGAATAAGTATATAAAGGTCCTAATAACGTTGGCAGACTTTGGGAACAACCAATAGTAGAAAATTAACCAATGACGAATGTCAATAAATACCCTGGTGCCGAGATTCATGTTAACGAATCTCCAAATTCTTATTTACTATATTACAAATTACACTGTGTAAATTTTCCCGAGAAAATTCTCAGGGTATTGCTCTCTAGCAATTAAGGATAAACTCTTGGAACACATTGTTTCACATAAGAATTTAAAAAGAGTCACTCGTACCGACCTGTAACAAACGAGAGTAGTATTGGTGTTAATGGACCCCTGTAAAAGGTTTTAGGAGTTTTCAACAAGAAAACAAAGTCACCTCAGAGTAGTTAATTACCTGCAAAACCAACCGAGACAAATAAGTATTGGTAACAGTATCGATGAGTATATAAATGAAAGATTTAAGAGAGGTTGAGGGAAGTCGAACGAGAATTTACGTACCCCATTAACCATAGTGTAAGATTTAAATGCATCTGTGTGAGGAAATGAGGAGTTAGACACCAAGAACGATTACTGTCAATTGGCCATAGAAATAAAACTGCGAAATAGAATTCCATTCGATGTAAAATCACCTAAGAAATTTCTTGCTAAGGACAAATGCAAGGAGGGCCGAGGTAGCTCTGTCGAAATTTATCACTGGTGTTGAACTCAAGCTTAAGAAAACGCCTTCAAGGGATCAACTTCCGTGTGGAATAATCATCCGAGATGCCCAACTTGCCAAAGAAGAACCCATAAACCGTATAAGGAATGAATGAAGTAACTAGTAAGAGATTGCCGTAAGAAAACGTAAAACAAAAACATAATTTTTTTATATCTATGCCATGTAATGCCAGAACCAAATAGTGAATAGATTTGAAATCATTTGAAGGAAACTATATATAATACAATGTTCGACACAAAGAGATGGCAAAGCCATTCTCGTCTGAAGTTGAATAAAATCACTGAAAGTGTTCACAAGACAAACGATAGATTTCATACCTGAGATAAAAATGCCTTCATATAGAGGCTGAGCTCTATGGACAAATGATAGAATAAATGAACTAGAAAGAGGAATAGAACTTGGGTGTGAGACTTTTATGGTAAACCGAAACCCTAACCAGTGTGTAGATCCCACCATCCACATGTAAGGATCTGGGAGTATAGGTGTGGATTGAGGCCTCTACCTCTGGTATTGATAATGTGTTAAAAAAACGATCCAAATTCCAAGCATATAAATCGCATGGAATAGATTTACACATTTATTATACAGGACATGATCACATGGGAGAGCGACGGAATAACAATAAAACATCATCACTCAAATCTTTTTCCTCTTGTCACATAAATGAACCCAAAATCATCACAGTACAAGTGACATAAAACTTCATACGGAATTCAGATGTCAAGGCGTACAAACACGTTAATCGTGGTGGTTTAACAAAAAACCATGATAACATCAATTTAATGCAACTACAAAAATATTGCTGGAAAAAGATCTGACGCATTTAAAATTCTGATATGATGGAAGCCATTATCGTATAGAGCACTTAAAGTTCAAATCATTAAGAGTGGGACGAACACCAGATAGATACATGGATCGATTTTCATAACACTTATATAAAATCAAAATATTTAATATCAATATCGAAATTATTATATGCTCACAAGGGCGAGTAATGGTATATTTATATAAATAACATTCGAATCAAACGAGGTGTTGACCATACGTTAATAGAAAGATGTTATGGGTCTAGTCCACAAAATGATTAACAAAAATAAAATATTCCGCAATGATAGCATATACGACTGTGGATTGTTCATAGCACCATGAAACACATTTCAAAGACAACAACTTTTATCATTGAAGTTAACTATTAAAATGCCATAGATATATGTATGTGTACATTCGATTAAGTATGGTAAAATTTACAATTGTTAAGTATAATGACAGAACACATATTATATTTTATAAATTAAATGAAGTATGATGGTTAATGTTAGAAATATAATTACCCTTATACCAAGTAAATATTAAATAGGTTTACATAAAAATTGAAGGGGATACAAATCATTGCTAGGTGTGTGTGTGTGAGAAGTAGAGGAGAGAACCATCAAAGTGATCACTAGTAATAGAAGTATAGTTCAAAAGTATGTGAAGATTCAATTGTGGAATATTAATGTATATGCAGAGTTATATACATTAGTGAAAAAGGTAGATAGGTTTATTGTAGCTGGAATTATAACATATAAATTTAATGTAAAAATTGGAGATCATTATCCTTACAGGAATGAAAAAAAAAAAAAAATTAGTAGGAGAGACATTACACCGATCCCACCCCACCCCAGCCCACCCATAGTAATTAAGGCATAGGACATTGTGGATATAGTAAATCATCTCCCATATTTGTCTTAGAGGCATCCTAGTCACATGCAATATCAAACCTAGGTGACATGAGTGAGGGTATTGGAAATACCTGCAACATCTAAGAAAAATGAAGAACACTTAGTAGTTTCAATATGATGAAAATTGTGGATGTTAAGTTTAAGGCCCACTCGATCCATAAAAGAAAATATATGACTGGATTTTAGAAAAATAATTCTCTTTGAAGATCCAAGAAGAATGGAAACCCAAGGGCCAAATTAAACATGAGCTAGGATTAGAGGGATTTTTCACCATCAACTTTTTTCAATAGGATGCTAAAATTTGAGAATGGCCCATATTTCTTCAACATGCATAGGCTATAACTTCACTTCTCAAAAAATATCTTTGTCTCATGCAAAGATGTTTCCTAAGGGGTATTTTGAGGCCTAAAATTGTCCTCCTATGGGAAATAATAGAATAATAGTTAAAATAATAAAATAAGAATTGCGATTTTTTAAAGGAAAAGAAAAGAAAAACTATTCACTTTTGTTGTATCCTTGTCTTACCCCCTTATATATTTACTCAAATTAAATGTCAAGTGTAGACACATGCTGCATAAAAATTTAAATTTTACATCTCACAAGTACCTATCCTACACACTTTTGATTAGATCTGCATTAGAAAAAAATAAAACTAAATGAGAAAATGTGTTTCAAACTTGTTATGTCATGCATTTTAATATTTTTTTGGCTTGGGTCTACTCAAATGTGTGAAAATTTGGTACTTGTGTGATGTGGAAATTAGTTTCACATAAAACAACTATCCATAATTTAAATTTTAGTAAACCTATAAGGAGATAAGAAAAAAATACAATAAAAACTAGTTTTCTTCTTCTCTCTCCAAAAATATTTACCCCTCAAGATGACATCATCATCAAGGTTCTTATTAGTTCTTTTAAAGTTTTTTTTGTTAGTACATTTTTTTAGTCCCACATTTTACCTCAAAAATTTTCTAATGTTATAGTTAACCTAGTTTTGATATGCATCTACTCTCCTCCCCTAGAGTTTTGGGATAAAGAAATATTAAATTGCATTACAAATGCCCGAGGACATTTTGTGAGGATTGTTCAAGCCATAAAACAAGCTAGGAATATTTATTATGCTTACATTTTTTTCTAGATGAATATCTATGAACCACCATCTAAACCACTAGATATTTACTATCAAAATGATTTTCAGAAGCAAACCCTTGACTATGAGGACATCCCCCTTTGATGTTGTGGTTGTAAGGAATATGGAAAAAAATATTGAAATTGTCCTCTTCTCACTCCTACACAAATCAATGACAAGGCAATGAATAAAGATCCTTAAGGATTTATCAAACCCACCTCCAAGCATAAGAACACTCATCCACCCCATTTTGCTCCACTCATCCACCCCCTTTTGCTCCACACTTTGGAAATATTCCCAAGACTAGTAATATTTATGGCTTTATCTCGAGCCTCAAACCCATCTCCAATCCCTTCAATCCACCCCTATTAATCTTTAAATTATTTACTCAATTTTCCACAATGACCCCAACTTATAAGTTGCAACAAATCCCAATGTCCTACAAAAGCAGAGGAAATGATCTTTCAAGAAATATGCATGGGAGGTCTAGGAAATTAATCAGATATGTAAAAAGTAGAAGATGGAGATCTAGAAACTTTTTAACTTCCATGTGTTGATAAATCCAGGAAGGTCAATGTCCCACAATGCATTCAGAATCATCAAATAATATTTATGGGCAAATGCTTTTTTAAATATCAACTTGAAGCCTACAATGAAATATTACAATTAATGAAATCCAAAACTTTGAGGTTCAAACATATGCTCTGAAATTTCCCCAAAAATCCACATAGAAGAAAAGAAATGAATTCCAAAGAAATCGAAAATTATTAAATAATTTGGGAGAAATTTTGGTTAACTCCAGAAAAACAAAGTTGATATTATATGTCTACCCATCCACCAAAAACTCTTCTCAATGAAAGTTATTTCCTTGAATATCAGGGGAGTCCAACGCAAAGGAAAATAAACATTGTCATGTTTATATGGTTCAAGAAACTGATACTTCCACTGAATGAATCGAGAAGATGGCCTCTCGATGGGTCGAGGATATCAATATATAATAGTTTCTTCTTAAAAAAACGTTTGAGTGCTATCTCTATCATTTATAACTATAGAACTCCCTAAAAGGACTCGCATACCTAAAGATATTTTCAACATATAGAGCATTAACAATTCAATTTTTGCTCATTGGATCAACAAGATATGATATATATACAACATCTATGGACTAAAAATTCCTCATGGGAAGGAAAAGTAACTCAAATCCATTAGTCAACCCAAGGTTCTAGTTTACATTATTATAGGATTATTGGAAGTGTTTTGAATCTGATCCGATCACTTGATAGAAAATGGGAGGAGTCAAGCTTATAGAAGAAGAATGCATTTTATCGTGGAGCTCGTAGCCTCAACGCATCTTGTTGATCTCGGAATAGTTCATGGCCTTCACACTTGGAACAACCAACACGGTGTCTCACAACTAATCATATCAAAATATACCACATTCTCATTTCAATAAACATCATGTATCAAGAAATATTAATGTAGGCATCGAACATTCCAGGATGGGAATCAAATCATTGGTCTTTTGATCTAATGTTTGATATCAAGGACCGCCTTAAAAACACTCTTTTTCCTTAAAAAAATTCATGTTAAAACACTCTCAATTCATGGAAAAAATCTAACAATGGTGGTAAAAAATAGATAACCAAAGGTATTTTCTACGTCAATATCTTAATCATGTGAAAAACCAACCCAATCATTAGAGCAAAGTCGAATTCGGTGATATCTTCGAGGAGAAGGCAAGATTGGAGTCCCAAATGGAGGTTTTCCAACTAGAAGCCAGACAAAAAGGAAGATAAAAGGAATTAATACAAGAAGAAGCGAAAATCGTCACCAACTAGAAGAACATAGAAAACAACAGGATATCCTTTGGCCGTAAAATTCTAGAATTTGTTGGTTAAATAAGGGGGGAAAACAAATTTCTTTCATAGCTGGATATTGCAACGAAAAAGCTATAACCTCTTTCATTTGACAATAATCTAGATGGGATCGAGCTCTAAGATAAAATTAGAATGGAACATTAACTAATGCATTTTTATAAATAGCTATTCCAGGTCTAGGTTTGTCATGTGTCTATACAGATGTTTAGTGGAGAGTAGAGGGTCCTTAACATTTTCATGTTGATCCAGTAAATCTTTTGTAAGTAAAATCCTTACATGCTAATACAGGTCCATCATGTGCATATATTAGTTAAAATTCCCACATGTGAGACCCATACCTGGTATCCAATTATACAAATCTACCATTACCTCTACGTTCAAAAGAAGATGTTGCTAGTTGGATACTTCCTTTTTGGCACGGTTGAGTTCTTTCTGAATAGGGGGTAGGGTGAGTTCCTTGAAGCGATCTACTGAATCTTCAACTCTAAGTTTTGATTGTGGACTACCTCGATAACATGCTATTGATAGTAATCAACACCTATGAAGACATGAGCTCTCTAGTGAGACATGCCAGTTGAACGAGGGGGAGAAAAACACCAAATAGCAGGGAGGGGGCTATTAGAAATGGGACACAAGTGGAAGAAATTTTAGGAAAGTTAAACCACGACAGTGTCGCAAACAGAGGGTGGTAATCAAAGAAGGACCAAACTAGTTCCTGATGAGATAATAGAGGAGAGGCCCAGAGAAAATGAGTGCCACCACGATTATGGAGATGAGAGACTATGGGGTTCTTTTAGAAGAACAAGGAATCAATTTCTAGTAAAAGAGAAGTAAAATCTCGGTCACAACTGCGGGATAAAATTATGACAAGAACATCATCAAAGATTAAAATAAGAAATAACTAGAGTGTGAGAGGAAGTGAATTTCCATAAAAAATAGTTACGGATCTGTCAAGGTAATGCAACCCAATAACATGATGCTTGAGCAAGTTCCAAGGATTTTGATAGAGAATTGTCCAATGACCGCGATTGTAAATAAAACTATATTTCTAACAAAAGTCGGCGAGGGAAAGTGCTTATGTCATGCAAAAAAGTTGTTTAATGAGTTTCCAGTCCTTCCCTTGAGTTTCTCTAAGGAATCCTAGCAATCCCAAAGACAGTAAGCATTGCAAACATAGCATGGAGGAGAGGGAAATATTTTACTCACAAACAAAATTTGGGCGCTCTTTCTTACGAGAAAAATATTCTTCTGAAGATTCTATTAGCAATTTGAATTTCCCTACCATTCCTGATAGCTTTCTAACCAAGATTGCCTCCACGAGTAGTGCGATGAATTTCCAAGATCTCAATATTGAATATGATTCTTTCTTATGGAAATTTTTCCTTGAACGATGTGAGGAGGTTAGGTGGTCTGAGGTTGAAATTCTATGTCCTAGAAGGTGCAGGTGGCGTACCATTTTCAAAATTTCAGATAGTGGGTGAGGAGTGTTCCCTTTGCTAGAGTAGATATATAGAGCGAAATATTTAAAAGGGTGTGTTTCCATGTCTTCTACTAGTATGGCCAGCTGGTGCGACGATAACCCTCTCCTCACCCTTGGTAAGGGTATACATGCTATTTCAAAATTAATTTTTTTATCTAAATAATTCATATTTATTTTGATTCTAGATTTATTAGTGTAAAATTTCTAGAGGTACAAACAGTTTTTTTCAATTTATTTTTATTTAGAAAAAAGTTATGTGTACTAAATGTATATTAAGTATAGAAAATATTATATATCTCATATATAACAATAAATAAAATATTTTCTTTTTATTTAAATTATTGTTTATTTATTAATTATATATTAATTAAATGAAATAAAATTAAAATATGTATTTATATTTGATAACAGTTTTTCTTATTAATAAATTTTAAAATAATACAAATTAATGTATATTATACACCATCCTAGTTTTATGTGACTAGATTTACCAAGCCTCTAGTGGGATTAAATCCCATTTCACTCTAAAACAGGTTTGGGAGATAATGTGTTAAGATAAATTTATGTTGATTTAATTTCTCTTTTTAAGTATGCTATATTCCACATGAATCAATCTCGTAAATTATTTTAATTTTTATTATTATTCTATTTTAACTTTTTATTTCGAATCAATTTAAAACACTTACATTAAATTATACCACAACATATCTACCATATTAAACTAGAAAATAACATATTAAAAATAATTACAAATTAATAACAGTATTTATAAATAATCTTGATATAAAAATAATTAAAAAGTGATTAAACATAAATATAATCAACTACATCAAAAATAAAAATCTATATAATAATAAATAAAATAAAATTGGTAAAAATAGAAAATAATACACCTCTTCTTAAAAGAAATTGAAAAGTAGGTATAGTTTTTAAAACATGTTGAAGTGAGCTAATTCAAAAAAAAACATATAAACATTTAAAAAATAATACAATATAAAGATTCACATAGTCAAGATGAAATAGACACACACTCCATATTACGCTATTAATATAAATATTTGGTAATGTATTTATTAGAAAACATGGTAATTTATTTATTAGAAAACAATAGAATGGGAAAATATTCATAATTAAGATGAAACATACTTCCATATTATACTATTAAAAAAATATAATTTATTATTATTGTTTTTTAATAATATATTTTATATTTTAAAATTATAATATTAATTATTTATAGTTATTTTAAATAATATTGTTAAATATTGATGTGAATTTGTGATTACCACATATATATAACTGGCACAAAGTCCAATCCAATTTAAAATAAAAAAATTGAAATTTAAACTACAGTATCTGAGGTCATGGCTATTCCGACATATACGATTGTCGATAAGCAATTAAAATAATCTGTCAATTTAATTGTAAACGGTAATCCGACTTAAACAATTGTCCATAAGCAATTAAATATTTTGTCAACTTAAATTTAAATGCCCCAACGTCTATTCAACGTCTATTCAACCAATTCTGCAAGCAAATAGGTCTCTAAACTTGAGGTTGAGTGAAACACCCTACATTCCAGCATCTCCATTTTACCTTAGAACCTAGGTGTCATGTCAATCCCTCAACGTCTATTCAATCAATTCTGCAAGCAAGGGACTGAAAAGAAAGCTAGACAACTCAAGTTTCTAGATCTAAATTTTCCATCAAAGAACCCCTCTTGAGATATTGAAGATAAATTTATAGTTCTTAGTCTTAATTAATGTTATATAAAGTTAGATGTTGTTCTTTTTTTCTTTTCTTTTTTGACCGTTAGACTCATTTAGCAAGATATATACTATTAAATTTGTACTCTTTAGAACTATGAAAAATATATATAAAATAATAAAAAATGAAAAAAAAAATTATATCAAATGAGATGAAAGGAAAAAAATAAAAAATATAGATAGTTTATTCTTTTCATTTAAGTTTATGAACTTTATTAAAATATTTTATTGTTATTTTATAATATAAATTATTAGAATTTTATTATAATATTTTAAAATTGCACCTTTAAACTAATCTACCTTATGGGTAGTTAAATATTTTATTATTTTATTTGAACAATATTTTTTTTTTTTTTTAATTATTTGGTTAATTTTTTTTTTTGAAATGTATGGAAATTATTTAATGATACAATATCCACAAGCATCCTCTAGGAAGCATGCCCCTTTACCAATTCTAGATAGGTTATTCTGGGTAGGGTAGCTTTTTTCAATATGAGAGATAAACTAATCTACACTAGCTAATAACAACCAGTACTAATTGTTCTATTATTAATTTGCACACTAAAATATTATAAATTTTCTATTATTAAATAAATAAGATAAATAGATAAGCTATATTTAATAAAATATTAATTTAAATTTTTTTTAACACAATCATAAATTATCATTTAAAAAAAAAAAAAAAAATTAGTTGTTATTTATCATGGTGAATTGGTAAATTCTTGGAGGCCCAAGATCAAACCTAGTCACTATCACTATAATAGTATATAAAGTACATATAATATGAATTTATGACTTAGCAATACACCACACTCTATGAAGCCTTATAACAAGGAGCCAAAGATGTCCTCTCCCACCCCATGGATTTATTACAAATTACAAGTGATGTTTAATTTTTACTTTTTATGTTTTCTTTACCGTTATTTTATGAACTTAACGAATTATGACCTAGAGGAGGGCTTAATAAACGATATGTTGAAAAATAATGAATGAAAAGAAGTTATGGGAATTATAAGAAAAATTGAAAACATATATAAAAAACACTCTTGAGACAGTTAGGTTTGTTGGGGAAAAGACTCTCGAGAGAATTTCTGAGGAAGTCAACTAATTATTTTTCTACTTGAAGAAAAGGTAGCGTGAGGATGGACAGAGAGAGACCTACGAACTAAGAAAAGGAGAATTCTGAGGACAACATTTCTTTTTATTTTGGGAGAAAGAAGGTAGTGTGAGAAGGGAGAGAGAGACCCAGGAACTCGAAAGCATGACACGGGACGTTGTGAAATGAGGAGTAATTGGTAAAGACTTAAATAATTATTGATTTGAACCTTGTACCACTGGAACCCATAAATTAAACCCTGTGGGTTAAGGCTCGAAAATGGACGAATTGGTCTTAAGGTTTCGGAAAACTAGATTAACTAGGGATTTACACCTATACTCTCTCGACGAGAGGAAGATCAGGGGGGAGACTGGATGTTATTTCCAGTATCAAGCTCGATTCGAGAGACTTCCCGGTTAAATTCATGGTGCTGGTAGGATATTAGATAAGTAACATTGTAATAATGAATTGTGTTATGTTTCTTTTTCTTATTAGGAAATTTTTTTACGACTGTGGATGGGAACTTATTTTTTGTGACTATTAATCCTCGGAAATCTATAGTTATAGTTCAACAGAAATTCTATGAGTATTAAACTTGGAAATTATAGTTACAGTATCAATGATAAATAAATAAGCATGCAATAGATACATTACAACATATGTTTTCACTGTAACATCTAGATTTCATACTTAAACTATTTTTTCTTTTTTTAAAAGGAGATTATGCATTTAATTTTTAAATGAGATTAAAAAGTAAAGTTAATCTAGTAATAAATATGATTTATTTCTTTTCTTTGAATAAATAATTATTTATGGAATATTTTCCATAAAAAACTAAAGATAAAGTATTCCAATATTCAAGAGTAGTTAGGAAAAAGCACTTAAAGAAAGATACATTTTCCTCTAAGGATAAATGGAAAATCCAATTGAGGAAAAGGGGTTCTATGAATTTAGAGGAGAGTGAGGATGCTTGATAGTGACAGTAAATCCAGAGCTGGGAACAGTGCAAACTATGCAAAGTGAATATGGAAAGAAAGACTTGATTGACGGTCTTGAGGTCAATTCCAAAAATATTATTATCTAATTCCCACTCTAGTGGGGAGCATCGGGGGAGTTGAGGACGAAACTTCCTTTGTCAAGGTTCGGAGGTTATCATCAACATATTAAAGTGAGATAAGTATCTTAACAAGGTGTTAAGAAATATTGTGAATCTTATAGTGTTTTTTTCGAGGTGTTAAGAAAGAATGTGAATCTTACTGTGGTTTATAGATATATAAATAGTTATTTTTGTAAGTGATGAAATCGAAAACATTAGGAATTGTATCAATATGTTTTTTTCTTAAAAAATATATACATAAAGGTATTTAGCATGAAAAAGGAAATACCTCTATATATATATATATATATATATATATATATATATATATATATTAACACAGTCTTTTAAGAAAGATTTATTTTTGTACTTCCCATTAAATGTATTAATAGGGTAAATCATAAATGTGTTTGAAGTCTAAGAAACTAAATCAAATAAATATATGTTAAATTCAAGATAGAATTGGAGAGGAGATCGTTAGTTTATCTAGAGTTGGGACCCCGAACTGAAAAATTTGTTTCCTCTCTGACTCAATCTCTATACTTGGATTGGGGATACAGAAAGTAACCCAAAATGAAGATGGTCTAAACATCAACCTTACACATCAAACTGAAACAATATATTTACCAATATAGTGAGATATTGAATATAACAATGTACATTAAATAAATATTAACCTTCTGATAGTACTGTTAACAACATATAAATGTATCTACATGAAAGAAGAATTTTGTGGAAATAAGGATAACTAAAATACATTTAGATTTCCAAATTAGAAGAATCCACGAATAGTTCTTACACTTAAGGAAAACAAAATAATTGCATGCAGGAAACAAAATTGGGACAATTAAGAGTAGATAAACCCTAGTATGAAATATAATCTACAAACATGTGGAAAAAATTAAATATACTTAGTTGGTGCACTGAGAAGGCAGGAATAACAATCACTACCAAAATATTAAAATTTTGAGTAAACATATAATATCCCTATTTTTTAGCTTCTAGACAATTAATATACCTAAAGGTCAAGTGGACCTAAGGAAAAACTATATGAGGACATATTATTTTGGAAATTAATAAATGAATGTGAAATTTTATTATTCTATAAAGACTACAGTAAATTTGAGAATAGGAATTTAAATCCATGAGGATGGACTAGAATCCTAATATTTTCCCAAAATTCTCTAGAAATTCTTGGAGAAAAAAAAATTAAAATTAAAATTATTATATGGGAAAAAAGAATCTAATAAAAGCGTAAGTAAGGTGGAAATTTACGGATAAGAGGTAGGAATCAAACTAGAAAGAGAAAAAACTAGTTTTAAAAGGAGCTTTTGCGGAAATAACAAAAGCAAAGCCTAGGTTAAGGGGAACAATATACCAAAATAACTACACTCAGTTATGGAAATGGGTGGAGGGAATGCAAGTTTAAATAAGCTACTTCTACTATGACAAAGGGGTTGTCTAGACTAAGAAAGAATTGGTCTATGCTTGGGGGAGAGCTGTAGAATAAGATCAACTTTGGGAGGAAAATAGTATCTATGACTGTGGTATGCACATCCTGTGACATTTTTATGTTTTATGCTATTGTTATTAGTTATGCAATTCTAGAATGAAATGTAGAGAAGATATTATATTTTAAATTCTGAATTGAAATAATGCAGAGTAAAATATAGAAATTATGTGTATTGTGCAGTGTTTAGTTCAGAAAATTTAAGTGTCATATGTATTTGACAAAGATTAACTATAGCTAAATACATTTAATCCTTTTGTGGTGTTGCATAGACTTATTTGAATTCAAGGAGAAACAAAAAGAATCTCTAAGCTATTAGCTATGGAATTCTAGAATGGAATGTAGAAAAGATATTATATTTTAAATTCTAAATTGAAATAATGCAGAGTAAAATATATAAGTTATGTGTATTTTGTAGTGTTTAGTTCAGAAAATTTAAGAGTCATATGTATTTGACAAAGATTAACTATAGGTAAATACAATTAATCCTTTTTTCGTGTTGCGCAAACTTATTTGAATTTAGGGAAAAACAAAAATAATATCTAATCCCTTTCTCACGGTCTAAATCCATTGTTTAAGTCCAACTAAATATCCAAAATTTCACTGAAAAAGTTACAGTACATGTACTATGAAACTAAATATAATTCAGTTATAGTAACAGTAGAAAAAATGAAATAGATATGAAATTTTAAACATAATATCATCTAAATATACAACAAGTCTTGTAATACATATCTAAATTATGAATATAGAATTCAGATTGAAAATAAAAACATAAATATATATGGTGTCGTATAGAAATTAGTGTACATTTCTATCCAAACAAAGATTCAGTGAGATATTTACAAACATGTAATATAGAAAAAGAAAGTAGTTTTATTATCATATTTCTTTACATGTGGCTGTCCTTCTCACTAACATCCTCTAGTGGAGTTGATTGAATAATAAGGTCAAACTTAAATAATAAATCCATTATACAAAAAAAATTTACAATTTTATTGGGCTCATTATCTAAATTGAAAATAAAATTTATGGAGATGAATTAGGTATAGTGGACAAAATGGTGGAAGAGCCTCCATTTCTCTAATGATCGATATGAAATAGGAAGAAATTGATAGTTAGAAACACTGACTGTTGATCGCGAATAATTGTAACAGAGAATGAAAATAATATGAAAAACCTAAAACAAGCAAAGTGATAAAAGTTAGAAATTTTAATTGACGAAAATGAAAAGGAAAAATTTAAAAGATGCACAAAAAATAATAATGCCTGTGAAATTATCTTCAAAATTGAATTGTTCTTCCTATCGTAACCATAATTTTTTTTTTAAGGGAAAGTGGACAAAAATAAAATATTTAAATATGTGACAGCAGGTAATACAAAAATGGTAAAATCTTATTACTAACCCAAGGGAAGAGGTGTCCTAAAACAGATCATTATTATATAGAGTTGTGAAAGAGCATGATAATTTGGGAAGAGGATTCCCAAATTTGTTTGAGAAAGAATTTTTTTATAAAATAAGTTTTCATAATAAAATTTTAGAAGTATTAGTTTTACATTCAGTTACTTTAATTATACAGCGTATTACGATATAACTAAAATTCTGAAATATAATTAGAGATAAATTAATTTAAGAAAATGGAGCTATATTAATATAGACAAAATACTATTATATAGAGATGATCAGAATCTCAGAAAAATACTTATGTATATATATATATATGCACAATAATATATATAATTTTACCAATTCCCTCTTATCTACCGGAAATAAAAAAGTAAATACAGGGTGGAATAAACAAAAATAATGTTATATATAACATTTAAAATTTAATCAAATTTGTAATACCAAGAAGCATATATAGTGAACAACAATCACAATTGAGAATTGAAGTGGGTAAATTGAATAATATGGAATGAAATTACATAGTTCACAACAAATGAAATGGAATTTCATTATTTAAAATATCATAAACATATATTAGAATATCTTTGTCAAAATTAAATTATTCAGAAATAATTGAAGTAAATACAATAACCACACTGAATAAAGTTAAAGGTATACTATGTATTCTAGAAAAACATCTACGAAATAAAAAGGCCATGTTCGATTACATGAAAAACAAGAGCAAAAAAATTTGCCATTATAGAGAGCATAAGGTATCCTCTGGTGGTGAAAGCACTAGAGAGTTTTCTTGGTGCCGAAATAAACTACTGTGTCATGTGATTAAAAACGGATTATAAAAAAAAAAAAAAAACACTAAAATGATAAAGTTCGTAACAAGAATTTATATAACACAGATATATAAATTACATTTACAATTAGGAAAATTTATACGTATTGGTTCTATTTAAATATAAGAGAGAAAATGAAAATTTGTGTACAATAGATCATTAAATTACGAATAAGAAATAGTAATAGAAATTTTGTGCAAAACCCATAATCCCAAATTGGGGAAAATTCCAATTCCGAAAGGAAAATGAAAACATATATTAATTTCGAAGATATTCACCATAACTGGAATCTAATAATTCTATTTAATGACAAAGGAGAATTCCTAAATGTAAAAATGATAAAATTTTCCATTGATATGAAAAAATGGAATGAAAGGAAACTGTTTCGAATGGATAAAATGCATGGGGTTATAACCCCAATTTCGAATTTGAAATATCATATGTAAACTGAAAATTACCTCAGATGAATTTGAAGCCATAATTTACAGTATAGAAAAGGAATTGTATGAATTGGGGAATTCGTAGAATGCAAAAATTTCTAAAAAACCAGAATTCAAAAATCCAACCTTAGGGTTCCAATTTCTGAAACAACCGTAATGGGAAAACCGTGGAAAATTCTCAGGTAGAGAAAAGGATTTACCTCGTCATTCTAACTGTAGGGAATGTAGACGTAGGGATGTCGAAGGATTAACACATTAAATTATACTATGTACAAACAAAAATATTCAATATTAAATTTGGAAATGAAATGAATTTATAAACACATAAAGTATAGTCAAAAGAAATGTGTAAAATTTCAATTAAAACAATGAAATGAGAAAAACAAATTACTTGTTAGTGCTACAAGAAAAAAAAATTGATCAAAGGTGCAACCTGTTACCAGAATGTTAAACATAAGACAAACTCAATACAGAGAAATGTCCTCCATTTCCGTAGCAATACAATACAGAGAAACAAAAAAGGAAATGATATCTCTATATGTTGATAAACCAAGCTTAAACCCTACAAAATGATGAAGCAAATGAAACAATGAAAACTCAAGTCGTAAGACATTCAAAGACTTACGGTTACAGATTAAATATAACCACTCCTAAAAGATAAAATCGACCATACAAGTGTTCTTCAATACTACTAAACCCATGTGATATCTAAGGTACCATCATTAAATGGGTTATTGAAACAAAACGATAAGGCAGAGGGAGAACTAATCCATTAGGGATACCATCCCACCATTCATAAATTGAATAATTAATGTCATGAAAATTAATTAAACATAAATGTTAAACTATGATAATTTGAATTAAGGAATATGACGAGATTCCCATAGTTTCATATATGTTAAATGTATGTGGTGGGAACCTTACATTGAGATACATTGAGATATATGCTTCTAACATTTCGTTGTGTTGTATTTATTGTTAGGTAGTATATACATTAAATGAAAAATCATGAGCTAGGAAATATATTCATATATAAAAAGTTCGTATACCATGAATGAATAATATAATATTGTAGGATGATATTTATTATTGGGATAATAATAATAACATGTGGAAAAGTTATAAGTAGTAGATTGTAATTTGAATAAAAAAGCATGTAGGTTTGTTTTAAGGATCTAACCATGGTAATTTATTACAATGTTAAGAGAAATAATAATAAAAATGAGGTGGAATTGGGAGAAAATACCTATGGAAAAAATGTGTAATAATCCAAACAGGAGCATTCATGTTAGTGTAAAATAGTTATGGTTATTTAATTTAATGAGGTTGTTAGATAAATAAACTTAAGATATAAATTTTAAGCCATGAATAATATAAGCCAAAATATAGGTTGAGAATGGGAAAAATGAATCAAAGACATACTTTGATATTGTATTTTCATTGTTAAAAGACATACTTTGATATTGTATTTTCATTGTTAAAAGAAATCAATGACGATTATGTCGGAATAAAACAGTCATCATGACCAGAATTAATATTAAAAGAAAAAAAATTTGGGTTAGTTTGATTTGTTACAAAAGAAGTAAACATAATTTATAAGAAAATATATTCGCTGACTTGATATTATATATGTGCCGAAAGACTTCTCAACTGAACCATTAATAGGAAATAAACGGAATTTCCAAGCCAAAACCAACATTTCAACTCAGAACTCGGAGGAATCTCCATAACGCAACCAAAGATGATTTGAATATATAGAAAAACTTATGGAAAATGAAAAATCATATATATTAAGACACCTACAAGACTGTATAATATTCCTTTACATAAAGTTTAAACAAAAATATAAAAATAAAGCCTTAAGGCTTCAACAAAAACACTATAATAACTTAGGGTTTAAATCCCAGAAACTAGAAGGATTTCGTTTTAATTTAAAATGATTCATGGACCCATGGTACCTGTACACCAACGAAGTGAGGAAGTAACCCACTAAGGCTAGAATGGCATGAAGAACAACACCACAAAAGTAAAAGGTGTGAGGTCGAAAATTACTTGTAAAGGGAAAAATAAAATGTTTTCGCGATAGGGTTTATAGAATCAAACCCTTGGATAATAGCCAACACTGTTTAACTTTCGACCCAAGCGAGATTTAGAAGACTTACCTTGTTATGGGAAGCAGGAAACTTGGTTTTGTAGACCTGGAATAACAAGGAGAACTGAGAATAGTTAAAACCTTCTTCTAAGTAATTGTCGAAAACATATATGGAAAACAAAATCACAAGTAGTATGGAATCACCTATGTGACCGTTCGAGAGATGGAAGGTTGAATCTCCAGCGATGCGAGGTTTAAAACCTTTTCCATGTAACTTCACTATGATGAAACAAAATCTCATAAACCAGACATAAAAAGTCATTAGTTGAAGCTCATACAAACAACATTACAAGAAACTAGTAGCTAGAGATCTATGTGCAGAGCTAAAACCTAAGAGAATTAACCGAAATTATTGTGAAATAATTAGAGACCATAGTTGTACATTCCATAAACTAAATTAAGAAATTCACAATTCAAATTTTACCTATACTAGTTCAGGTGCCAAGAGAGTGGACAATTAGTTAAACCAAAGGAGAGCATTCAAACCAACTCGGTGCAGAACGATGGAGGCATTTGAAGCCATAGAGAGGCAGAGCTCAGGAGAGATCTTCACAAAGTGAACATGAGGAAATGGTTAGGGTTTATGGAAGGTTGATTACCCTAACCCCATCCAAATCATCTGTCCACTGTCGATCTCAGTACAACAGATCTAACAGTGCAAGAAATTGCAAGTGTCAATCCAATTCTTTGCATAGTGGCACGGAAGATCAGGTTAGATATAAAATAAGATCACACTCATACCTTATTATTTAATTACATTCATAATGATACAATGAAGGAAAATGTATGATAATAAACCCATATTTCTAATCAACCTAAACCGCAAATGAAATTATGGCTTAGCTATTGACAGATCATCACTGTCAAGTCACATGTGCTTCGAATCAATATTGGAAAATAAAAATAATTACATAGTCAGTCTAATAAATGAGACCATTATTTTAAATGCTAGCTTCAACCTTCATCAGTAAATGGTGAGTATGGTTAAGCACGTGGTGATAAGCTTGGTTAGTGATGTATGTTTTTTATTTAATTAATTGCCACAAAATAAATTTACTTCTTAGTGGTTCTAATTGAATGTGAAACAAGTAATAATTATAACCCAAGCTAGATAGAATAGATAGTAAATAGGGATAGAAAAATATTTTTTATTATTATTATGAATGTCACGAGTGGTATCTGAGCAAAATTCATATGCTTTGACCCAAATGGGTTACCTGAATAAAAAATTTTGTGTGTAAATTGTGTACAAAAAATAGAAAAGATATAAGGAGAAGGGGATCATCGCACCAAGTACCCAGAACTAATGGGGAACCTCATCCCCAATCCAATCCTAAAATGAACCCAAAAATGTGGGTAGATCTGACTGTAGATCAACATCAACAGACCAACAAATTACTTGAAGAACAACAACATCACACGAGTATACTACTAATTATAGTGAAAAAGTTATAGGAATAAATGGTCCGACTGAGAATCGAAAATGAAAGACTGATGCAAGAAAATGAGAGGATTCTGAAAATCTTCTCTGATAGGTAGAATCAAGGGATACTCTCACCAAACCCTAAAAGAGATACCCAAGAAGAGAAAGAAGAGCAACGATAGACTAATGACAAGACGTAAGGAAGTCATACACACCATAGAAATAAAAACAAAAATTATAATGAAGTAGAATTTGGAAATGAGTTAGCTGAGCAAGAGATGAAAAAAAAAAGTGGAACTGTAGGGTGACTTCCAAAAAATTAAACCTCCTACCTTCGATGGAGAGGCCGAAGAGGTGGCAGAAGCATGGATAATTAACATGAACTAGTATTTTCAATTTTATGAATATAGGATCAAGCTCAATGTTCACTTGGCCATCTACCAATTGAGGGAGAAAACTACTTTATGGTGGGAGGAAGTAAAAAATGTTCGGGGTATTGAAGATCACAATGTGACTTGAGATGAGTTCCAGCAATACTTCAAGGATAAGTACCTAACAGAGCATTTTATATGATGAAAAGTATCGAGTTTTACATGATTTGAGATTTGGAAAAATTTCAATGGATGAATCCATAACCAAGTTTACATCATTGTTAAGATACATACAATACTTGGGAGATGAGAAGGCTAAATTTCAGTGATTTTTTAGCAGTCTAACTGCCCAAATTAAGGAAATAATTGAATTCTTAAACCTGCAAAATATGGACGAAGTGATTCAAAAAACATGAATGTGCTATCAACAGTCCAAGGAAAAAGGGGAAACAGGCACAAACTAGCTGCGAAAGAAAGGACAGAAAAATAATTCAAATTTACGAGTGCAAGGTCTCATAATTTTAAAAATAGTGTAAGAAATTCAGCTAGCAGTATGGGAGAAATGAGTGGAAATCAAAATGGCCAACAGAGGAGTGACTCGCAAAAGCCTCAAACAAACCAGAGCATGGGCATACTCATAAACCCCCTGTACAATGTTGGGGATGCGATGACGCACATTATTACAAGAATTGACTTCATCGTGGGAGAAGCGAAATAGCAGCCAACATGAAAGAGGCTTCTACGGTGTGGGATGTGGCTTGAAATATACCAAAAATTGATGCAACCCTTGAAGACAGACAAGCAGACTACCAGCCGACCACAATATGTAACATCTCCCACTTCGATTTTATTTTTTAATTATAGTAATAATTCTAACTCATTGTTATAGCTAGAGTATCATTTTTCATATTCTGATATATTTCTGTTGCTACCAAATTCAATTAATACAGTATAGTATTACTATTTACTCTGTCAGTATTCAATATAGGAATATAATGTTGGTACCTAACTTTGGACACTAGCCATTTATCAATTTACTTCATTTTTTTATGGCATTGACTTAACCAATAATCGAGATTCATTACTCAACCTTTATTCACTCCTTATAAGAACTAAAGCTGTTAACACACCAGTTCAACATATATCTCAAATACCCCTACTATATCCTTCAAATGCCCATACGTTTTTAATTCTCTACATAGGAAGCATCATATCATTTCATTTCCAAAAGGTATTTTCTAACTTTGTAATTCGTGTTATGACAAGGATTTCCCCAATGCATGAACTTATTATATACTATAACACCTATACTAATTTTACATATTTGAATTAGTTCAACTTCCACTTTGATTTATTTATTTTTCTTTTCGCAACTCTAATATATAAAAGCACGTAATTTAGTATACAAATTTATACCTTTACATGGCTCCCTTTTTCCCACATATTTAATTTTCATGGCTTAACATAACTACTTACCACAACTTAACATGATGTATCATATAGTTGTAAGGTTTGCCATGACACCTAGGTTTAAAAATTAGTGTTATAATGGTAATGCTACTTTTTACAACCCTATACCTCTAAAGTTATACCTCACGCTTCGTTGAGAGTTCTTTATTTGAATTCGACCTACTACTAATTCCTTATAATATGATTTATCCATTTGACATCTTAGATTTAGACATATGTTGACATTTAAGTCGAATATTATAACCATAACTTCAGCACTGAATTTTATACGCACATGTACCCATCACTACAAAACCTCTTGCATGTAGGTTATAATTCTACCACTGTGGACTCCACCTTTCCAATGTGGCTTTATAACGTGGTATTCTTCATGGTAATGTTTATACGACGTACTACATTGATTTGAATTCAGTTTCCAATACAACTTGCCATTAATGCATAACTCAGCATTGACGCTTATGGGGTCTTCAAGATAGGATATTTTATTAGGTTAAATGCACCCATACTAAAGCCTATGTCTCGATTATATAACCATGGTAAATATGATACATTGGGATATGGATGCATTCAACTCCACGTACTGAATCACATGGGCTTATGACAAAGCTTTAAACCAGAGGAGAACTCATTCCATTACTCAATCTTGGACACTTGTATAGTTCAAATTGAATCTCATTTAGGGTTTGGAAAACCCATAAAACTTGACGATTTGGACGAAGGTTCATTTATTTTGTCGTTGAGGTTGTGAGCTTCTCCCATCTGGTGCGATACCATCTCTCCTTCACCAGTCTTCCTTTTTGTGACTGGTATGGACACAACCAGACATTCAGTAACATAGACCTGAATAGTCATGTTGTGTCCTTATACTGAGAATACTTATCAAGTTCCATTTAGGAAATACTTTTCTCACTATCATTTTTACGATTTCAGGTTTTTTTTCTTTGTTGTTTTTTTTTTCACTGTTCTTAAATGTTTTCTTAATTTGGTCCTAAATTTTGTATATTTCTGTCCAGAGAGTCCAGATACTGCTCGATTTTCTTGAAGGTGTTATTTCGATAAGCGGTATCACTTCATTCTTGTGATTCCTCTTCTGGAATTTTTGTTTTGGGATCAATTAAAAAGGGTTCGCGTCTGACATAGTTAAGGCAGACTTTTAATGGTATTGATTTGCACTGCCTCACTGTATCTATCTGTTTTATCCTACATTATAAATGTGTTAATAGATCATTGAGCTCTCATTAGGGTTATCTTTGATTTTGGATTCCCTTAACCAAAATACTGAGATTTCTTTATAATTGGATAAGATTATAGAGTTTTTTCTTAACTCGTCTTCTCTATATTGTAATTTTTAAAACGGTATCTATTTTTGTTCTTTATTTCATTCCATTACCCTATAAGGTTATCAATTTCCCTTTCATGTGTAACTTACTATCATTTATTACGCCTCACACCATTTCTTGAAACACAGGGCAGGGACAAGGCATTCTCTTTCTTCTTCATGAAGTTCACGACGATGGTTAATTTCATTTTTGGTAAGATGTTGTAAATTAAAACTTTGATTTCCTTGTGAATATATTGCTTTACATAAGATCCTAATTTAATGGAGTTTACATATCATTAAAAAAATCGAACTCTCCATTTCGTGAGTTTATAACTAAAATTCTCCAATTGATTTTTTTCTTAACTAAGATCATCATTTTATTACCTCTGTGAAATTTTTGTTTTCTCTTCCACAAAGATTCTTGCTTTAGTATTTATTTCCAATTATTTGTATTTAGATTCCTTATCTACTATACTTCATACCATTTATGAATGTAGTTACCAGAAAATAACATTCTGGCATAATTACTTATGCTTAATAGCAACTCCTCGTATAATTTGTTTTTGTCAGGAAAATTCTAAAAATAGTTATACAAGATTTTATATACAATATGAATACTAATTTCATTTTCTATCTTGTTTAGAGGTATAACATGATTACACCCTTTCATAAGGTAATTTACCAAATATTTTGGCAATTACCTTCTCTATATATTTTATATACATACATAAAGTTTCGTTTCACCAAATTCGTCTCGAAATCTAACTCCCCACTCTGTTTTATACAAGTATGACTATGGGATACATACCTGTGGAGTTATTTTACATCCTATGGGCTTGTTTACCTGATAATAATATAGGTTTTATTTCTTTCCCAGGTTGGTCGAATGCCTTTCAGCTTTCTCCTATGCAATATTTTCATAGTTTTATTCTTTGTTAGCCTTTACGATTCCATATAAGAATGAATCATTCTCTGTGTAAATTATGTTTATAGGAATTTCAAGCTCATCTCTATAATTCTATAGACTTGCTTATTTATAAGGATGGACTGTGCATAGTGAACAATTTTAATTATTTCCTTCCTCACTTTATTCACTTCTTCTTTTTAAATGAAGAAACAATTAGACTTCCATACACTATTTTTAATTTAGCTAAATATCATTTCCATTTTTTTTAGAAACTTGCATGTAAAAGAGAAGTAACTTATTTTCTGTCGAGAAAATCAAATGAAGAAGACTTTCTCATAATCATACTATAGTATACCGTAGTTCTCTAATGCTTAATATGTATTTGATTGGTTCTAACTTCTAGCACTCTGCACTTTAGATCAGAATACTTCGGTAATACCCACATAATATACTCTTTTTATTGATAGTTTCATTTTCAGATTTTATGTAAGATTTCGTTCTAAATAAGTACATGTAGATTCTTTTCTGCCTAATAACTTCTATTTTACAATTTATCTTCCTCAATATATTACTGAACTTATTTAATTATACAACAAAGAATTTCCGTTCACTATACAATGTATACATCTATCCTTCAGCTATTTTCATTTTTGCTTAAAATTTACTTCCTAATAACATACATAGGTTGATAAACTAATACTAGAATAGTTATATTACATGAAATATCATCTTCCTATGAGGTACCTAACCTCAGATCTAAACCTGATATTGGGTTTATACATTCTGAGTGTTGGTCTTATATAGAGTTATGTTTGTACAACCATATAGAACAGACTATTTCATTATAGTCAAATATGTTGAATGTACAGACCTCTAGAATTAATTTCTAACTCATTTAACTTTCACAATATATACACATATCCAGACCTAAAATTTCATGTAGATCTAACTACTTTACTTTTTCAGTAACTCATATCAGAATATAATTAAAAAAAAAAATCAAATTAAATGTGCATACCCCTTAGGGTAGACTAGTTGCCTCTCAACATTAGAGCTCTTTATCCACAACTCACCCCTGAGCAGAGATCCTTTCCTTCAGTGATACAAAACCCTTTGTCTATCCTGAATCAACTTATTTAAGCTTGATTTCCCCCAGATTGTTTCTCTTAACTGTGTCCAGTTAATTCAGGATGCCGCTTTCCTGTATGCCTAGGCTTTCCCTTTGTTTCTTCCACAAAGGTACTTTTAAAGCTAGCTTTTCTGCTTTCTAGCTTTATTCCACCTCTTCCCAGTAATTTCCTCTTTACTAGGGCAACTTTTTAGATTTTTCTCTCCATTCTAAATTTAGTATTTAATGTATTTCTTCCATGATATTTTTTAATACTGGGAAATTCTTACAACCTTATCCATCCTCATGGATTTAGTTTCTAGATCTCTAATCATAATCTAGTCTTTGCAACTTAGTTTCTATTTTATTTTATTAATTTAGTTTAATAAAATATATCCATAATTGATATGTTCCTTGGGGTCCACTTTGACCCTTAGAGTCTTTAACTGCATATTTTTAAAAGCATAAATTTAGGGACATTACACGATAGAACTTGAAGGTAAGATATTTTCACAAACTATTTTTATTTTGGTTGAGCCTCGTGCCATTTTAAGCTATGTAAACCCCCAGATAGTAGGAAAGTGTAACTTGCAAAGCCATAAATTTAAGAACCCCTCAATTGTATAGCTAGCCACTTGTGCGAAGAGAAAGGTTAGTGCTAAAGCCTTGAACTGTTCCTTGGAAATTGGAAATCAACTGTTAAACGTAGAATTAAATATTTTACCTTTGGGCTTCTATGACATACTACTTGGTATGGACTGGCTAGAATGACACTGGTCTCTAGTAGACTATAAAGATAATATAATTTACCTTAGAGTTGAATATGGGACATGCCGAGAGTTGCACGGAATCAAGAAACCTGTGCAATTACGTGATATCACAACATCCCAATTGGTTAAATGCACTAGAAAATGATGCCAAATTTATGCCATGCAAGTGGGATTAGCTAATTCTAAGGATAAGACTCCTATGCTGGAAAATATACTAGTGGTATAGGAATTTATGGATGTATTTCCATAAATCATAGCACGACTACCTCCAAAGAGAGATATCGATTTCATTATTGAATTAATGCTTGGTACCGCACCAGTGTCACAAAAACCATATTGGATGAGTTTACTCGAGTTCAAATAATTAAAAATATCATTACAAGAATTTTTGGATGAGGGATATATTCGACCAAGTGTATCCCCTTGGGGAGCATGAGTGTTTTTCGTGAATAAAAAGGATGGAACCATGTGAATTTTCATGGATTATAGATAACTCAATAATTTTATAGTTCAGAATAAATACCTGGTGCCACATATAGATGATCTTTTTGATAAAGTGAATGAAGAAAATGTATTTTCAAAGATATATTTAAGGTTTGGTTACCACCATATTCGAATTAAATATGAAGACATCTACAAAACAAACTTCTGAACTTGATACAAGCACTATGAGTTTGTATTTTTCCCATTTGGATTAACCAATACACCAGCAGCTTTCATAAGCATGATGCATGGCACATTTCATGGCTTTTCGGACAATTTTTTGCTGATAACTATTGACAACATATTAATTTATTCAAGAACCATGGAAAAGCATAAGGAACACTTACAAAAAGTGCTGGAAATGTTGATGAAACATCGGTTGTAGGCCAAGTTCAAAAAATGTGATTTATTCAAAGAGGAAATACAATATTTAGGCCATGTCATTCCCAGTTAAGGCATAATGGTAGATCCAAAGAAAATAAAGAATATCATGGAATGGAGGGTGCCCAAAAACATAGCAGATATAATTTCTTTTATGGGTTTGGCTAGATGTTACTGGCTCTTCATCGAAGGATTCACAAAAAATTCATTTCCTATTACATTTCTACAATGGAATGGTGGGATGTTTAAATGGACCAGCGAATGTCAAACTAATTTTGAACTCTTAAATAAGTTGCTAACTATTGCCCTTGTATTGAGAGTAGCTAACCCAAACAACAAATTTTAGGTATACATTGATGCATGCAAGGAAGGAGGATGAGAAATATTATCTCAAGATGTAAGGGCCATTTCATATGTGTCAAGAAAGCTAAAATATCATGAACAATTTTACTCTACTAATGATATAGAGTTGACAGTAGTAGTGCACGCACTAAAGGTATGGAGACACTACTTATTGGGAAAAAGGTTTGTGCTGAAAACATATCACAACAACCTGACCAACTACTTTAAACAATTTTATTTGAATGCTCGCCGTGCAAGGTGGAATTCATTCCTAAGAGAATATGATTTTTATATTTAGCATGTTAAGGGAAAAGAAAATTGTGTTGTCAATACTTTGAGCAGAAAACTGCATTGTGTGTATGAAATCTACTTTAATCAAGTAGAATTAAAATTTCAGGATCAAACAAAAGAAGCAATAGAGAAGGATCATGAATATCAATTTTTATGGAAGCAATAAAATGGAACAGAAAAATAGGACAAGCTTTCAAATTATTAGAATAACATAGAACAAATTTTAAATTTTAGAGGAAATATATACATCCCAAATCAAATGAATTTTAAAGAGTTGATATTGATGAATATCATCGTAGTATATATTCTAGACACTCGGGTTACCAGACAATGATGGCAACAATCAAGAAAGTGTATTTTTGGCCTAGTATGTGGAAAAATATTGTTAAATACTTAAAAAAGTGTCAGAAATGCCAACAGGTTAAGGTGGAACATCAACATCTAGTAGGATTGTTGCAACCAATACATGTACCATAATGGAAATGGGAGGTTATATCATTATATTTTATTTCTCGTCTACCGATATGAAAGAGAAATAATTATTATATAATGGTCATTTTAGATATACTAAGAAAAGCATCTCACTTTATTTCAGTACAGTCCAATTACAAAATAGTGGAGATTGCAGATATTTTCGTGAGGGAAATATTTAGGTTGCATGTTATTACAAAAATAGTCATCTCAGATCAAGATATAAAGTTCATTTCAACCTTTTGGAAGGCACTGTTTATCAGATTTGGCACATAGATCAACTATAGCGCCGCATATCATCCACAAAGGGACAGACAAACAGAGAGAGTTTATCAAATATTAAAAGACATGTTGCAGATGTACGTAGTGCAACAACCCACAAAGTGGGAATATTATCTACATATAGTGGAATTCGCATACAATAATGGATATCAAGCGTCTCTGAAAATTAGTCCCTTTGAAGCCTTATATGGGAGACAGTGTCAAACTCCCATTAACTGAAGCAATCGAGAAACCAAATCAATGCTTGGCCCGAAGATGTTGGTGGAGATGGAACAAGAAGAAAAGAATATTTGACAGAATCTAAAAGCATCCTAAGATCGGTAAAAGTTTTATGCAAACAAAAAGAGAACCTATTAGGAGTTTGAAGTTGGTGATCATGTGTATGTGAGAATGAGGGCCAAGAAAATCACCTTAAGGTGGACGTTGTGTGACAAATGGACTCCCAGTATCTGTGGACCTTTCCAAATCTTGGAAAGTGTAGGACCTGTGGCCTATTGATTAGAATTCCCCATTCACATATGGGTGCACAATGTGTTTCATGTATCAATACTTAGATGATATGTGCATGATCTGAGGCATGTAAAACATCGGAAAAAAATTCATGTAGGAATAATGTTAAGTAAAAAATCTCCAAAAGAGATGAATTTTACATTAATTAACTTAAGCATTTCCTAGTTGTAGGTCGAACCAGATGATGAATTTCTGGTAGACCCTCAACGTATTCTCGATCAAAGATAAATCATGCTCTGTAGGCGATCCATCACCCAAGTTAAAGTGTAATGGAAGCACTTTGGACCAGAGGAGGCTACATTGGAAGATGAAGGATTTGTGCGTGAGGTGTACCCAGAAATATGTGTTGATATGGAATATAACATTGAGGATGGTGTTTACTTCCAGTGGGAGAAGTTGTAGCATCTTGATTTAATCCTTAAACGATTTCTTTTTCTTTTAAAAAGAGATTATGAATTTAATTTTTAAATGAGGTTAACAAGTAATGTTAATCTAGTCATGAACATGATTTATTTATTTTTTTTAAATAAAGAATTATTTATGTAATGTTATCCATAAAAACTGATGATAAATTATTCCAAGGTCCCAAAGTAGTTACGAAAAATAATTTAAAGACAATTACCTTTTCCTCTGAGGATAAATGGGAAATCCCAGTGAGGAATATGGGTTTTGTGAATTTACAGGAGAACGAGGAGGCTTAATGGTGCGAGTAAATCCAAAGTTTGTTGGAACCAATGGAAACTCTGCAACCTTAATCTGGAAAGGAAGACTGGGCTGAGGGTCTTGAGGTTTATCCTAGAAATACTGCTATCTAAGTCCTACTCTAGTGCGGAGCACGGGGGGAGTTGAGGACGTAATTGCCTCTCTCAAGGTTGGGAGGCTATCATCAGCAGATTAAAGTAAGATAAGTAACTTAATGAGGCTTTAAGAAAGATTGTGAATCTTACTATGCTTTGTTTAGGTGTTAAGAAAGAATGTCAATCTTACTGTGATTTCTAGTTATATAAATGGTTATTTATGTAACTGATGACATTGAAAATAGTAGGAATTGTATAAATATGTTTCTTTCTTAAAAAAATATACATAAAGGTATTTAGTAGGGAAAGGAAATATATATATATATATATATATATATATATATATATATATATATATATATATATATATATATATATATATATATATATATATATAGATATATTAACGCAGTATTTTAAGACAGATTAATTTATGTACTTCCCATTAAATGTTGATAGGCTAAATCATAGCTACATTTGTGTATAAAATCTAAGAAAGTAAATGGAACAAATATATGTGAAATTCATAATAGAATTGTAGAGGAGACAGTTACTCTATCCAGAGTTGGGACCCCAGACTGAACAATATTTCTCCTCTCTAGTTCAATCTCTATACTCGGACTAGGGATAAAGAAAGTAACCTAGAATCAATATGGTCTGCATCAACCTTACACAACAAAATGAAACAATATATTAAACAAGAATTGAAATATTGAATACAACTATGTACTTTAGATAAATATTGGCCTTCTGATAGTACTGCTAAAAAAATATAAATGTATCTACATGAAAGAGGAATTATGTGGAAGTAAATATAACTACAATACATTCAGATTTCCAAATTAAAAGAATAAACGAGTACTTATTACAATAAAGGAAAACAAACTAACTACATGCAAGAAACAAAACTAGGACAATTAAGAGTACATAAACCCCAGTATATAATATAGTCTACGAACATGTAGAAATAAGTAAAGATACTTAGTCGGTGCACTAAGGAGACAGGAATAACAATCACTGCTAAAGTACTAATATTATAAGTAAATAAGTAAACATAATTTAAAAAAAAACATATATGTTGACTTGACATTATCTCTGTGTCGAAAGACTTCTCAGTTGAACCATTAATAGGAAATAAAGCAAATTTCCAAGCGAAAACCAACATTTCAACTCAGAACTAAGAGGAATCTCTAGAATAGAACGAAAGATCATTTGCATGTATAGAAAGACTTATGAATAATGTAAAATCATATATACTAAGCCATGTACAAGGAGGTATAATATTCCTTTACGTCGAGTTCAAATAAAAACATCAAAACAAAGCCTTAAGGCTTCACCAAAAATACTATAATAACCTAGGTTTTAAATCCCAGAAACCAGAAGGGTTTAATTTTAATTTAAAATGGTTCAGAGACCTACGGTACATATACACCAACAGAGTGAGGAAGTCACCCACTGAGGGAAGAATGGAATGCAGAAAAACACTAGATAAGTAAAAGGTGTGAGGTCGCAAATTACCTGTAAAGGTAGCACTAAAATGTTTTAGTGATAGGTTTTATGGTATAGAAACGTGGTATAATAGCCAAGAAATTTCAATCAAAAAGAAATTTAGAAGACATAACTTGGTATGGGAATTCAGAAACTCAGTGTTGTAGACCTGGAACAACAAGGAGAACTGAGAATAGTGAAAACCATCTTCCGAGTAATTGCGGAAACTATATATGGAAAACAAAATCAGCAGCAGTATGGACTCACCTATGTGACCTTGCAAGAGATGGAATCTTGAATATATAGATATGGGAGGTTTAAAAAATTCAACATGTAACTGCATTGTGATGAACCTCAATATCATCAACCAGATGGAACAAGCCATTAGTTGAAGCTCATACAAAAAACATTACAAGAAAGTAGTAGCTGGAGATCTGTGTGCACATATAAAACCTAAGATAATTAAGAGAAAAGCTTTTGGAAAGAATGAGATACCATAGTTATACATTCCATAAACTAAAAGAAGAAATTCACCATTAAAATTTTACCTGCAGAAGTTGGGGTGCCAAGAGACTAGACAATTAGTTAAACCCATGAAGAACATTCAGGGCAACTTGGTGAAAAGCAATGGCGGTGTTTGAAGCCATAGAGTGGCGAAGCTCAGGACATAACTTCACAAAGTGAAAAATAAGAAATGGTTAGGGTTTAGAGGAGGTCGATTACCCTAAGCCCAAACTAAAGAGTCTCTCCACCGTCGATCTCATTTCAGTAGATCTAACGGTGCAAGAAATTGCAAGTGTTGATCCAATTCATTCCATAGTGGCATGAAAGATTGTGTTAGAGATAAAATAATATCACCCTCATACCTTATGAATTAATTACATGTATAATCATATAAAAAAGGAAAAATTATGATAATAAATCCATATTTCTAATAAATCAAAACCGTAAATGAGATTATGGTTTAGTGGTTTACAAATCATAACTGTCAGGTGGTATGTACTTTGAATCAATATTGGACAATAAAAACAATTACATAGTAAGTCTAATAAATGACACCATTATTTTATATGTTAACTTCAACCTTTATCGGTATATGGTGAGTATGGTTAATCACGTGGTGATAAGGTTCATTAGTGATGTATGTTTTTTATTTAACTCATTTCCACAAAAGAAATTTACTTCTTAGTGGTTCTAATTGAATGTGAAACAAGTAATAATTCTTACGCAAGCTACTTGGTATAGATAGTAAATAGGGATACAAAAATATTTTATATTATTATTATGAATGTCACAATAACAAAAAGAAATTTGAGGTTATATGTAGAATATGAGAGTGTACAGAGTTCCTCATTCTTTACAAATCACATTCAAAGAGGAAAACTAAAATAGAAATTGAGGATATATGGTTTACAAAATTATTTGCGCATGCAACTATATTATTAAGAAATTGTAAGAAGGTTGTCATGAAATGGTTTGGTTAGTCTTGATTGGAGGAAAAAAAAATTATTGAGGAAATTCCAGAACCTTGGCTTGACATGCGACACCTCTGGGAAGTAGGGTGAAATTGGGAAGACTCATCCTCCTCACCATGCCTGTAAATAGAGCTAGAGGAGAGGCTGTGAAATAATTTGCCACTATTATGTGTAAACAAATAGACAACTAAGTCTAAATATATCTAGAAACAAAATCCATAAACATATATTTAATTCTAGAAAATATACTTTGAAGAATAGAAAAAAATATTTACACAACAAGCCTTATAGCCAAATCTTCTTGAATAATGTAAGAATCTCATTGAAGTCCCATAATCAAAACGTGATCATGACATACATAAAAAAATATTCTAGAATTTATAATAACAAGTCACTAGAGTCTATAAATAAACCATATACAACGATTGTTAGCCTTAATGCTCCTAGAAATTCAGTAGCAAAACCCTCATGCAAAACTGAATCAAGAAAAAATATGAATAAAGATGAAAAAAGATAAATATGATGAGGACCTCTCAATAGATTGAGTAATCTAAGCAAATAACCTAGAGAAAAGAGTGGTGGGTGCATAGATTCTGTTGTTTGGTATTGCAGGCACAATAACAGAAACAATTTAACCATACCTACAAAAAAGAGATCCAACCAAAATATGACTAAGAGATCAAAATAATTTCATAGGAAAGAAATAATAACATGTAAAATAATACCCTAGAACTAATTTTGAGTACCTATATGAGATACAAGTGCACAGGTCATGGCGGTGTCAAAGAAAGGAGTAGAGACATTTAGGTTGTCAGGTGAATACCCCAAATAAGATAAGTGTAAATAATAGAATTTTATTGGAGAGAATCCATGATTTCGCCTCATTCATTTGCAATCCTCTAAATAGACCTCATCCTGTAGAGGAAAATCAAAGAGTTATATGCAGTCGCATAGGAAATTTACATAGGAGATGAGACCATAGGTGAAACAAGTGAAGGAAAAATGAACTTAGTACCCACGTAAGGGATGGAGTTCTTGCTGGTCACCATGAAAATTTCCCAATGAAATTTCTGGGGGATTAACCCAATTATAGACCAGTTGAAACCCTAGGTCGAATGGAAGAATGAATGGAACCCTCGAGAAACCAAGGTAAGAGTGGTTACATCTTTAATTTACTACCTCTTCTTGAGTCGCTAGATCATTTACCCACAGTTGGACAGTGCACTTCATGGCACGTTGGTGAGGGTATCCAATACAAGTGGGTGTAACCCATAAACACATTATGTTCTCAATTAAATGAAAATAAGTAGGGATGGCTAGATGGCTCGAACCAATGCCTCCGATTCTTGAAAAAACAAAAGATTCAACACACATATATAATGAATAACCTTACAACTGGAAGCATGTTGCGCTAAGACCACAACAATGAAAATTAAACGTGAATTATTATATGTTAAAATAAAACATTAGAGTGATAACCATCGATGAAGTACAAATTTCAATGATACTCCATACGTAATCTTTGGTGGCACTAATATATATTCCATTGTTAACCATATACAAGCTATACCCTTGAAAACTATAATCAAAATTTTGTTTTTATTACTTTTTTATTACATTGGCTAGGTAATGAATGTTACAAGTACTTTCAATAGTTAATTATTGACTATTACAAGTTGTATTAGAGCTTAATTTCAACATTCAGGAAAAATGGGTAACTGGCATATCATGAAACTGTTATTACGCACATAGTGCTAACATGATGTAGAGAGGGAATGAACCTCAGTAAATATCCAATACGCCGCTCCTAGAAACAAATCTGGAGATGTGCGTGTGTTTTGGAAATGACTCTTGGAAAGAAAATTAAGCATTACTAGAAACTATCCAACAACTACAAGATGAAATGACTAATTTAAAAGTTGAGCATGAAAGGTTGAAGTTAGAACATGAAATAATTTTAAAAATTCTATTAGACAGACAGAATCAACGGGAATGCAACCCAGCATGTTCTAATTGTAAACTGCAGTAAAACACTTGGACTTAAGAAGTATAATGAGGAATTGAATGAGCGATGTAATGTAACACCCCAAATTGCTATACTTTTTAAATTGAAATTTGAACAAACCCAAAAGGGAAGTGGACCCCAATGGAGAAACAATGTGTGGATTTATTTAAATACTTATTAATAAATATAAATCGAATAATTCTATGTGCAACATGACTAGATTGAGATGGAGATCCTAAAACTTGATCCATGAGGATATGGATAAGGTAAGAATTTCCCAAAAACCTTTTAGAAAAACCTTGAAAGGAATATTACTAAATTAGATTGGGAGAAAAAAATATAATTTCCCTAATGAAGAGGAAAGTAATTGGGAAGAGGAAGAAAAGCTATAAAAGCAGAAAAAAAGCTTTAAAGTACCTCATTGAGGGAAGCCTAGGAAAAAACAAGAATAAAGAATCCTGGAATTTCTAGACGCAGAAATTAGAAACAGGCTTGGGAAAGCACTGATTAAATAAACTACTCTAGGATAGACAGAGGGTTATCTATCCAAGGAAGCAAGGATCTTGGCTCGGGGGTGAGTTAAGGAGATAGAACTTTATGGTTGGGAGGACTAGTCATGTAAACTAGTATGCACACTGGAACAATTTAAATTATAATATTATGGTATTATTATGTTTGGAGATATTATTGTTTCAAATTAGTTAGATTTAAATTACTCGATGTTGAGTTATTAAATCCACCATACATTTAACAGATTTAATCTGTATATTAGTATGGAAAAATCTAATGAGACCCATCTACTAGAATGTCTAAACCTAGAATAGGTTTAAATCTGGTGATTAGTATCTCATAAAGAAGTGTTATTTTGATTAGTAGATATAAATGTTGGTGTAACTGATTTTTTTATTTATATTCTGTGATGAAAATTCTAAGTTTGGATGCAGAAAATAAGCTAAAAGAATCTGGAAAATCTAACTAGCATTTCATGTTTATTATATAACTGTACAAGGAATTGTAAAGGAAACTTAGAATTTACCAAGTATAGATATACTCTGATCTAGTACACAAATCATAAAACAGAGATATGAAGTAGAGCATAAAATTACAAGTAGTAGGGTATTGGGAGAGAGATAATTTTTCGATATATGCCTAGCGGAAAATACTAATAGTACTAGTTTTTAATAAATTATACATATGCTTATGTGAAAATTCATCCCATATATTTCATAGAAACAAATTAGTACCAATCGACTTTAGAACTCGTCGTTTGGTTAGGAAAATTCGAAAATCCGGTATAGTATTAAACTATCAAAGGGAGATAATCATTACACCATATTCACATAGAATAAAAAAAAAAACTGCGGAATTTAAATCAAGGAAAATTTTAGTGGCTGATATTTGTAGGTGGGCTAATTTTCCATGCTTAAAAAAAAAAAAAAGATTTGCCAATTTCCGTTTCTTTTAAACTGATTTGCCCAACTTTTATATTATAAATTTATTTTACGATAAAAATGGCCCAAAAATTATATTTAATAATATAAAATAATTAGAAACCTAAATATTTTTACAAAAATACCATAAAAAATATTACAATTTAAATATTGGGGACTATTAAGATTTGCCAAGGTTTCTAAACTTTTAGATAAACTTCCATCCTTAAAATTTTCCCTGATTGAAATAAAACAGAAAATATAAATGGTACATTAAACACAGTAGAAATATCATTTCAGATCTATATCAACAAGGAACCAAGGTAAGTATATGGATATTAAAATATTGTATCTCTTATTAATAGGAGAGAAACTTGTAAATTATATACAACCTTAACATAGTATAAATCTTTAATAAAACTGTTAACATATAATTACAGTAAATATCTTCAGTACAGTACAGGTCCACAGATCTTGAAAGTACATCCTAAATTCCAATCGCAATTAAATAAGGGCTTGAAACATTCTGAACATGGAGCATTGTAAAGATTATAATTTTACATACTACAAATCTATTTAAGGTATAATTCATACTTAATGATTTCATCTAGTATTCAAGAAAAAGGGAAGAAAGTATACATATTGCATAAGCCAAAGAATTGATGGTCACAATTTAGTATGAGATAATAGAACCATGTTTACGAAAGAAAATAAGGAAAACTTAACTCCACAGTTCACATGGGAAGGAAACCCCAAAATTTCATAGTTAATTTTTACAGTAAAAGTTAAAAACAAATTGTAATAGTAGCCTCATTTTATATATTGAGCTATTTACAAATGGAAATTGGATGAAGCCATTAAAGGACTAATTAAAAACGAAACCCAATGTTGAGTTGTCCTTAGCATTGTTGTACCGACCTGGACATACATAGAAATCCGGTAAGGATGGAGCAGGTGCTGGAGAAGGACTCTTTATGGAAATAGAGTTAAAATCAAATCGGAAGGAACGAACCTGAAATCAATACCAAAGAGAAAGATGTCAAAAGAATAAAAACGTAGAGATTTTCAGTATGAAAAGTATGAAAAAATCCATAGCTAGTTCGATTTCTATTACCTTATCAGACTCCTGAGACTAAAGGATGTATCTGTATATGGAAAGAAAACAAAAATGTTAGGTTTTACAAAGTAGCTACTGGAAAGAAGAAGAAAGAAAAACTATGTGTGGAAAAGAAAAGAGTAGGTTAAGAATAAAAATATATCATTACCTCTGGAGCACGACGAGCTCAGATGCAGAGTCAAATCTCTCATATTGAGGCCGCAAGTTATTTGCCACCAAAATATTCTGAATTGGGTAGATATAAAAATGTCTCACACTGAGGAAGTAGAGTGGGGTGTTCTCTCTACAAACGAAGGGTACGCATAGTGCGGTTCCATTTCCAAAGGAAGTGCATGATAAAATTTAACTGAGCCAAAGGACGTATATAAAACTATAAGAAGTAAATCAATAAGTGGAATTCGTAATCAATTAAAATTCTAAAGAGTAGGATTGTTACACTCAGATTTACAAAACCGTATATTCACATGATATACAAGGAGAGTATAATTATATAAAATAATCATAGAAACCCAAGTATATACAGTGAGTTGCTACACGAACTTGAAATGTGAAGACTATGAAGCATTGTATTTGGGTAATATAAAAGATGGAAAAGAAATTGATGTCGGAATTCATTCTAATATCTCATAAGAGCAGACATGAACTGATTCGAAATACATTTCACCAACAATGAAAGTACCCAACTCTGTACTTTAAAAAAAAAAAATTGCCATTTACCTAGCTGATAGAGTGGACTTCTATTAGGAAATCGAAATGTATTGTTGATAATCAAGTAAATCAAAAATATTTGACTCGGCAACAAAAATCCATAGAAAGAAGATTAACCCATACTATAGAAACGTTCAAATGAAACGGTACATCATCCACACAAATATTTTCAAAAACATACTCAGAGAAGATAAGAGGAATATGTTTAATGCTTACCATCGATTCGAGGAGCGGAAGCAAGGTTGTTGAGCTGGTAAGAAAACATAATGAATTCATGGCTAATACCACCAGAGCATTATGGCTTCATAAATCAGTGAATAGAGAGAAAACTTCGTTATGGAAAATGAATAGAGAAGGCATAACATTGAAAAACAGATTTTAATAGCAACACTGATTCCAAAAACCCTAATTAACTCCTACCCTACATATGGAAAACATATAACCATTCGTCCTCGGATCGAAGATGTGCTAGTTGGAAAGGACGAGTGTATATATGTATTTAAATGCCAAATGTACGAGGAATATTGAAAACTTAATGTGAAATCCAATCTGTAAGATGAAGTTGACACTCCGTGATTTTCGTGGCTCGAGGAAATGAACTGTGACCCGAGTTGTTAGTGATGGTACCAACATGGAGAAACAATTGGAGGCATACATTAAATTAAATTCATCATTCATAAATCATTGTCAGAATTGATATTAATTTTGAATTATAAAGTAGGTTGAGTGTTAATAATAGGTCAGATATGATGATAGGTAGGGAAAGTAGGTTAATTGTTAATCATAGGTTAGATATTTTGATAGGAAAGGGTACGGATAATACTCTTTTCCCTATGTAGGAGGGAAAGAATTATTCGAAACATAATAAAATTTAAAATTTCGAGTCAAAATTGGAACAAAGTACTAAATAGGACTTTAGTATTAAGATCAATGTATATAAATGTCAAAGTAACAACGTAAGGAGTCAAGATCTTAATACTATATTAAAATAGTAACTTAAGACTATGGGCATGAAATAAAAATACATGTGGTCGTATTATACTTATGGTTTAATTATAAGGAATTATAAAACTTTCTAGTTTTAAAGAAACATAACTTGATCTTCATATATATATATAATTGTTCAGAATGAGAGACATTACAAATGGTATCAAAGATTTTGGAAAAATACTGGGAAATTTATGTGATCACGTAGAAACGATATGCTGCTGTAAAATTTTATGCATTTTAATTTTTAATAAATGTTGTTATGTTGAACAGTGAACAGTGTTGAAAAGTACAGCTGCGAACCATCACTGAAGGGGACGAGCTGTATGTAGATCTAGGTGGTGGAGAAAACACACCAGATCCAAATGCTCCGTTGATGGCTATGTTGCATAGAATGCAACACGAAATTGCACAACATAAGAGCCACAATGAAAAGCTATATTTTGCCAGTGAGGAGAAAGAAAAACTCATCAGAGAACTGACTTCACGGAACAACCAGGAAGATGAAGGTTTCAGAAGAAAGAGGAAAGGAAAAGTTAATTCCTCAGATGAGTCTGAGGAAGATGTCACCAATAGAAAAAATTATAGAAAGGAGAAGGAATTACAAGGAGAATTCTGGAAAATAAAACCTCCCTCCTGTGATGGAGAGAAGGAGGAAGATGCTGAGCATGGTTGCTAAATATGATAAAGTACTTTCAGGTCTACAAATATGAAAGTAATTTAAGAGCCAGATTGGCTATCTACCAGATGCAATGTAAGGCTACCTTGTGGTGGGAGGAAACAAAAATGGTTCACGCCATTGATGAAAAAATAGTGACTTGGGAAGATTTCCAAGTCAAGTTCAAAAATCGACATTTGAACGATTGCTACTATGATGACAAAGCAAGAGAGTTTCATGAACTCAGATTGGGACAACTCACCATAGATGAGTTTGTCACCAAGTTCACAAATATTTTACGATATGTTCCTTATATCCGAAAGGAGAAGGAAAAGGTACACATATTTCTGAACTATTTTCCTACGATGTACAAGGAGAAAATAGAGTTCGATAATCCAAAAACAATGTACGAATTTGTGAGGAAGGCTAGATTATGGTACGAGTAGTTTAGGGGAAAGAATGAGCAAGGAAAGAGTTGGATAAAAAAAGGATAATTCAAGGGAAAGAAACAGAAACCAACTTATTTGAAGAACTTTGGTAGGAACCACCAGCAAAAGAAATTTAGCAAAATAAGTGAAAATCGGACTCCTTAATATCAAACTGGTTCAAAAGAAATAGATGGGAATAATAAGAAGGAAGGAACTGTTAAAATGCAGGAGCCCTTGAAGTGTTGGGGTTGTGGAGAGCCTCATTTATTGAGGGAATATCCACATTGAAATATTTAGACAGTGAAAGTATTATGAGAGGCCACTACAGTAAATGATGTAGCAAGGAATGTCCCTACCATTAGTGCAACCTTAGAAAATCGGCAAGCAGAACATCATTCTACTATGGTTGAGATGGAAGGTATGATTGCTGACCAATCTGTTACAGTTTTAGTAGATCTAGGTGCATCTTTGAGTTATATTAGTCCGCAAGTAGTGGAATAATGTAAACCCAAAAAAGAAAAGTTTCAACAGTCTTGGTTGGTTCAGCTAGGCACTGGTACAAAATGCAAGATAACTCATACGTTACCTCCAATGGAAATGGAGCTGAATGATTATAAAACAGAAGTAAATTTAAATGCCATTAGGTTCCTATGATGTACTGATAGGAATGGACTGGCTAGAAAAGTAGAAAACTATGATGAAATGTTTAGAGAAAAAGTTACACTGCATTGATATGGAGGAAAAACCAGTCATACTAAAAGGTAAATTGAAACCCATCTCTGTGAGACAGATCTCAACCTTTCAATTAAAAAGAACTACTAGAAAGGGGTATAAATTATATCTTGTACATGTTGAAGAATTAGAACAACAACTAGAGAAAAATTTGTTAGACACTTTACTAGTGATCAGAGAATTTAAAGAAATATTCCCGCATGATAATCCTCATCCTCCCCCCAAGAGAGAAATCGATTTTTCAATTGATTTAGTGCCTGGGGAAACTCTTGTTTCCGGAGCACCTTATCGAATGACCACCCTGAGCTAATGAAGTTAAAGATGCAATTACAAGAATTACTGGACAAATGATACATCAGACCGACTGTATCTCCTTGGGGAGCATCGGTGTTATTTTTGAAAAAGAAGGATGGTACCTTCTGAATGTGTATTGATTATCATCAAAAAAATAAGCTGACTATCAAAAATAGATATCCATTACCCCGAATAGATGACCTCTTTGATCAAGTTAGGTGAGCATCTGTGTTTTCCAAGATTGATTTAAGGACGGGTTATCACTAGTTGAGAATTAAAGAGGAAGATATTAGCAAAACAGGATTTCGAACCCAGTATGGACACTATGAATTTCTAGTCCTACCATTCGGGTTGACAAATGCACCTGCCACTTTTATGTGCTTAAAGAATAGTGTCTTGAATAAATACTTAGATAAATTTGTACTAGTATTTATTGACGACATTTTAACCTATTCAAAAAGCAAGGCAGAGCATAGAGAACACCTTAGAATCGTGTTGCAGACTCTTAAGGAGAATCAGTTGTAAGCCAAGTTTAGAAAATGTGAATTTTATAAGGATAAAATTCAATATTTGGGGCATATAATTTCAAAACAAGGATTGGCTGTTGACCCTGAGAAGATAAAGTCTATTAGAGAATGGCATGTATCTATTGATGTATCATCGTTAAGATCATTTATGTGGATTACAGGGTACTACAAAAGGTTTGTGGAAATATTTTTCGCTTTATGCTATCCCATAACTTCATTGCAAAGGAAAGGTACAAAATGTGAATGGACAAAAAAATGCTAGAATAGCTTTGAACAACTAAAATTAAAAATTACTACAGCACCTATTCTGAAGATCCTAGATCCTAATAAGGAGTTTGTAGTATGTACTGATGCGTGTGGAGAGGGATTAGGGGGAGTATTATTACAAGAAAATTCTGTTATTGCTTATGAATCTAGAAAAATTAAGAAACATGAACAAAATTACAGTGTGTATGATCTTGAGTTAGCTGCTATAATTCACGGACTCAAGATGTGGCGACACTATCTTCTACGGAAGAAATTTATTTTGATAATAGATCACATCAGCCTAAAGTAATTCTTCACTCAAACATATTTGAATTCTAGACAAGCAAGATGGTTGTCTTTTTTGAGTGGATTTGATATGGAAATAAAACATATCAAAGGAAATGAAAAAAAAATTGTTGATGCCCTAAGCAGAAATGCTTGCCAAAACATGAGCAAAATTGGGAGTAGTTCCAACTTTGACTTAGAAGGATTAGTTCAAAAGGTAGAAAATAAAGATCCAAGCTATGAAAAACCCCAAATTCAAATGCTGAAAAAGGAAATGAAAGGGTATACACAAAATCAGAAGGGATTGATTTGTTATAGAGAAAGATTGTACATCCCCAATGTAGACTCTTTGAAAAAGAAAATTCTATATGAATATCAAAACAACCTTACTCTGGACATCCTGGATATCAAAAACTACTCACAGCTTTGAAAAAGAAGTTATTCTGGCCAGGAATGAAAAAGGATGTAGCAAGCTACGTATCCAGATGCATTGAGTGTCAACTGGTAAAATTTGAACATCAACATCCAGCTGGACTACTAAATCCTTTACCAATTGTAGCATGGAAATGGGAATTTTCTTCTATGGATTTTATAACTGGTTTATCAAGAACCAAATATCAGCATGACTTAGTGATGGTAGTGGTAGAAACTTTTACGAAGGCTGCACATTTCATACATGTTAAATATATGTTTGGAACAGCCCAAGTAGCAAATGTGTTCATAAAAGAGATTTTAAGGCTACATGGCATCCCTAAAATGATTATTTCTGATAGAGATGCTAAGTTCACCGGAAACTTTTGGAAGATTTTTTTTGAGGGCATGGGTACTAAATTAAAATTTAGTACTACCTATCACCCTCAAACGGATGGTCAAAGCCATAGAAAAAATAAAATTCTAGAAGATATGCTGAGGATGCATGTAATGGATAGGCCAACTAAATGGAAAGATTATATACATTTAGCAAAATTTTTCTATAACAACAGTTATCAAGCTTCCATAAAAATGATTCCATCTGAAGCACTCTATGGAAGAAAATGCCACACTCCTTTAAGCTAGAGCCAACCTGAAGTGCTTGGGCTAGACACTTCATAGGAAATGGAAAGAATTTTCAAACAAATTCAGAAAAATATCAAGACAGCTCAGGATCGGCAGAAAATCTATACAGACAAGAAGAGAGTACACCAAGATTTCAGTGTGGGTGATCATGTGTATCTGAGGATTAAGCCCAAGAAGAGCACTTTGCACACTGGTAGTTGTGCAAAATTAGCTCCTAGATATTGTGGACCGTTTGAAGTACTGGAAAGGGTGGGACCAGTGGTTTATAAACTGGCCTTATCCATGCATAATAAGGTTCATGATGTGTTTCATGTTTCTTTATTAAAAGAATATGTACATGATTATGTTCACATTGTTGATTGGAATGTGATTCAGGTGGAACCAGAAGGGGAATTCCTTCCCGAGCCGCTTCAAATGTTGGAGCAGGAAGAAATTGAATTGCAGAATCGAAAAGTAGCCATAGTAAAAGTGCAATGGAAGCACTTTACTGCTGAAGAAGCTACTTGGGAAAGAGAAACTAAGATGATGGAAAAGTATCCATCACTATTTTCACAACGAACTGTTTAAAGTTATTTTGTCAACACCAAGGATAGTGTTTGTTTTTAGAGGGGGAATGTGCAACACCCAAAATTGCTATACTTTTTAAATTGACATTTGAAAAAATCCAAAAGGGAAGTGGATCACAATGGAGAAACAATGTCTAGATTTATTTAAATATTTATTAATAAATATAAATGGAATAATTCTGTGTGCAACATGACTAGATTGAGATGGATATCCTAAACCTTGATCCATGAGAATATGGATAAGGTTAGAATTTCCCAAAAACCTTTCAGAAAAATCTTGAAAGGAATATTACTAAATTAGATTGGGAGAAAAAAATCTAATTTCCCTACTGAAGAGAAAAGTAATTGGAAAGAGGAAGAAAAGTTGTAAAAGCAGAAAAATAGCTTTAAAGTACCTCATTGAGGGAAGCATAGGAAAAAACAAGAATAAAACATCCTAGAATTTTTGGATGTAGAAATTAGAAATGGGCTTGGGAAAGCACTGCTTAAATAAACTGCTCCAGGATAGATAGAGTGTTGTCTATCAAAGGAAGAAACAATCTCAGCTCGAGGGTGAGTTAAGGAGATAGAACTCTACAGTTGGGAGTACTAGTCATATAAACTAGTATGCACACTGGAACAATTTAAATTATAACCTTATGGTATTACTATGTGTGGAGATATTAGTGTTTCAAAATAGTTAGAGTTAAATTACTCGATGTTGAGTTATTAAATCCCCCATACGTTTAACAGATTTAATCTGTATAGTAGTATGGGAAAAATCTAATGAGACCCATCTACCAAAATGTCTAAACCTAGAATAGGTTTAAATCTAGTGATCATTATCTCATAGAGAAGTGTTATTTTGATTAGTAGATATAAATTTTGGTGTAACTGATTTTATGATTTATATTCTATGATGAAAATTCTGAGTTTGGATGCAAAAAATAAGCTAAAAGAATCTAGAAAATCTAACTAGCATTTCATGTTTATTATATAACTGTACAAAGAATAGTAAAGGAAACTTAAAATTTACTAAGTAAAGTATAGATATACTCTGATCTAGTATGCGAATCATAAAAATGAGATATGAAGTAGAGCATAAAATAAAAAGTAGTAGGGTACTGGGATAGAGATAATTATTCCGTGTATGCCTAGCAGAAAATACTAGTAGTACTATTTTTTAATAAATTATACATATGCTTATGTGAAAATTCATCCCATATATTGCATAGAAACAAATTAGTACCAATCTACTTTAAAACTCTTTGTTTGGTTAGGAAAATTCAAAAATCTGGTATAGTATTAAACTATCGAAGGGAGATCATCATTACACCATATTGATATAGAATAAAAAAAAAATGAGGAATTTAAATACACCAGAAAATATAAATGGTACATTAAACACAGTAGAAAATATCATTTCAGATCTGTATCAACAAGGAACCAAGGTAAGTATATGGATATTAGAAGATTGTATCTCTTATTAATAGGAGAGAAACTTGTAAATTATATACAACCTCGACAGAGTCTAGATTTTTAATAAAACTGTTAACATATAATTACAGTAAATATCTCCAGTATAGTATAGGTCCACAGATCTTGAAAGTACATCCTAAATTCCAATCATAATTAAAATAAGGGATTGAAACATTCAGAACGTGGATCATTGTAATGATTATAATTTTACATACTACAAATCTATTTCAGGTATAATTCATACTTAATGATTTCATCTAGTATTCAACAAAAGGGGAAGAAAGTATACATATTGCATAAGCCAAAGAATTGATGGTGACAATTTAGTATGAGATAATAGAACCATGTTTATGAAAGCAAATAAGGAAAACTTAACTCCACAGTTCACATGGGAAGGAAACCCTAGAATTTCATAGTTAATTTTTATAGTAAAAGCTAAAACAAATTGTAATAGTAGCCTCATATTATATATTGAACTATTTACAAATGGAAATTGGATGAAGCCATTAAAGGACTAAATAAAAACAAAACAAAATGTTGAGTTATCCTTAGCATTGCTGTACCGACCTGCACATACAAAGAAATCGAGTAAGGATAGAGCAGGTGCTGGAGAAAGACTCTGTATGAAAATAGAGTTAAAATCAAATCGGAAGGAATGAAACTGAAATCAATACCAAAGAGCAATATGTCAAAAAAATAAAAACGTAGAGATTTTCGGTAAGAAAAGTATGGTAATCTTCATAGATAGTTTGATTTTTATTACCTTATCAGATTCCTGAGACTGAAGGATGTATCTGTATACGGAAAGAAAACAAAAACGTTAGGTTTTAGAAAATAGCCACTAAAAAGAAAAAGAAAGAAAAACTAGGTGTAGAGAAGAAAACAGTGGGTTTAGAATAAAAATATTTCATTACCTCTAAAACACGACAAACTCAGATGCAGATTCAAATCTCTCAGAGTGAGGCCACAAGTTAGCTGCCATCAAAATATTCTAGGTTGGGTAGATATAAAAATGTCTCACGTCGTGGAAGCGAAGTGGGGTGTTCTCTCTACAAAAGAGCGGTACGCATAGTGCGGTTCCATTGTCGTGGAAATCATAGCATATATGCTAAGAACCCCAGTCCAACGTAAAATTAAATTAGGATTACATGCCTGATAGGGCATGAAAACATTTGACCGAGCCAAATGAAGTATATGAAACTATAAGAAGTAAATCAGTAAGTGGAATTCGTAGTCAATTAAAAATTTGAAGAGTAGGACTGTTACACTTAGATTTACAAAACCGGATATTCGCATGATATACAAGGAGAGGAGAATTATATAAAATAATCAAAAAAACCTAGGTATATACAGTGAGTTGCTACACACGCTCAAAATCTGAAGACTATGAAGCATTGTATTTGGGTAATATGAAAGATGGAAAATAAATTGCTGCTAAAATTCATTCTAATATCTCACAAGAGAAGATAGGAACTGAGTCGAAATACATTTCACCAACAATGAAAGTACCCAGCTCTGTACTTAAAAAAAAAAAATTCCATTTACCTAGCTGATAGAGTGGAATTCTATTAGGAAATCGAAATGTATTCTTGATAAGCAAATAAATCAAAAATATTTGACTCAGGAACAAAACTCCATAGAAACCAAATTAACCCATACTACAGAAACGTTCAAATGAAGCACTACATCATCCAGAGAGAGATTTTCAAAAACGTACTTAGAGAAGATCAGAGGAATACGTTCAATGCTTACCATCGATTTGAGGAGCGGAAGCAAGGTTGTTAAGCTGGTAAGAAAATGGAATGAATTCATGGGTAATACCACCAGAGCATTATGGCTTAAGACATCTATGAACAGAGCGAAAACTTCGTTATGGAAAACGAACAGAGAAGGAATTACGTTGAAAAAATGATTTTAATAGCAACAATGATTCCAAAGACCCTAATTAACTCCTACCCTATAGGTGGAAAACATATAACCATTCATCCTCGTATCGGAGATGTGCCAGTTGGAAAGGACGAGTGTATATATGTATTTAAACGCCAAATGTCCAAGTAATATTGAAAAAATTAATGCAAAATCCAATCTGTAAGATGAAGTTGACACTCCGTGATTTTTGTGGCTCGAGGAAATGAACTATGAGCCGAGTTGGTAGTGATGGTGCCAACGTGGAGAAACGAGATGAGGCATACATTAAATTAAATTAATCATTCGTAAATCACTATCAAAATTGACATTAGTTTCAAAGTATAAAGTAGGTTGAGTGTTAATAATAGGTTAGATATGTTGATAGGTAGGGAAAGTAGGTTAAGTGTTAATCATAGGTTAGATATTTTGATAGGAAAGGGTACGAATAATATTCTCTGCCCTAAATAGGAGGGAAATAATTATTCGAAATATAATAAAAATTAAAATGTCAACTCAAAATTGGAACAAAGTACTAAATAGGACTTTAGTATTAAGATCAATGTATGTAAATGTCAAAGTAAGAACGTAAGGAGTCAATATCTTAAGACTATATTAAAATAGTAACTTAAGGCTATGGGTATGAAATAAAAATACACGTGGTTGCATTATACTTCTGGTTTAATTATAAAAATTATAAAACTTTCTAGTTTTAAAGCAACATAACTTGATCTTCATATAAAAAAATAAAAAAATTGTTGAGAATGAGAGACATTACATGTAATGAGGAGGAAGGAAGGCCTGGTAACATCTTGGGAGGCAGAGGGATGAAAAAGTAGAATGTTTAATTTCAAGGGGATTTCAATAAGATAAAACCCCCAACTTTCGATGGTGAATTTGAAGAACTAGGCGAGGCTTGGCTAACTAATATGCATAAGTAGGGATTTGATCTATGAATCAGATTTGTTGTGAAAACCCTAAGGGTTTAATCTACCTTACTCTTCCTCATTTAGACATTTTATCTGCATGGTTTGTGGCCATCCTGCTTGAGGGAGCCATGCCTCCATAGCGCGACCTATAACTTGACATTTAAAGCCACTCTAGTTCGATTATTCCTTGCAATTGACCCTCCAGTCTTAGCATGCTAGATGACGACCAAATTTGGTGTTGCACAGAGAATTTAGTTTCCATGGCCGAACAAGTAATGGTTACACTGCATTTGAATTGCTGACATGACTTCATAGTCAAATTTATTTTTAGCCTCTCCAGGTAGCTTCTAATTTCGTGTTGTTTTCTATTGTAGGAAACCCACAGCGTAGCTAGACTCGACCTTCACCTCAAGTAATTTTTGTTTTGTGTTTTCCCTTGTACTATTTTACTGAATTTAATTAATTTTACAATACCCATCTGATTGTGGGTTGTTTCATCTTTGTTGGGACGAGCCCTCGATCTCCATTACATGGTTCTTTCGGTAAAGTCTCCTCTCTCTCCTCATGAAATTTCTACTACAAGTATTTGGGTTCAAATATAGAATTCCTATGGCCCTTATATTCTCATATGAGGCAAGTGGTCCTTTACACATATCCATTTCTTGGTTTACCCTATTTTCATAATATTTAGAATCTGGGTCTATATGTAAGTCTTCAACCATTCCATTTCGGGGTTTAGCATTATGCAGTCGATGTGCACATACCCTTGCTGATTAGGAGTACCTCTCCCTAATTTAATTTCTAACTCGATTTTTGTGTATCTGATATGTTACTTGGGGTAACGTAATCCTCTGTGCTATATCAACTTTGCTCATCTTCTGATATGAAATCTAGAATACAGATAGTTACTAAATTTTATGTTTATAATTGTGTTTCTAATTTTAAATGTTTTTGTTGCATTAGGACACTTCTTACCATACTTTGTGTATATGTTTCCTCGCCTATTTGATTTGGTAAATCCTTCTCACTATTCGATTTTTGTGTATTTCTTATGTTGGAAGAGTTCTAGAATCCTCTTATTCTATTTCGAATTTGCGTAAGTCCAGAATACGTATAGTTAATAAAAATTCGGTTCAATTATAATTGCATTTGACATGTAAATTTGCATTGCACTTGGCCATTCTACCCATATGCTATTAGTTTAGGTTTCATGTTAAGGGAATATGCTGACCAGAGCATAGGGTAATCCCCTCATTTGTATTTAGGTGTTGGGCTAAATTATTTTGAATGGCACTCATGGGACAACATAATGACTATCCTTTGTTTCACATTCGTTCTTTGTTTTAATAAAGTTCTAGGTTTTACCTTTTGCAATTTCATTGTTTCCACAAAAGAAATGGAAATCAAACTCTTGAGGATAGCTATTAGCAAATATATCCTTTACTCATATGATTTCTGGGTTTATTGTTTGATTTTCGGGGTTGTATATTACATGTTTATCACAGGTTTGATTGCATCTAGGTATATTCATTAGAGCTTTGGTTCACTTATACGTTACCCATACCATTCTTGCTTAATACTCTGTGGTATTATGCAAAACATTCTTCACCCATGGTTTCATTTACATATGAGTATTTCTTTTATATTTATTCATTGAACTATATTTCAATTGTGGGTTATGCCTCATTGTGTTTTTTATGGAATTTTCATAAGCAATTTTTGTGTTTCATTCCCCTTCACACCGTTTAGGGAAAATATGTGACTTATCTGGGTGGTTGTGCGAATTAAGGTTTTCACGGAATTTCGTCGCGCAGTTTATGTTCCTCATTCGATATTTGGAAAATCCCTTATATCCCCACTATATTACTCGTTATGGTTAATCTTGTATATGTAGTTTTGTTTTACAATTTTCCCCTTATACATAGTATTTCATTTAACAATTTGAGTTTAATATGTGGGTTGCATCCACCCAAGTTACTCTTATGCTTAGATCAATAATTTTGCTGAAGAAGAAGAGGATGTCAGCCTATCCTCGCATCCTTCCACCTTTAGTTAAATTTGATACTTTATGTAATTATTGGATTTTCATGTGTATATGCTGGAGTATCCCTTCACTCACAACATTCTTTAATTTGTATGCATAGGTGGAGCAACCAATGGCATGACAACATGCTCAGGTAAGGAATCATTATGTCCTTTACACAGTAATAATTTTTATTTATTATTCTATTTGGCCTTCCCTCTGATTTTCTCATTTCTGCTCTTTTATAGGAATTCTTTTGAATCTTTTTTGGTTTGCGCATCACTCGAGTTTCCCTTACTACCCATGCTTACCAATTGTATTCTTCATTAGCCTGGTAGCATGTTGTTCTTCCATGGCTCTCCTTCTGGCACTTAGCTTATACATGTATTGTTATATTTTAGATGTCAGTTTCGTACTTGGCCTCTAACAGTTAATGAGTTGATGTAATATGTGTTCTTATTTTTAGTTTAGTCATATAAATATGACTCTGTAATCCTTAAGGATGTTAAAGTATTATTGTACTAGATAATTTAAATATATTTATAGTTGGAATTCTGGATTACTTTTCCTCATCTTATCTGTGATGGATGTGTATGTACTTATATCAGACCTATAATTTTTTTTATAATAAATTCATCAGTTTTTTTATCTTTACATATATTATGTGCTTCCAGAATTCTCTTATTTAATAATGGTTTACTTTATTAACTTCCTAGCAACTGTTACATGTATCTATAATTTCTACATAAATGCACTTGTAATTTCATTTTTTTTGTTCCTCATTCTATCATTAGAAACATGATTTCTTATGTAATTTAATTCGACACATATATCCATAAGTACAAAATAATTAATATCTCATCATAACCCTTTGGGGTTTATAATCAAACATACTATAATTGTATTCACCTACAAGAACTTAGCTTTTGTACAGAACGGAGTATCGATACTATATCTAATATAGAATTGACACAGTACAATACACATTACTAACACTGTATATACTATTAACCAAGCATATGTAACTAGACTATACCATGACTCCAATATTGTTATAACATAACTTGAATACCTTATTTACAAGGCATAATTTTGTCTATTAACTTAGACAAGCTGAATCTTCTAGCTATTATTAAAACACAAGAATTAAATATAAATTTTCAACATGCTACATACCAATCTGTAAAGATTAATGCTCCTTCCATCCACAAGCTTGTCCTCAGAGCTCTCCCCCGAGCAAAGACCATTATTCCCTAGTGTTGAAAGCCTCTTGTAAAACTAGTGGTGGAACTTTTAAGCCCACTTTCCCCAACAAGTTTTTGTAACGACATCATGTTCTTGTGGGCTGCTGTTTCCCATAGCCTATGTTTACTTTTATTTTTTCCACAAAAGTTTTCTTTAAAATCCTTTTTTCCTTAGTGAAATTTTTCTTACCTCTTCCCAATAAATTTCCTCTTTAATGGTGATTTCTTAAATATTTTTATTCTATCTAATTTAATATATATTTTTTTTGCCAAAGGATTTTTTTGGAGAATTTTGGGAATATATGAAATTCTATCCTATCCTCATGGATAAGAATTTCCAGATCTCAATTACTCTGTCTTTAAAAAATTTCCATACTTTTCATAAATAATTATTAATCAAAATATTTCTACCAACAACATAATTGTTCCATAGGTCCACCTTGACCTTGGTCTTATTTACATAAACATAAAAGTTTTAAATCAGGGGTATTACATTTCCCCCATAAAACAAAAACATTGTCCTCAATGTTAGTAGATAACTCTGCTTATTATTTGAACAATGTTGGGAATGTTTCTTTCATGCTTTCTTCTCGCTCCCATGTATCTTCCTCAAGTGTAAAGTGCTTCCACTAAAGTTTCACCCCAACTACTATTATATTCTGAAGCACGATTTCTTCTCATCCCAATATATGAAGTGGTTTTGGAAGAAATTCCCCTTCTATTTCCACTTATATCAAAGTGTCAACCATGTGAGAAGGACCATGAACATATTTTTTCAATAATGACACATGAAAAACATTATGAATTCTAACATGACTAGGTAGAACCAATTTATAAGCTATTGGTCCCACTTGTTTTGAAACCTCAAAGGGCCCACAATATCACGGTGCTAACTTATCACAACTGCCAGAGTGAAGGGTACTCTTGTGAGGTTTGGTCCTCAAGTACACATGATCCCAAATTTTAAATTATTTGTGTATTATTTTCTTATCTTCATAACTCTTTTGGTGTTATTTAGTTGCATTGATGTTATGTTGAATTTTTCATATGATCTATTCCATTTCGTTAGGTGCCTCAGGTCCAAGTATGTCTTTGTCCTCTGTTTGAATCCAACTAAGTGGAGTATGTAATTTCCTGCCATATAAACCGTTGATTAGACTCATCTTAATAGATGTTTGATAGTTGTTATTGTAAGATCATTCTTCCAAATGTAGAAATTACTCCCCCTTGGTGGGTCTGTTCATTACATACATGCAAATCATGTCCCCTAGTATTTGATTTTTCCTTCTTTTTTTCCCATCTGTTTGGGCATGATAAGTTGTGCTGAAATTCAACATTCCTCCCATTGCCCCAAACAATGTCTTCCAAAATATGGATGTGAACTTTTCATCCCTATCATATATGATCATATTTGGTATTCCATGAAGTTTAAGAATTTCCTTTGTAAAGACATTGGCCACTTGTGTTGTCCCAAAAGTGGATTTCACTGGGATAAATGTGCAACCTTGGTTAGTATGTCTACCACTACCATAATGGAGTCATGGTGGTACTTAGTACATGGTAGTCCAGTGATTAAATCCATGGAAATCAATTCCCACTTCCATTCTAGAATCGAAAGTGGGCTTAGCAACCCTGCAGGATGTTGATGTTCTACTTTGACATGTTGGCACTCCAAACATCTTGCCAAATAATCAGCTATTTCTTTCTTCATTATATGCTAAAACAATTTTTCTAGCAAAGTTGTGACCATATTTTGGTAACTTGGATGACCTAAATAAGGTCTCTTATGGTATTCATCCAAAATCATCTACTTCAAGGTAGGTATGTTAGGAATATGCAATATTTATTTATATATTATCAACCATTTCAGATTCATGGTATATCTTGGGATTTTAGCTTCTAGTAATGTTTTATGGAATTCCAAATACCGAGGATCTTGTAAAAAAACTTCTTGGATATGTTCTTCAACATTAGATTTAGAACCCCTACCTGTTTAAGACAAAATTTGATGAGAGTGTCTACTTAAGACATCAAAAATTCAATTTTTCTTTACTTTAATGTGTTTGATATCCATTTCAAATTCGTTGAGGAAATCTAACCATCTTTCTTGCCTTGCATTCAAATCTGGCTGAATAAACAAATATTTTAGACTGATATGGTTAGTCATCAGCACAAACTTCTTACCCAATGGATAATGTGGCCATACTTTTAATGCATGTATGAAATGAGCTAATTCACTGCATTGTCTTGCAGCAATACTCCTATGTATTCCTCTATGCAAGCATGCATGCACACAATAAATTTCTTTGGTGGATCAATAACTTTTAGGATGGGAGCAGTAATTATTGTTTGTTTAAGATTCTCAAATCTTTCTTGACACGTTATCGTGCATTCAAAATTCACTCCTTTTTTCTACGCAAAGGTAATAGGATAAGCTAATGCACAAAATACCTTCAAAAATATGCAGTAATATCAAGAAATACAAATGAATGAACGTATTGCTGGTACATCTATGGGAACATGCCAAATTAAAATTTCTTGTAATTTTTCTGGATCTACCTCCAATCCCTCTTTGAAATAACATGTCCCATATACTGAATATTTGGTTTGTATAACTCACACTTGTTGAGTTTTCCATATAGTTGGAATCCTCTTAGTGTTTGTTGCACTAATCGAAGGTTTTCCTAGTGTTGCTCTTTATTCTTGGAGTACATCATAATATCATCTATGAAGACTAGCACAAACTTATATAGATGTTTTTGTAGGACATTGTTAATGAGACAAATGAAGGTAGCATGGGCATTTGTAAGTCTGAAAGGTAGGACTACAAACTCATAATTTCCATACCAAGTTCTGAAGGAAATTTTTTGGATGTCTTCATCTTTTATGTGAAGGTGGTGATAACTAGTTGTAAATTTTTGAAAATACGAATGCCCCCCTTACTTGATCAAATGGGTCATCTATTCATCATAGGGGGTAGAAATTTTTTATTGTTAACTTGTTTAATTGTGTGTAGTCTATACACATCCTAATGGTACCATATTTTTTCTTCACGGATAAAATTGGCGCTCCCCAGGGCAACACACTTGGTCCGATATACCACTTGTTTAGCAATTCATGTTACTGGCGTTTTAGTTCTAACATTTCAAGTGTACTCATTCTATAGGGGGCTCAGGAAACTAGGATGACTCCTCATACAATCTCAATAGAGAAATATATATCTCTCTGAGGGGGATGCTGCAAAATTTCTTCAGGACATATATCGTCGAAGTCCCTAATCACTAATAAGTTTTGTACAAGTTGATTTTCTACTTGTTGTCCAAAATCTTCAATTTGTAGAACATACACTGGAGAGCCCTCCTTGTTTTCCGCTTCAATTGTAATGGAGAAATTTGTCTAATGGACACAGGTTTTTCTTTCCCTCTCACTGCAATTGACTCTCCTAGTGAAATTGTACAATTTACTATTTCTTGTAAGAAGTTTACTACTACTTTCTATTGTTACAATAGATCCATACCAACCAGTAAGTCATAACATCCTAAGGGGAGAGTATTTAAATTAAGATTTGTAATGTGCCCATTCATATTTACATGGTACTTGTACAATTTATGGGTTATCTTTAGTTTGGTTTTGGTAGCCAACTGCACCATCCAAGAGTATTGAAATTTTTCTGTCTACAATTTACATTTTTCCACTATGTCTGGACTAATATAGCTTAAAATAGCTTCAGGATCAATTAAAACATATACAAGTGGGTTGGAAATGAAGCCTTAAATTTCAATCATGGTTGATTTATGTTCAACCTGTCAGTCTTCTAATGCGATGCAAATTTGGGGAATGCTTATGGAAACATAATTGACTCTGGTTGCCTCGTGCACTGCTTGAATGTTATGACTAGTATAGGTGTTGTGTGGGAAATCCCGCAATATGTGAGGTTCTCCACACCCCTATCACTTCAAATTTTCCTTGGTTTTTACCATTGAATATCGTTTTTTGTTCCCTTCCATGGGCTTGGAACCTATGTGAGAATCAGTTGGCTGATTTTCACCACCTTTATTAGATATTTTCCAATGGTGGTTTCTACCAAAAATTTTCAAATGGGCTAGTTTGTGTCTTTTTGAGCTTTCTTGAGATTTCGCTTTCTCCTTACTCTGCCAATTTTTCAAGTGATCATTCCAACCATTAAATTGTTGATAGAATAGTCGGTCTTTCCTAACACCTTCATCCATAATCTTTAGGTTGTCAAATTCAATTATTTCTTTTTATATTGTGGGTAAACAATTTAAAAGCCTTTGTACATTTGCTTTTTATTCTCTTATGTATGGCACATAGTGAAGTAAATTTTTGAATTTCGTAAAAAATTCATCAATGGTGAGCTTCCCCAGCCTTAACTCATTGAATTCCTTCACTCTGTCATCATAATAGCTCTCACTGATGTATTCAGATTTAAGCTTCTCCATAAATTATTCCAACGAGATGGTATTTTCATCCAGAAAGTGTATGATTTTGGCGTCTTCCCACAAAACTGTGGCTTTACCTTGAGATTAGTAATCTACCATCATTTCTTTCAGATTAATTCCATACTCATATACTTTGAAGTATTTTACCATATTCAGGAGCCAGCCTTCTGCATCCTCTTCCTTTTCTTTATAAAAGGTTGGAGGATTTACCTTGTGGAATTCCCCCTGCAACTCTTTCCTCCTTTTGGACTTACAATCTTCTTTCCAAGACTCCTCCCCACTCTCACACTTCTCTGAGTTGCTTTTTTTTTTTTTTTTGATTTTTTATATTTCTCCCTCTTGATGACTCAATATAGAGATTAATTCTCTTATCAAACTCTCTTTTTCATTGCTAGGTTGCAGTAAACGTTCATTGCGAGTCATTACCTAAACCATTTCCTACCGCAATTTTTTGATATTTTCCAGCATCTGGGTGTTGGAATCAGGAGCGATATCCTCCTCCCCTAGTTCCACATACAATTCTCATATGTCAGACATGACAGTAGCTGTAATTTTGTCTGCACCTTATATCCGATGCACATGAAACCATTATCATTCATAAACCATAATATGCAATTGATCATTTCTTGTAAAAAAAAAATTGAACCATCAATTAAAATTTGCAGACAACAAAATTTCCAGAATTGGGGTCCATAAGCCCAATGTTTTAACTTGGGCTATGATACCACTTGTCATGTCCCCAATTTTTTTAATTATTAGAATGTACTTTAACAGCTTAATGATTTCCATCTCTCCTTTAAACTTCATGTTTTAAAATTATCAAACCATTATCCCCTTTAAATATTACTTGTGTTATCATGTGTTATTGAAATATTCCTAATCATTTAACTCTTTATTTTCACATTCCATAGGGTAACATTACTAACCTATCTAAGCATACATTAATATATACATTAACCGTGTCATATATTTACATACCCTTACACATCTTTATCTACAATGACATTTTTATTATTCAACCTATAATCTGAACCTAACTTTAACATTTTCATTAGTTATGGTCCTATTGTAATAACCCTTCTATTCCCCTATTCATATATTAAATGTAGGTTTTGTTTTTAATATTGTTTGGACCAAAGATCTTAACACCCCTCACATCACTCCATTCTCACTTAATATATGTGACCCTACTTGATGACTTATCTTGCTCAGCATTATCCATGTGGTGCAGGCCATGTGCCCTCATGTGGCCTTCACCCATTTCAATGCATTAATAGATTGACTGTCGAGATCATAGGGATTTGATCTACATCTCATATTTGTTCTAAAAACCCTAAGGGTTTAACCTACCTTACTCCTCCTCATTTAGACATATTCTTTGTGTGGTTTACGATCGTACTACTTGAGGGAGCCATAGCTCCATAACTCAACCTGCAACTTAACCTTCAGAGCCACTATAGTTGAATTCCTACTTGCCCTCACCCTCTATCGTTAGTATCCTCGTCGAGGGCCAAATTTGGTGCAAGAGTAGAGCATTTAGTTTCCATGGCCTCATAGGTAATCATTTCACTAAATTTTAATTATTGGCATGAATTCATAGTGACATTGATTTTTAATGTTTCCAGGTAGCTTCTGATTTATTTTTATTTTTTCTATTGTAGGAAACCCACAATGTGGCTGGACTCGGCCTTCACCTCAGGTAAACTCTATTTTACATTTTCCCTTGTATTACTGTCTTGAATTTCATTAATTTTAGAATACCCATCTGACTGTGGGTTCTTTCATATTTACAGGGATGTGCCCTATTGGAATATATAAATCACTTATTAGATGACTGAACATCAATCATTTAATTATCAATCTAGGGACATCTATTTATTCCAATCAAAATTGCACTGTCCGTGTCGATACACCAACCAGAAGTAATTTCAAAGAAAAAAATTGTTGCTGAAGTAAAATGCTAGAAATAAATAATTCATGCAAAAATAAAAGAATCCACAAGATTGAACTCACACTTCAATTGATCTGTCTAGCTCGCCACACAGTAAGTACCGAGCTGGTATCTCTATTATCACATGTGTAAAAGCATATAAATTATTGAAATCGAAGCAGATATATTCTCAGCTGAACAGAAGCAACATCACTCTAATGATACATAAACTGAAATACAATTACATACACACAACTACTTTAAATGCTGCAATCCCCGCTAAGAAGGAGGGCTCTTCCTCCCTAACAAGGAACAGGTAGAGAAGGAAATTTAACTAAAACTAAGTAGAATCACACATGTAATATCAATAACAGGATGATATGTATTAATCCGAACACAATTACAGATCCAAAACAATGTTGTTCTTTGCTAACCTCTCGACCTCTAGGGCTGAGAGATATATGGTGGTTACATTGGAAAATCCAGGAATAGATTAGTCATGAGAATCTTACGATTCTCATGCTGATCTAAAATAGAACTCATACAGTTATAACCACTCCCTAGTAAAGTTTAGATTCGAAATTAAAAACATTATAGTCAAAACTGCCCTTAGGCTGTTATCCAGAAAATACAATGTTAAAAACCCCTACTACTATCCTAACAAAAACATAGCTCTAGTGCAACCGCTAGAGGAAAGATCAGCAACAATATAGAAAAGATCAGTCAACGGTAAAACTGTATCAACAGTTTTCCAATGAGTCTGTAACAGCAGAGTGTAACAACAGTCGTTGGCAGGTCTATAATAGCAGGGTGTAACAACATTGCTTTTTTATAACATCACTATCTGAACTACTCCTGTGAAATTCATGTACGAGATATTTGCTGCTACAAATGACATCTGAAAGGACAACAAAAATACCATCGACCTTTTCCAAACATTCACCATCAATTATTCATAGAAAGGTATAACATAACATAATAATTGGTGAATTGGCAAAGTAGCGAAAGCAACATCAAACAACAAAAGCTAGGGTAAAAGGGTAGGAAAAAGGGTAAAAAGGTACTCCCAATGGTTATAGTTATAAAGCAAAATAAGGAAGATAAGTGTAGGAAAAATGTACAAAACCAACACCCAACATCTCCCCCCAACTGAAATGCTTACATATCCTAATGCAAACTCATGCCTCTTAGGAATATCTTTGGTGTATGTCGGTAAGATCATAAGCACCAACTGTGTCCCCATCTATAGACCTATATCCCTGATTAGCCATCAACTTTCGTACCCAGGAATTTGACTCATACTTTCTTAATTCGTAATTGGTCTAGTAATCCTAAATAGGCAACCAGATCAAAAGAAACTTGAACTTCACTCCCAACCAATAATCTCCAATATATTGTACAATCTGTGCGTAGGCTATTACATGTGTAACAGCCACCGTGAAATTGTAGAATGAGAACGGATCTCCATTCAATAATTCAGCATTGTTGGCTTCTTTTCATTTTAAACACCATGTTAAAGCTCAACTCTTCATCATTTCGAACTAATTGAGGAAAAAAATCACAATTATTCTTCTATAAGTGGTAACTGGTTCTTTAATCCCATGGGTACTCAACATTCTCCTAAATTCTTATCTCAACTCAACATCCTATCATGGTTCTGCCCGAACCCACAATGTTTTCTTCTCCTTATTAGTCTTCATATATTTAATGGCTAGATGCCATTCAATCTGATTCCTCATGAAGGATACGAAAGCCCTTAATTTAAAATCCCCCATATAAGATAATATTGTCACAATCATCTGCATACTCACATGTTCACAAATAATGTTGTGTAAAAACAATTCACATAAAAAACTTTGATCATCAAAATCTGAGGCACGAAAAACATCCAGAAATGTATGAGTGGAGGAATATAAATATTGTCTGTCCTCCATAATGGCTTTCAATTGAAACAATAAGGAACATTCCCACAAAAAAATAGGATATGATGGAGAAGGTTGCCTACAACCCAGCAAGTGGAGGGCGAGATCATGAAGTCTCTATTTATCTATGGTGAGGTCAAATCAAATATGATCCTATAACAGCAACAATTCTTCTTCTTGTTTCTTCAAAACTTCTTTCTTCTTGTAATCCTCCCACTTTTTCTTCAACTCTACTTCAATCCATATTTCATGTAAAGAGTTTATTTCTCTTTGATTTTCCTTTATCAAAATCATCCCATCTCGAAGGGAGATTCCTTCTTGCTTCCATTTTTGTAACTCATAAATTAACAAGAGTTTCTCAGAGTTCCATTCCGAGATGGGACTCAAAATTATCCTAGATTCAATATCTATATCAACAATAGTTGTACTAGACTCTGCTTCATGGGATTGTTCCACCTCTGCTGCCAGTTCTTGTGTAACAACAACCTCTTCGGTGGGTTCTTGTGTGTCACCCCCCTTTTTTTACCTAGAGTCGCCTCTGTGTTTATTTTTGTTTCTTCTACAATAGAAGTAGCCTCCACAGGTTCTTGTGGGTTAGCTTCTAGGTCGATTATTACAGGAGGATCTTCTTTAAATTATGGTTCTTGTGTAGCAGCAGTATCATCAGTAGGTTCTTGTGTAACAACCTCCTGCAGTTCTGTTTGTACTTCCATTGGGCTGATATTTTCTCTATGTGCATTATCTCTCGCTTTTGTTAAGTTTTGAAAACATCTCATGCATACTAACACTGGAATTTCCCTTCCCTCAGATAATTTCTGCTTCAATTCCTCTTTTTGTTTTCTTAATTTTTCAATTTCTAAACAAAAGGCATTGGTTTCGTCCTAACCTAATCAGGAAGGTTTCCTTTCTTCTTTTAAAACTTTTTCTTTCATCTTCTTCTGGGCCATAGGAAAGGGTTTTGCAGGTATGCTAACCTTCACTCTCAATTTCAGTCTTCTTTCCCCAATTATTTCTTTAATAGGATTCTTCCCAATTCTAACTCCAGCAGGCCGAGTCTGGGTCTCTTCCTCTATTTGACTTTCTCGTGAGGTTGTGGTTTTTTTCCCGTGGCTTGTCCTTAGTATTTTTCTTGAATTCTTCCAAAATTTTTCCTTCATGGACTAGGGAATCCACCATAATGAGCTTAATGAGTATGTGATTAGTCACGCATGCCTTCGTGTGTGTTGTTGTTTTTAGTGTTGTTTCCATGTGCTTGATGTTTCCAAGAAAATAGAATGAAAGATTGATTATTTTCTGTTGCCACTGGTGGTAATCATAGGAAAGTGATAGTTGAATACTATCATAGATCTCCCTTCACAAGTGATATATTTTATCAAACTCGGGGAAATGTATTTCCAAGGATGAGGAAATGACAATCTGTCAATTCCTCTTCCTTTCTTCTCCAGTTTATCTTCCCCTACTAGGAAATCCTTTCTCAAAGAGGGGTCATTGATTTTTATATTAAATGACCTCTAGCCTTCAACCAGTAATGAAATTACCGTGGAAATTACCTCTTCAGTCACCTCCACTTGCATGCCTCTTACTTGGGTTTTATTATTGTTCAAGTTCTGAGAAAATTCAATTACCACTGCCTCGTCTGAGCCTTCAAGCTTCTGGAAAAACACAACCCATCTAGCATCTCTGAATATATGGTAAGCCTTTGGGTAATTCTACAGAGCATCCATAAATTCCACCTCATGCCTGACCACTGCTCCACCCATATATGCTGCTTGTTTCTAAATTTTCTTCTTAATGTCTGACAACACTGCAATATCACCGAGTTTCTAAGTTCACTTCTTTACTGTTCAATCTTGCTCTAACATCACTGTGTCTCTGAACTAGCTGTTGCTTGGCACCTCTTCTTATCCCCTTCGACTAGTTTACAATGATAATGCAAGGTTTCAGAAGGAGGTTGATGAAAGGTGACGACTTTCACAAATTTACCAAATCCTACACTACACTAATATTCATAAAAGGCTTATTATGGAAAGTGATGGGATTTCGTACACACGCTCTTTCCCAATTGGATTTGGTCATCATTAGAAATTATTTTATTGATTAGGTGCATGCGAATTTAATGGATATTTATGATTACCACCTTTTTGCAATGATTTCAAGACATATCCCCTCCCCAAATTTAATTGTGAGAGCCACCCATGACTGTCACGTGAGCTTCATTGCTTTTCCAATTAATCATCGAATCATCAATGATAATAATTTACCTTTTTAATTACATAACTGAGATGACGTGGAAGAAGAATTGAGTTGATGACATCCCGATTTTAGCGCTCATCTTGTTGTGTTTAGCTGACATATTTATTGTTGTTTATGGAATGAATTACAAAGAACAGTATTCGTGGCTGTCGACTATTACATGTGTAACAACCAAGACAACTCTTAAATTATTCTAAAAAAAACATAATAATCAGAATAAATTGGTACATAAAAGGAAATTATATAAATACCATCATCCTATGACATGGATCAGGAAGGGAAGATGATATTATAGGGAGAAAAACATGGGTGTAATAGCTGCCACAAGAGTGGTTTTCAACTGTTACTGGCTGTCTAACTGCACCATCAAAAAGAGTTTTCACAGTTAGATTTTTTTTTTCTTTTATTTGTTGGTATTATTATTATTGTTATTTTAAATAGGTGTAACAACTGACACAAAGGTGGTTTTGAACTAATGCACTTATCGGAATTTCAACTTTCAAGGCTACAAAAGAGAATGTTCCCCTACTGTTGTAACATGAAGATCAGAGTCCGTGACAATGTTGACAGATGATTCGTTTGAAGCAGGTTGATGATATAACTTTAGACGGTGCCCATTAACCAATAATGGTGTCTTAGCATTGTTAGTGGTGACAAATTGTACAGTCCCATTATCAAAGACCATATCTAATTCATAAGGACCTAGCCATCTGGTGAAGAGCTTGCCTTTGAAATCTTTGAACCTTGAATCATACAAAAGAGCCCAATCTCCTTTCTAGATTTTTTTTTCTTAATAAACCCATCATGCCATTTGGCTCTTTACTAATAGATTATTTCTATCTGTTGAATGGAAGCCAACCGTTTCTCTTCCAACTCATTGAGCTAGTTCAATCTTTGAGTCTCTGATGTACTCAAATCAAGATCGGCTTGCAATGTTATTCTTAATGTCTTTGTTTCAAATTTTATGGGGAATAATGGATTCTTACCATACACCACTTCATATGCTAGGAAGCCTATATTATTCCTCCATTTTTTCCTGTAAGCCCACAGTATCTCTCGAAGTTTCTCAGCACAGTTTCTTTGGTGGCTGGCTACTGTCTTTGTCAAGATTCCCTCAATGACTTTATTGGTGCTTTCTACTTGATAATTTGCTTGTGGGCGATAGGATGTGGTGATTCTATGATGGATTCCATACTTTTCAACCAACTTCTTGATAAAATAAGATGTGAACTGAGGAACCCCATATGTCACTATTTCTCTAGGTATCCCAATGCAAACAAAAATATATTGAAATAGGAAGTCTGAAACAGCCTGCTTTGTTGCTCTAGATATTTCCCTTGCTTCGACCCATTTTGTGACATAATCGGTTCAGAAAAATACGTATGCTTTTTGTTGGGATGAAGGATTGATTGGCCCCAGAATGTCCAGGGCCCATTTCTCAAATGGTTCTATTACTATTTGAGGTTGTAACAAAATCTCTTATAACTTTAAAGGTTGTCACATCATTTGGAAACTATCACATCCTTTCAAAAACTTCTTAGCATCCTGGAATATAGTTCGCCAATAGTACCCTGTTGAGAGTACTTTATGTCATGTCCTCTTGTTAGGGAAGTGTCCTCCATGAGGTTCCTCATCACAAGCCTTCAGGATCTCAAATACTGTAACACCCCTAGTTTTATGTTTCCTTCAAGCTAGACATCTGAACTTTAATCCCAAGGGGAGCGGACCCCAATGGATAAGTATTGTGTGGATGTAATTAAGTATTTAATTATGAAAAATAAATAAAATAATTTTGTGCATATTGACCAAATGATAATTATGAGATCACTTGAAAAATCCATGAGGTATGGAAAGAGGCTAAGACTTGCCCCAAAAATCTTTCAAAAATCCTTGAAAGAATTTATTTCTAAATTAGATTTTGAGGAAAAATCTAGTTTTTGCCAATGAGGTGGAGAGTAGTTGGGAAGAGGTAAAAAGCTGGGAAAGTAGAAAACATCTTTAAAAGTCCCTAAATAAGGGAAGCCTAGGCAAATAGGAAGAAAAGCATCCTGTAATTTTGGACGCAGAATTAGAAATAGGCTTTGGGGAGAAAAAGCTTAAATAAGCTATTCCAGAACAGATTGGGGGTTGGTCTGTTCTTGGAGATGATCTCAGCTCGGGGGTGAGTTCTGGAGATAGAGGAACTCTAAGGTTGGGAGGAATGGTCAATTGCAGAAGTGGTATGCCTAGAATGTTTATGTATGGTTGCATTTCTTGCTATTGTGTGGTGTGCTTAATGACTGTGGATGTTACTTTATTTAAATCTGAAATTGGTATTCCATACATTTAACAGAATTGTTTAGAAGAAATTAATCCTCTCAATTTTTGTAGAGTTGTAGGAATAGAAAATATGGGGGAAATCATCCAGAAGCTCTAAACATGTTGCTGGTTTAAATCTGGAGATTTATACTACTCCCATAATCCACTAAGATTATAACTTTAATCTACTTCTGTGAAATTATTAACTTAATTATGTATGAGCCAGGAACCCAGAATTAGAAGATTAATTATGAACTTGAAGAAAATGTAAACATTAGGTGTTGTACAAACATTACAGATATAAATTTTCTGAAGTGTATGCTTATGTATATGGTAAACTACTGCAAAAAGAAAAAATCTGAGCTGAACAGGAACCAATATCAGTCCTCAAAACTATATACATTCAAACAGAAAAGCTAAACGGTACCAAAGAAATTAATAATACCGTAATGACAGAAGGAGTAAAATAATTTATTTCTTCACTCTATATAAGCACTATCTCTCTATTTATTAGATAAATTATGAACTAGATGAGTTGCATGCAGACTAGGTATAAGCAGGAAATCTTAATCAATTTGGAAATTTCCTACTTTTTATATAATAGTGAAATGTCAATAGTGAATTCAAACTATTTATATACCAGCAGATAATTATAATCTAAAAATAGCGTCAATAGTGGAAAATCTCTGGAATATGTACTAGAGATACTTATCAAAAACCACCACACTGAGATTTCCAAGATCATAGTGAAGTAATTAGCAGAACTAAAGAGTTACACTTTAACTGAGATTGAAATTTCAGGTACAGGAATTTCATTGAACTAATGTTATGCATAGTGAACAAAAATAATGATGACCTTCTGTAGAGTAAATATTACTCAGTTAAGAGTATATGTATATCTGGAAAGGAAGCATATAAAAATATCTGAGTCCATAAAATAATAACATCACATAATGTAATAATGTTCAATTTTGAGTAGAGTATAACCAAACCCTATACTGTCAACACAGGGTATACTTCAAAATTTATTAAAATGTTTGAATCTCGAGAGATTCGATTACAGTTTACATTGAACTAGGAGACAGAAATTAAAAAGTTCTAAGGCAACTCCTTGATTAATTCTCCAGAATAACCGGTGAATACCAACCTGGAATAGGAGTAAAATGAGCGTTAACTCCTAAACGTCAGAAGTAATAGCTCTCGGCGAATAACCTCATCAGAATTTCCAATAATATCAATTACCTATGTACCTACATGACAACAGAGGAGTTAGAGACTGTCGTGAGGCTGTGTATAAACTAGCCGATATATATAAACGATAGTAAGACTAAATTAAACATAATAATTCAAGGAGAGAAGGGTGTTTAAGTAGCCATTCTCACCTAAGAGAGATAGCCAGGGTGAAATGAGAAATCCTGACAAATTACCAACAGGAGCAAAAATAATAAACTATAGGTGCACACTCAAATAAAAATTACGATAACATTAAACCACATAACAGAGCAGATTTGTACCTAAATGAATTGATGAAGGGCGCATTCTAAACGCAGATAAGAAGAAATCATTTCACAATTCCATGGATGACATGGTAGTTTCAGACGAATACTAAGGACAAAATCATAGCCTCATATTAATCGAAAAAAAAATAGACACACAGGCATCGTGTACCTACTGTAGGATGCACGAATGAGGATTAGCATAAAACAAATTGTTTAGAGGAGAAATCTCTGTGGAACACACGTAGAAACTGAATCGTATGCAGCCTACTGAAAATGAATAGAGCTTGGGAGAAGAAAATTCCCATGCCGAGACGATGTCAAACAAGTTAAAACGCTAACCGTGTCATGAAATTTTGGATATCAATACTAGTATTGGAAGGAACATAGTAATAATCCATAAAACATGGAAAACATTTATTATAAACAAATGCAACGAAGCCATATGGTTTGTGTAACACAACCATAGGTGCTTTGGGGTTACGATTAATCTCCCCAAATATAAATCACAAAAACTCATGAAAACGAATGTATCATTACACTACGCCATAGTATTTCGAGACGGCTTGACTTAAATAATAATTGTGCCAAAAAAAAAATACGAACCACAGTCCCCAATATTGTGGAAAAAATTAGTGCCTGTGTCAAATAAGTTCTAGATCAAATACCATACCTTGGTCTATGAGGGAGGAGGCGTCTACATGAATAAATTTCTCGCCATAGTGAAGAGGCAGCACATACACATCACCGGGGAAGAAAGCCAGAAGAAAACGCACTCTGAGAATGGAGAGCAAAGAAATAAACTCGGTTTGAGACGGTTAGTTTTATAAAATTTGGATTCATAAACCCTACATCCAATCTTCTAAGTGGCAACCATCGGTCGGTCCACACACGGATGGAGGAGCGGTTGAATGATATGACCCAAAGTCTTTCGCATTAAAATCCAAACGTACCACGTTAATTACCAAATGTACCAGTACAAAGAGGAGCACTTAACCAAGCTTAGTGTTTCACCATTAGAAACAATATAAAATACCACATATCTAGATTCGAGAATCAGAGAGGGAATATAATGTTAATGTGATCATACTTGCATCGAATTCCAACGAAAATAGAATTTAATACATGTCAGAAAAATTATCTACCTTAAATAAATTGACATGAGACGGTTGAATGATATATCACTATATCACTTGAATACCACGTATGCCATAATAGAAAAGAGCATTCGTTGCAACAAACATTGTTAAGAGATCAATTTCACCGTGAGGAATAATATCATGGCACATGTTGAAGTATTTGGTTCGAAAGGCCCATAGCATGGGATAGAACGTGACCATAGTCACGATTTATAGTATTGGTGCCAAGAAATTTTATACATCCATGAGAGTTAGAGATGTGTACACCATGGAAACTCTATAGTAATGCCATAATCGACCTTTGGGTATAAATGGAACCATGAATCAATAGTGAAACAATTTTTTAATGGTCTCAAGAGAAAGATAGGGCCAATTTAAAAATGAGAGTTAAAAGAAAGGTGACAAGTCTAAAGCTAAAACTCTTGGCAAGATGTTACCATTAGGTATACAAATGTAAATTGTTATTGAAATAAATTAAATTGTACTGATATAGCCAACATGAAGGGTGAAATTTCTGAATGTATGCGCTATTGCTAATACTGGGAATTAATGCAGTAATAGAAAAAAAATATTAGTGAAGAATGAGGTTCGTTACAAATGGTATCAGAGCTCATGTTAGATAAAATTGGGTTGTTGTTGTGCTCACTGTATAAAATTATTTCTTATTGAGAATTTTTTGTTATTGATATGTGTTGTTTAGTGTACATTGGTACTGAATAGAAAATTCAAAAGGATGAAGGTGATGAAATTTATGTTGATCTGAGTGATGAAGATAATACACCAGATCCCAACGCTCCGGTGATGGCTATGTTGTAAAGTTTGCAATGAGAGATGGCTAAGCTAGGAATCCAGAATGACAAACTGTCATTAGCTAGTGAGGAGCAGGAAAAGCTCATCATAGAATTGACTTCATGGAACAGCCAAGAAGGTGAAGGTTCCGGAAAGTGGAAGAAAGGCAAGTTCTCTGATGATTCTAAGGAAGATGGCACTACTAGACATCATTATAAATAGAGAAAGGAATTACAGGGGGAATTCCGAAAGATCAAACCTCCCTCCTATGATGGGGATAAGGAGGAAGATGCTAAGGCCTGGTTGTTGAATATGATTAAGTATTTCCAGGTCTATGAATATGTAAGAAATCTGAAGGCTAGATTAGCTGTCTACCAGCTACAGGGTAAGGCTACCTTGTGGTGGGAGGAGACGAAAATGGTCCATGCCATTGATGAAAAAACAGTGACTTGGGAAGATTTCCAAGTCAAGTTTAAAAACCTTTATTTGAACGAACGTTATTATGATGATAAAGCAAAGGAGTTCCATGAACTTACATTGGGACAGCTCACTATCGATGAGTTTATCACCATGTTTACAAATATGTTAATTTATGTCCCTTATGTTTGGGAAGAGAAGGAAAACGTGCAAAGGTTTCTGAACTGTTTTCCTGCTGTGTACAAGGAGAAAATTGAGTTCGCTAATCCAAAAACTATGGACGAAGCAGTGAGGAAAGCTAGATTATGCTACCAACAATTTAAAGGAAAGGGTGAGCATCGAAAAGGCTGGGTAAACAAAGGTGAAATCAAAGGGAAGAAACAGAAACCAACTTACTAAAGAACTTTGGTAGGGATCATCAGCGGAAAAAATTTAATAAACGAAAAGAAAGTCAAACTTCTCAGTCCCAAGTTGGTTCCAAACAACTAGATGGAGATAATAAGAAGGAAGGAACAGTTAAAATGCAGAAACCTTTGAAATGTTGGGGTTGTGGAGAACCTCATCTCTTGAGGGATTGTCCACACCGAAATATTCAGATTATTATGAGGGATCGAGAAGCTACCATAGTAAATGATATAGAAAGAAATATACCCACTATCAGTGCAGCCTTGGAGAATCGACAAGAAAAACACCAAGCTACCATGGTTGAGATGGAAGGGAAGATTTCTGACCAATCTGTTACAGTTTTAATTGATCCGGGTGTTTCTTTGAGTCACATTAGTACACAAGTTGTAGAGAAATGCAATCTCAAGATTGAAAAATTTCAGCAGTCTTGGTTGGTCCAGTTAGCCACTGACACCAAGAGGAAAGTAACTCATAATTTACCTCAAACAGAAATTAAATTAAATGATTTTTAGATAGAATTAAATTTAAACATTTTGCCCTTAGGCTCATATGACTTGCTGATAGGAATGGATTGGTTAGAAAAGAGAAAGGTTATGATGAATTGTTGGGATAAAACTCTGCATTACGTAGATGAGGAAGGGAAACCTTTTATTCTCAAAGGAAAACCAAAACCAATCTCTGTAAGAAAAATATCAGCGCTGCAATTAAAAATAACAGCTAGGAAAGGATATCAATTATATGGAGTACATGTCGAAGAATTAGGACAGCAACCTGAAGAAAACCTGCTGGATATTCTGGTAGTAGTAAGAGAGTTTTAGTTTTTCCAGATGAGATTCCTGATCTTCCCCCCAAAAGAGAGATTGAATTTTCAATCGATTTGGTGCCTGGAGCAACACCTGTTTCTAGAGCCCCTTATCGGATGAGCCCCCCCGAACTCATGGAACTGAAAATGCAATTGCAATAATTGATGGATAAAGGTTATATCAGACCGAGTGTGTCTCCTTAGGGAGCACCAGTGTTGTTTATGAAAAATAAGGATGGAACCTTTAGAATGTGCATTGACTATCGTCAGGTGAATAAGTTGACAATTAAAAACAGATACCCTTTGCCCCAAATTGATGATCTTTTTTATCAAGTAAGAGGAGCTTCAATATTTTCTAAGATTGATCTAAGGACTGGTTATCACCAGCTCAGAATTAAGGAGGAAGACATTAGTAAAACATATTTTCGACCCAGGTGTGGTCACTACGAATTTGTAGTCCTACCTTTTGGTTTGACAAATTCCCCTGCCACCTTTATGTGCTTAATGAACAGTGTTTTAAACAAGTACTTGGATAAATTCGTAATAGTGTTCATAGACGATATTTTAGTTTATTCAAAAAGTGAGGAGAAGCACAAAGAACACTTGAAGATAGTTTTGCAAAATTTGAAACAAAACCAGTTATATGCCAAATTCAGTAAATGTGAATTCTATAAAGACAAGATTCAATACTTGGGACATATTATTTCTGAACAAGGGTTGGATGTTGACCTTGAAACAATAAAGGCTATTAAAGAATGGCCGGTTCCAACTGATGTTTCAGCAGTGAGATCATTTATGGGAATTGCAGGTTATTATCGCAGATTTGTGGAAATATTTTCTGGAATAGCATATCCCATAACTTCACTACAAAGAAAATGTGTCAAATTTGAGTGGACTGAAAAATGCCAAAACAGTTTTGAACAACTAAAATTAAAACTCACTACAGCCCCTATACTGAAGATTGCAGATCCTGATAAAGAATTTGTTGTGTAAAGATGCCTATAGAGAGGGAATGGGAGGATTTCTAATGCACGAAAATTCTGTTATTGCATATGAGTCTAGGAAACTTAAGACACATGAACAGAACTACAGTGCATATGATTTGGAATTGGGAGTTGTAATCCATGCCTTGAAGATGTGGCGACACTATCTTCTTGGAAAGAAATTTACATTGATGACTGATCATATTATTCTTAAATACTTATTTTCCCAAACTGATTTGAATGCTCGACAAGCCATATGGCTATCTTTTCTGAGTGAATTTGATATAAACATAAAACATATCAGAGGGAAAGAAAACAAAATTGTTGATGCACTAAGCAGAAATGCTTGCCAAAATATAAGCAGCATTGGAAGCAGTGCTAGTTTTGATTTAGAAGAACTAGTGAAAAAGGTAGCAGACCAAGATCCAAAGTATGAGAATCTACAAGTGAAAATACTGGGGAGAGAAATGGTTGAATACACTCAGAACCAAAAACTGTTGATCTCCTACAAAAACAGATTGTACATCCCCAATGTGGAAACTTTGAAAAAAGAAATCCTAGATGAATATCATAAATAGCCATATGCAGGACATACTGGATATCAAAAAATTCTAAGAGCTTTGAAAAAGAAATTGTTTTGGTCAGGAATGAAAAAAGATGTAGCAGAATATTTAGCTAGATGCATGGAGTGTCAACTAGTTAAAGTTGAGCATCAGCATCCTGCTGGTCTTCTAAATCCCTTGCCAATTGCAGAATGGAAATGGGACATCGTTTCTATAGATTTCATAACAGGATTATCCAGAACCAAGTACTAGCATGACTCAGTGATGGTAGTAGTAGACACTTTAACAAAAGCTGCAAAATTCATACCTATGAAATCTACTTTTGGGACAACCCAAGTAGTGGATGTGTTCCTAAAAGAAATAGTAAGGCTACATGGGGTCCCAAAGATGATTGTTTCAGATAGAGAAGCTAATATGATGGGAAAATATCCATATTTGTTTCAAAAATGAACTCTAGTAGTTAGTTGTCAACACCGAGGACGGTGTTTGCTTTCAGAGGGGGAATATGTAACACCCCTAGTTTTATGTTTCCTTCAAGCTAGACATATGAACTTTAATCTCAAGGGGAGCAGACTCCAATGGATAAGTATTGTGTGGATGTAATTAAGTATTTAATTATGAAAAATAAATAAAATAATTTTTTGAATATTGACCAAATGAGAATTATGAGATCACTTGCCAAATCCATGAGGTATGGAAAGAGGCTAAGACTTTCCCCAAAAATCTTTCAAAAATCCTTGAAAGAATTTATTTCTAAATTAGATTTTTGAGGAAAATTTTAGTTTTCCCCAATGAGGTTGAGAGTAGTTGGGAAGAGGTAAAAAGTTGGGAAAAGCAGAAAGCAGCTTTAAAAGTCCCTAAATAAGGGAAACCTAGGCAAACGTGAATAAAAGCATCCTGTAATTCTCGACGCAGAATTAGAAACATGCTTTGGGGAGAAAAAGCTTAAATAAGATATTCCAGAACATATTGGGGGTTGGTCTGTTCTCGGAGATGATCTCAGCTCAGGGGTGAGTTTTGGAGATAGAGGAAATCTAAGGTTGGGAGGATTGGTCAATTGCAGAAGTGGTATGCCTAGAATGTTTATGTATGATTGAATTTCTTGCTATTGTGTGGTGTGATTAATGATTGTGGATGTTAATTTATTTTAAATTTGAAATTGGTATTCCATACATTTAACAGAATTGTTTAGAAGAAATTAATCCTCTCAATTTTTGTAGAGTTGTAGGAATAGGAACTATGGGGGAAATCATCCAGAAGCTCTAAACCTGTTGCTGGTTTAAATATGGAGATTTATACTACTCCCATAATCCACAAAGATTATAACTTTAATCTACTTCTGTGAAATTATTAACTTAATTATGTATGAGCCAGGAACCCAGACTTAGAATATTAATTATGAACTTGAAGAAAATGTAAACATTAGGTGCTGTAAAAACATTACAGATATAAATTTTCTAAAGTGTATGCTTATGTATCTGGTAAACTACTACAAAAAGAAAAAGTTCTGAGCTGAACAGGAACCAATATCAGTCCTCAGAACTATATACATTCAAACAGAAAAGCTGAACAGTACCAAAGAAATTAATAATACCGTAATGACAGAAAGAGTAAAATAGGAAATTTCTTCACTCTATATAAGCACTATCTCTCTATTTATTAGATAAATTATTAACTAGATGAGTTGCATGCAGACTAGGTATAAGCAGGAAATCTTAATCAATTTGGCAATTTCCTACTTTTGATATCGTAGTGAAATGTCAATAGTGAAATCAAACTGTTTATATACCTGCGGATAATTATAATCTAAAAATAGCATCAATAGTGGAAAATCTCTGGAATATGTACTAGAGATACTTATCAAAAACAACCACACTGAGATTTCCAAGATCATAGTGAACTAATTATCAGAACTAAAGAGTTACACTTTAGCTGAGATTGAAATTTCAGATACAGAAATTTTATTGAACTAATGTTATGCATAGTGAACAAAAAGAATGATGACCTTCTGTAGTGTAAATATTACTCATTTAAGAATATATGTATATCTGGAAAGGAAGCATATAAAAATATCTGAGTCCATAAAATAATAACAGCACATAATGTAATAATGTTCAATTTTGAGTAGAATATACCCAAACCCTATACTATCAACACAGGGTATACTTCAAAATTAATTAAAATGTCTGAATCTCGAGAGATTCGATTACAATTTACATTGAACTAGGTGAAGGAAATTAAAAATTTCTGAGGCAACTCCTTGATTCATTCTCGAGAATAACCGGTGAATACCGATCTAGAATAGGAGTAAAACGAGCGTTAACTCCTAAACATCAAATGTAATAGCTCTCGGCGAATAACCTCATCGGAATTTCCAATAATATCAATTACCTGTGTACCTACACGACAACAGAGGAGTTAGGGATTGTCGTGAGGCTGTGTGTAAATAAACCGATATAAATAAACGATAGTAACACTAAATTAAACATAATAAGTCAAGGAGAGAAGGGCATTTAAGTAGTCATTCTCACCTGAGAGAGATAGCCAGGGTGAAATGAGAAATCCTGAAAAATTACCAACAGGAGCAGAATTAATAAACTATAGGTGCACACTCAAATAACAATTACGATAACATTAAACCACATAACAGAGCAGATTTGTACCTAAACAAATTGAGTAAGGGTGCATTCTGAACGTGGATAAGAAGAAAGAATTTAACAATTCCACGGACGACATGGTAGTGTCGGACGAGTACTGTGGACAAAATAATAGCCTCAGATTAATCGAAAAAAAAATAGACACACAGGCATCGTGTACCTACTATAGGATGCACGAACGAGGATTAGCATAAAAAGAATTTTTTAAAGTAGAAATATTTGTGGAACACACGTACAAATCGAATCATATACAGCCTACTGAAAATGAATAGAGCTTGGGAGAAAAAAATTCCCATGCCGAGACAGTGTCAAACAAGTTAAAACGCTAACCGTGTCATGAAATTTTGGATATCAATACTGGTATTGGAAGGAACATAGTAATAATCCATAAAACATGGAAAACATTTATGAGAAACAAATGCAACGAAGCCATATGGTTTGTGTAACACGACCATAGGCGCTTTTGGGTTACCATTAATCTCCCCAAATATAAATCACGGAAACTCATGAAAATGAATTTATCATTACACTATGCCATAGTATTTCTAGATGGCTTGACTTAAATAATAATTGTGCCAAAAACAAAATACAAGCCACGGTCCCCAATATTGTGGAAAAACTCAGTGCTTGTGTCAAATAAGTTCTGTATCGAATACCATACCTTGGTCGATGAGGGAGGAGGCGTCGACTTGAACAAAGTTCTCACCATAGTGCAAAGGTAGCACATACGCATCACTGGGGAAGAAAGACAGAAGAAAAAGCACTCTGAGAATGAAGATCGAAGAAATAAACTCGATTTGAGACGGTGATTTTTATAAAATTTGCAGTCATAAACCCTAAACGCATCCAATCGTCCAAGTGGCAACCATCGGTCGGTCCACACACGGATGGAGGAGTGGTTGAATGATATGACCCAAAGTCTTTCGCATTAAAATCCAAATGTACCACGTTAATTACCAAACGTACTAGTACAAAGAGGAGCATTTAACCAAGCTTAGTGTTTCACCATTAATAACAATATAAAATACCACATATCTGGATTCGAGAATCCGAGAGGGAATAGAACGTTAATGCGAGCATACTTGCATCGAATTCCAATGAAAATAGAATTTAATACATGTCAGACAAATTATCTACCTTAAATAAATTGACATGAGATGGTTGAACGATATATCACTATATCACTTGAATACCACGTATGCCATAATAGAAAAGAGCATTCGTTGCAATAAACATTGTTAAGAGATCAATTTCACCGTGAGGAATAATATCATGGCACATGTTGAAGTATTTGGTTCGAAAGTCCCGTAGCATGGGATAGAACGTGACCATAGTCACGATTTATAGTATTGGTGCCAAAAAAATTTATACATCCACGAGAGTTAGAGATGTGTACACCATGGAAACTCTATAGTAATACCAAATTGACCTTTGGGTATAAATGGAACCATAAATCAATAGGGAAACAAATTTTTAATGGTCTCAAGAGAAAGATAGGGCCAATTTAAAAATGAGAGTTAAAAGAAAGGTGACAAATCTAAAGCTACAACTCTTGGCAAGATGTTACCATTAGGTATACAAATGTAAATTGTTATTGAAATAAATTAAACTGTACTGATATAGCCAACATGAAGGGTGAACTTTCTGAATGTATATGCTATTGCTAACAATGGGAATTAATGCAGTAATAGAAAAAAAAAATTAGTGAAGAATGAGGTTCGTTACAAATACCTCATATTCTCTACCACATCACCTAATATGGCCTAGTGTGATAGAGATTACCTTCTATCCAGGAGTAGGTAGCACTCTGTTGTATAATCCTCCTTCTTTCCTTGGAAGAAAATTGATGTCGGAATTTTCCTACAGCAAGCTAATTAGCTATATCTAAATACCATGGTGAGTGAGTAGAAATGGAAAAAGATACTCATCTAGAAAAGAATCCTTAGTAGGAGTGCAGTCATCACTTCTAGTTAATATAGAAAGGAAATCAGCAATGACTTTATCTTTTCTGGGTTTATCTAAAATGGTAATGTCAACTTCTTGTAACAAAAATAACCATCATGTAACTCTACCATTAGTAACATGTTTTCTCATTAAAAATGAAATTGCAGCATGGTTAGTGTGTACAAATACTAGGTACTCGGTGATGTAGTGCCGAAATTTGTTGGTAGCATGCACTGCTTCTAGGAATTCTTTCTCAGTTACAGTGTAATTAAGTTCTGTTGGAGTTAAGTTCTTGCTGATGTAAGAAATGGCATAAGGCTTCTTATCCTCCAGCTGCCCCAAAACAACACCAACAGCCATGTTAAATGCGTCTATAACAATATGAAATGGCAATTTCCAGTTTGGTCCTCGTAAAATAAGTGTTGCTGTTATACATTTCTTCAACTATAAAAAGGTCTGCTCACACTTTTCTATCCACAAAAATTTCACCTCTTTCATAAGTAATGAGAATGAAGGAGATGAAATTTTTGAAAAATTCTCTATAAACCTCCTGTAGTATCATGCATGTCCCAAAAAAATGCGTACCTCTTTTTGAGTCTTAGGGGTCGTGATTTTCAAGATTACCTCAATTTTTGTAGGATCTACCTTGATTCCATCTGCTGAAATAAAATGTCTGAGCACAATTCCCTTGGTCATCATCATGTGGCATTTTTCTGTGCTCAGAGAAATATTAGTTTTTTCACAACGTTCCAAGTCTTTTTCCAAGTTAGCTAATGTTGTCTCAAAGACATCCCCATAGGGTGTAAAATCATTCATAAAAATTTCAAGACAATCATTCAAAAGATCAGAAAAAATACCTAATATTTCCCTGTGAAAGGTTGTTGTTGCATTGCAGAGACCAAAGGGAAGGACTCTGTATGCAAAAGTACCCCATATACAAGTAAAGGTTGCCTTGTATTGATCTTCTAGAGCAATCTGTATTTGATTATAGCTACTAAACCCATCTAGAAATGAAAAGCATTTTTTTCCAGAAAGAGTATCCAAGACCTTATCAATAAATGGTAAGAGAAAATGATCCTTTTGTATGGCCTTTTTAAGTTCTCTATAGTCAACAAAAACCCTCCATTTTCCATTCTTCATTGGAACTATGACAAGCGGAGACACCCACTGTCAGAAATAGGGTAGATGAAATTTGAATTAAGGAGTTTTTGCAATTCTTCTTTTACTATCTCCTTAAGTGTGGGGTTCATTCGGCGCTGAGGTTGTCTAACAGTTTTGCAATCTTCTTTAAGGTAAATACGATGAGTGCATAGGGTAAGATAAATTCCTTTCATATCAGTGTAGTCCCATGCGAATGCATTTTTTATTTCTATAATATTTGTATCAACAATATTTTATGTTCAGCAGTCAGGTTAGGATTGATGTTTAAACATTTTCTAGGTTCGATTTCAACGTGACTACTGATAGTAAGTGGAGTTGTTTTTTAATGTCCAATAACTACATCATCTTCCTCACCTTCTTATCCCAAATCTCTAATCGAGGAAATAGGGAGTGGATTACTGACGAAAACATTAATAATATCGTCCTACGTTTCATCCTTTAAGTATTGTTCTTTTCCAAGCATGAGAAGAGGTAGGGAAAGATAAGATTCAGGTGAAAATTCATCCCACCATAGACTATTCAAATCCATATGAGGTTTCATTGGGGGATAAATATTCAAGTTCTAAGAGGCCTACCCATCTGATATCACCATAGGTCTAGACCTACATCTGATATATGCATCTGTAGTGGCTAGCAATGGTCTTCCGAAGGTTAAAGGATGACCCCCCTGATTGGATTTGGTTTGTAAGATAAGAAATTCAGTCAGATAGTTATAGGAGGCCACAGTGATAACCACATCTTCAATCATTCCTTTGGGCTTAGCATAGGACTTATCTGCTAGTTCAAGAACTGTAGGTGTAGGTCTAAGTCCATGAAGTCCTACAGAGATGAAGAGGTCTTTAGTCATAACGCTAATAGTTTCCTCTATATCAATCAGGGTATTGGTTATAGGATGATTGTCAATATGGACAATTACTATGGGATTCCCTGGGTCATTATACTTGGTCAACAAAGGCTGATAATTCATAAGATTAAAAAAATTTCCCAAGACATGGATAGTAGCGCGGTCCTTAGGTTTTCTTCCAGGTCTTTTAATGTATATATCCCTCACTATTTTAGCGTAGATAGTCACTTCGTTAAGAGCTTGTAACAACAGAATCCATACATATAAATTTTGCATCTCCTTAAGGAATTTAAATGTTGGTTGTAAGACCAGCCTAGTTTCAGTTAATTGTTGAGGGTATGGAGGATTCTAAATGTTAATCGTTGAGTCAACTACCGCATATGTACCAACCTTACTTGAATTAGCTTTTGTTAGAAAAGCATACCTTCCCGAGCTAGGTGTTACAGGTGTAACAACGGGTGTTGTATTAGTTGTTACATGTGTAACAGCTGCCTCAGAATCATCCATATCTTTCTTGGGTGATTCACTTTCTTCAATAATAATGGGCATGTGTTCAGATCTGATTACTTTCCCTGACCGAAGCTCAACCTCATTAAGTCCAATAGGTGTGATAAGCTAAGTCTAGAGGGTAACCGGAGCATCCATGCTCTAAGATGCCTTATTATTTGGATTGGGGTTAGGTTGTACAGGTAATTGGGGTCGGACAAAAAGTTTAAGATTCTGAATAGAAGGCAATTTAACTAGTGTTGTTTCATTGGTATTGGACGGGGTACTGGACCTTCGCCATTGCCTCTCCATTTCTGACCCCAAGGATTGGGTTGTGATGAAGGATATTGCATTGGTGGAGGAGATGGCCACTGGTTCCATGGTGAAGGAAATTATGTTAAGGAAGGAGTAGGATACTGCCGTGGGTATTGATTACTATTATAAACATTATTCCAAGGATAAAAAGAAGAAAAATATGAAGGCATACCTGTAGGTCGTGGCTACCATGGTCTCCTTTATCGGATAAAATAAGAAGATTGAACATCTTCGCTTGATTATTAGAGTACCGCCTTAAGTCTGGGCAACTCAAGCCACTGATTTGTAGAGTGCGCCAACTCACAGATGTTGCATAGGCTGATACTATTTAATATGCATTCTCTTTCCAAATGTTTCTTTTTTCATCAGGGATAGAATATTGCTAAGGCTGCTTTAGCTTCTGCTTGTGCCTTGTTGACTTGTACCGTAGTGATTTGGGCAGACAGAGTGCTAAGGAGATCAGTTTTAAAATCCTCGAACAAGTTCCTGATCTTGCTCAGGTTACTCCTCCACCTGTGGACTTCTGTATCCATAGTGAAGGGTCCTGAATTGAAGCTTTCCCTTTGACTGATCCTCTTGAGATACATAGGCAAAGCTTCATTATATCATCAAACGTTTGCTACGATATGTCTCCTTTTCCTACTATATTCAGATGTTTCATACATTCATCTCTTAATCCTCTTAATAATATTGTCTTTAAAATTTCTGGATCTATGTTAATAAACTTAGACCTTTGTAAATTGTACTATAATCACTCCAGATAATCTTCCATGCTTTCTTCCTCCTTTTGTGCAATTCTGAAAATTTCGTCCTTAAAATCCCTGGTTTGGCAGAAGTCTTGATAATTAAAGAGGAAGGCTTCTCTCATATCATTCCATATTCAAATTGTGCTAGCACCCAATCTCATGACCCATCTTATTTTTGCCCCTTTCACAGTAGAAGGGAATAATTTTAGCTTTTGGGCATCTGCATTATAGTTATAACCTCTACACAACATATCGAATTCAAATAGAAAGGTATCAGGATCTTCAACAGCCATCCCTTGAAAGTATGGTAGGGATGTTAAAGGGATTTTCCTCATGGTAGCCTCATCACGTGTTACTACTATTGGGAATTCAAAAGTAACAGAGATACCTGCTTTAACATTCTCGTCCCCTAGGTCTGATTCTTCCTGATAGGATGAACTATCCTTGGACTATAATGGAGATTGACAAATAGAAGGATCAGGTTGTTCCAGGATTAATTGTTTAACAACACTACCAATGTCCAATTGATTATCAACTAACAGTTGTTCCTCAAGTTTTTGATGATGCCCACTAGTCTCTTTGTGTCCTTCAATTCTAAAATCCTGATCAATAATTCTCCATTGTTGTTTTGAATTTGGATTTTTGGTATTAGGAGTGGCTATGATTTTTAAAGGATGGTGAGGTCTAGCCACTGAAGACACAAATGGTCCAGGCCTTGAGATGGTAGCTTCTTTCTCTGGTCCTATCTTCCTATTATCTTTGTATGATGTGGACTGTTCCTTCTCTCCCATTGAAATCAGATCTCCAAAGAATGTTTTCCTTCCGAAATATGTGCTCTTATTTTCCTTCTTATGACCCTTACTTCTTATAGTTAGTAGAGTGGGGGGTGTTTTTAGATGTTGATGTTATCCTACTGGCATACATGGGCCATATGCGTATCAATTCATCCTATAAGTGATTTATTTTCAAGCTTTTTAGAGCAAGCATAGGTTCTTTCCTCTCATCTTACCACCCAAAGACTGTATAGCCGAAAGCACCCTAAGAAAAACACCTGAGATTCAATTCCTAAGTGACCCAAAAAGACATTGGCGAGCCTAATCAAGCCTGTTAGAGCGATGCACATGTTCTTACCTCTTGTCTTACTGCCCGACCATTTTGCTGTTGGAGACACTCTATGAAAACACATGGAAATTGCACTTCTTAGAAATAACTCTAATTGATGGGATCGTCACTGCCATCCCCGACAATAGTGCCAAAATGTTGGACTATATAAATCACTTATTAAATGACTGAACAACACACATTTAATTATCAATCCAGGGACATCTGTTTATTCCAATGACAATTGCACTGACTCTGATGATACACCAACCAGAATTGATTTCAAAGAAAAGAAGTCATTGCTGAAGTAAAATGTTGGAAATAAATCACTCATGAAGAAATAAAAGAATCCACAAGATTGAAATCACACTTCAATTGATCTGTCTAGCTCGCCACACAGTAAGTACCCAGCTGGTATCTCTATCATCACATGTGTAACAGCATATAAAATATTGAAACCGAAGTAGATATATTCTCAGCTGAACAAAAACAACAACACTCTAATGATACATAAACTAAAATAAAATTACATACACACAACTACTTTAATCATTGCAATCCCTGCTAAGAAGGAGGGCCCTTCCTCCCTAGCAAGGTGCAGGTAGAGAAGGAAATTTAGCTAAAAATAAGGAGAATCACACATGTAACAGCAATAACAGGATGATCTGTATTAATTCGAAAACAATTACAAAGAGAAAACATTGTTTTTCTCTGCTATGCTCTCGACCTCTAGGGCTAAGAGATATATAGTGGTTACATCATAAAATACAGGAATAGATTAGTCATGAGAATCTTACAATTCTCATGCTGATCGAAAATATAACTCATACAATTATAACCACTCCCTAATAAAGTTGTGATTAGAAATTAAAAAGACTACAATCAGAACTACCCTTAGGTTGTTATCCCAAAAATACAATGTTAACAACTCCTACAGCTATCATAACAAAAACATAGCTATAGTGCAACCTCCAAAGGATAGATCAACAACAATATAGACAAGAGCAGTCAACAGTACAACTATATCAGCATTTCGCGAACGAGCCTGTAACAACAGAGCATAACAACAGTTGCTGGTGGGTCTGTAACAAAAAGGTGTAACAAAATTACTTTATTGTAACAACACTCTCTGAACTACTCTTGTGAACTCTGTGTCTGAGATATTTGGTGCTACAAATGACATATGAAAGGAAAACACAAATACCATCGACCTTTTCCAAACATTCACCATCAGTTAGTCATAAAAAGGTATAGCTAAGCATAATAACTGGTGATTTGGAAAAGTAATGAAATCAAGTTTGTTGTGAAACCAGCTCCAAAAATAGAAGAAAAGAGAGATCAATGCCTTATAAATCATCCACTTTAAGGGGGCAACCTCCAATACATTACATAAATGAACAATTATTGGATGATAAAAATGAAAAAACCTCCTTTCTATATATAGGAGTCCATGGGGCCACAATGTAATCCTACTCGAGCCACAATGTAATCCTAGCTGACCTAGCAATAATAATTTAAGGGCACAATAATAAAAATATGGGGGTTGCAGGGGTACAACAATAACAATAAGGGGATTACACTAACGACAATAAGGGACTATTATAGTAATATAGGGACCTAACATGCTCCTCACCTTCAAAAAAGTGTTGTCCTCAATGCTTGAGTAGCTCCGAGTGCTTTTCTATAAAATTCTCATCCTCCCATATAGAACCTTCAGTGGGTAAGTTCTTCCATTTGATGAGATACTTTGAAATTGATCGATTATGTAGTTGTCGAGTTCTTTTTTTCATGATTGCTTCAGGTTCCAATATGGTTTTTCCTTCCTCATCAAGTTCCGGTAATATTGTTTGAAATAGAACATTGTCCCCTATAACCTTTTTTAAGCATGAAACGTGGAAAACCGAGTGCACTCGCAAAGAAGCAGGAAGCTCCAATTTGTATTCCATAGTACTAATATTTTGCAAAACCTTGTCAGGACCATAGTTCTTTGGCGATAATTTATTATCCTTCTTAGCTTGCTTGAGCGAAATTTTTTTATATGGTTGTAGGCATAAAAATACTCAGTCTCCCACATCAAAACTTCTCTCACTGCGATGTTGATCTGCATGTTGTTCCATTCGATTTTGTGCCAAATTTAGGTTATCCTTTAATAGTTGGAGAACTTCTTGTTGATTCTCGATGTGATCCTCCACTGCTTGAACCCTAGAATTCTCCCCTAAAGAAGATGTGATGGATGGTGGATGATATCCATAAAGTGCCATAAATGGAGTCATTTTTGGTGCAGTATGGGAGGAAGTGTTATACCACCATTCAGCGATAGGTAACCACTTGACCCATTGTGCTTGCTTATCAGATACAAAACAACGAAGATATCCTTCCAAAAATTTATTAATTATCTATGTTCGACCATCGAATTGAGGATGATAAGATGAGCTATGAGCTATTTGAGTACCCAAACAAGAAAATAATTCTGTCCAAAAATTTCTTTTAAAAATGGGATCTCTGTCACTTACGATAATCTTCGGGTTTCCATGTTTCTTTTGATTTTTTTCAATAAATGGAGTAGAAACTGTTCTCGCTTTAATGGATGATATAATGTACAAAAGTGTGCATACTTGGTAAGTCTATCAACTACCACCATGATGAGACTCCTTCCTTCGGACTTAGGTAAACCTATTATAAAATCTATTCAAATCTCCTCCCAACGTTGACATGGAATGGATAAAGGTTTTAGAATACTCGGGGTCTTAATTGTCTCAACTTTATTTTGCTGACAAACCAAACATTCCACCACAAAATTTTGAATATCAGATTTAAGGCCGTCCTAAAAAAATTCTTTCTTCACCTCGTGGTAAGTTATTAAAAATCCTGAGTCCTCCTAAAGGAGAAGTGTGCAATTACAAAAGAACCTTTTGTTTTAGTTGATAATTCTTGCAAATATATAAGAAATATTTGTACCATAAGGAATCATTTTTCCAACTAAATGTATCATATGTACTAGGATCTTGCTGCAACTTTTGAATGTGAGTCTACACATCTTCGTCCTTCTTCCATTCATCTCCTTGCTTCGGTTATCCAATCAGGTTGGATAATTTAAATGGCAGAAAGCAATGCTTCCACCTCTTCATCCTTTCTTGAGAGTGCATCTGCAACAACATTTAGCTTCCCTTCTTTGTAGATGATTTCAAAGTCATAACATGACATCTTTGTTACCCATTTTTGCTGCTCTTCTGAAGATAGTCTTTGTTCCAAAAAGTGTTTAAGACTATCATGATTATTTTTTACCTTAAGTGTCTTCCCATTAGGTAAGGTCTCCATTTCTTTAGTGCATGTAGTATTTCCAACATTTCCTTCTCATAAATAGCCTTTTGTAAATACTTTCCTTTGATTTAATGACTTTCAAAAGCAATGGGTCTTCCTTATTTCATTAAAACAACACCAATTCCATTTCTTGAGGCATCACATTCCACAATAAAGGTTTTTGTGAAGTGTGGCATAGCTAACAATGGTACTAGGAACATTTCCTCTTTAAGATATGCAAGGTCCTTAGTTGCTTCAAGAGTCCATGAAAATGTAGCTTTCCTCAATAATGTTGTTAGAGGTGCTACTAATTTCCCATAATTATTCACAAACTTGCGATAATACCCTATTAACCTAATAAATCTGCGCAACTGCTTTATAGTTTTCGAGATTTTTTATTCCTTAATGGATTTAAATTTTTTAGGGTCTACCTTAAAACCCTTGTGAGATACAATATGACCCAAATATTCCACCTCTTGTACTCCAAAGAAACATTTGGATGTTTTTGCATATAATTGTTTCTCCTCCAATAGTTTGAGCACCATATCAACATGTTGAACATAATTTCAATTCGATGTAGACAATAAACTACAGTATGTGTACTTGTAGCCACTTTCTACATAATTTCAATCCAATGCTCAGAGAGAGAGTTATGAAGATTTTCCCATGATCACCTCTTTGAGATGAAATTCTGGAACCTGAAAAATACCTAAATTTCACAAACCATATCTCTGTAAATTTTGCAAGCCAAACTGTGAAATTTTGTGAAGATGTTCCATAGGATTTCAAGTTCGCGGTCTCCAAATTTCATCTTTTGAACCTTTGCAAAACAAAATTTATAGCGAAAATGTTGCGATGAGCTATTTAGGTTAAATTCAGGAGCCTCCAAAAATCCATAACTTCCAGAGACCATATCTCTGTAATATTGTGAACCAAGATCTAAAGTTTCCTCAGGATTGTGGCTTCGCACTCTAAAAATTTCATCTTCTGAAACTTCGTAGAAACAAAGTTATAGTGAAAATACCATGATGACCTGTTTGGAGCAGCAAAACCCTAGAATCCAAAGCTACGATACCAAATGTTATGAAACCAACTCCAAAAATAGAAGAAAAGGGAGATCAACACCTTAGAAATCAACCACTTCGAGGGGGCAACCTCAAATACATTACATCAATGAACAATTCTTGGATGATAGAAATGAGAAAACCTGCTTTCTATATATAGGAGTCGATCGAGCCACAATGTAATCCTAGCCGACCTAACAATAATAATTTAAGGTCACAATAATAAAAATATGGGGGTTACAGGGGTACAAAAATAACAGTAAGGGGGTTACACTAATGACAGTAAGGGACAATTCTAGTAATATAGTGACCTAACAAAGGTGTAACAACACAAGTTAGGGTAAAAAGGTACTCCCATTGGTTATAGCTATAAAGCAAAATAAGGAATATAAGTGTAGGAAAATTGTACAAAACCAGCACCCAACAAGCCCTCAATCTCCATTACGTGTTGCTTTGGATAAAGGTTCTTCTCCCTCCTTACAACTTTTCTACTACAAGTATTTGTGTTCAAATCTGGAATTCCTCTCGCCCTTTTCTTCTCATAAGAGCTAAGTGGTTTATAATTGCGTTTTGAATTTTAAATTTTTTTGTTGCATTTGGCCACTTCTTCCCATATGTTTTTTATATGTGACATGGCCTATTCAATTTGATAAATCTGTTGGCAATATGATGCAAAGTGTTGTCCTTGATGGCAACCCACTTAATGAAGATGAAGACATGCGATTGTTGGCAGGTGGTGTCCTTGATGGCAATCCACCTGATGAAGTTATTCTTGACTTAATGGACTTGGTAAATGATGTAAATCTGATGTGGTATGATGTTTGTTGGCAATATGATGATGAGTGTTGTCCTTGATGACAACCCACTTGATAGAGTGTTGTCCTTGAAAGGCAACCCACTTGATGAAGATGATGGCAACCTACTTGATGAAGTTGTGCTTGATAGAATATGTCTTGACGAACTTATTAAATGATGTAAAATTGATGTATCTACAGTGAGTACAGAAGGTAATGAAGAAAGGAATCCATTATGTATTAGATCTATGATGAAAAGAGTATGTCTCAAGGCATACGCGGATTTGTCTAATAAAAGTCGCGTATACACGCGGGAAATAACGTGCCAAGTCGCGTATGGGAAAAAGCGCTCATAAAGTGCAAAACCAGGGGTAACCACCATGGTATTGACCCATTGTATTGGGTAATGATTCGACTAAATGACCCCGTCCAGGAATACCATCAGAAGTAATGTAGTTTTGGCTCATGGTATTGAAAAAGGGTAAACCTATATAAAGAGAAGAAATTGATTGTGCAAATGAGGAGTGTGGGTGCAAGAGGTCTGAGCTTGAATGAATGCTTCTCTCTGAAGGATATCTGAATGGAAAGTGTTACATTTGAATGATAGATCTAAATGCATGAAGCACTTATGAAGAAAATGATGAAGAAGGGAATCTAGATCTGAAATGTATTTGTATTTGCTACATCTGTTTATGGAATGCTTAGATCTGAGATGAGGCAAACATCTGTCTAAAGTAAAAGGGTTAAATCTGAACTGAATATCTGATCTGAAGAAGTATGTTGCTCTATAATGACTGAAGATGTATACGCTAGTTCGGAACAGCGGAAGCGCGTATATACGCGGGTTTGGTAAAGCGAAAGCGCGTATCTGCCCTGAAGTATAAACAGATGTATACGCTGGTTGATGTGAACGGAAGTGCGTGTATACGCAGTATCAGTGAAAGGAAAGCGTGTATGAAAAACTAGGGTTTGCTTAAGTTTGTGGTATGAAATGTCTGATCTGTTCTGCTATGTTTCTGCTATCTGTCTGGGTTATCTGAATTGACAAGTATCTGTTGGTGATGTATGTTTGAGCTTAAAAGTATGGAGTGGGTCCAGTCTGAAAATATGATGAAACGTGGCCTGCAAGTTGTGTCCTAAAGGAAGCTTTGGATCCAGTGTGAAAATTAATGAAACGTGGTCCATAGAGGTGCTGAGGGTTGTAGCCTTCAGTCAGGGGGTCGTAGCTCCCTTCCAGGTGAGGCTGGTAAACGAGATCAGGGGGTCGTAGCTCCCTTCCAGGAGAGGCTGGTAAACGAGTCAGGGGGTTGGAGCTCCCTTCCAGGAGAGGCCGGTAAACGAGCGCAGGTGGGTGCCTGCGTGCTGGTCAAGTCTGCGCCAGCACATATGTTGTAAGATGTTTTCTCTATAATAAAATATTGAAGGCTGAGCAACTGCAGCGGTGGTTTTCTCCCGACTTGGGTTTCCACCTAAAAATCCCGGTGTTCATGTGTGATGCTTTGTGTGATGGTTTATTCTGTTGTTACTGCACATGTTTACTGATAACTTAACATCTGATGAATGAATATTGCAAAGAACTAAGTTAATAAATATCTGCATATTTAGATCTCTGCTAATACGCGAGTTGTATGAAGGATATCCGCGTGTATACGCGAGTTTACTTAAGGAAAGTAGCGTATGGGTTTTAGACAGTGAAAAAGTAAAATTTTTTGAATATGCAGTAAATACTGATTCACCCCCCCCCCCCCCTCTCAGTATTTTTCCCAACAAAATCCTTCTCATAATTCGATTTCTATGTATTTGTTTTTTTTTCCAAGGTCTTAGAATCCTCTTTTTCTATTTCGAATTTGCGTAAGTCCAGAATACCTATATTTAATAAAAATTGGGTTTAATTATCATTTAATTTTCCATGTAAATGTTTTTTTCATTTGGCCATTCTACCCATGTGCTGTTAGTTTTGTTTTCCTATTACGTGAGTATGCTAACTAGAGCATAGGGTAATCCCCTAATTTGCCTTTAGGTGTTGGGTTAAATTATTTTTAATGGTATTCATTGGACAATGTAATGACTATCATTTGTTTCACATTTGTTCTTTGTTTTAATTAAGTTATGTGTTTCACCTTTGGAAATTTCATTGTGTACACAACAGTAATGGAAATTGAACTCCTTAAGATATATATTAATAGTTCTCTTCTTTACTCAAATTATTTCTGGGTTTATAGTTTCATTCTTTGGGTTGTATTTTTACATAATCCTCACAAGTTTGATTGCAACTAGGTATATTCGTTATAGCTTTGGTTCACTTCTATGTTACTCATACCACTATCGGTTAATACTATGTAGTGTTACGCAGAACATAGTTCACCCATGGTTTCATTAACTTCTCAGTATTTCTTTCATATTTATTAATTGAATTATATTGAAATTGGTGGTTGTGCCACGTGTTTGTTATGGAATCTTCATAATAAAATTTTGGGTTTCTTTCCCCTTCACACTACATAGGGAAAATGCATGACCTATGTAGGCGGTTCTGCTCCTTAAGGTATTCACACAATTCCATCACGCAGTTTATGATCCTCACTCAAGCTTTGGCAAAGGTGCTATATCCCTGCTCTATTTCTAATTTTGGTTAACGATATTTATTTAGTTTTGTTTTCTAATTTTCCCCTTCTACATAGCATTTCATTTTATAATCTAAGTTTAATATGTGGGTTGTTGCCACCTAGGTTACTCTTCTTCTCAAATCAATATTTTTTTTGTATAAGATAAGGATTTCAGCCTATCCTCGAACCCTTCCACCTTCAGGTAAATTTTATACTTTATGTAATTCTATGATTTTCATTTCTTTATTTTCATGTGTATATGCTAGAGGATCCCTTCACTGACAACATTATCTAATTTCTATGCACAAGTGGAGCAATCAATGGCATGAGAATGTGTTGAGGTAAGGCATCATTTTCTCCTTTAGATAGTAACACTTTTTATTTATTATTCTATTTGTCTATCTCTCTATCATTTTTGCATTTAATCTCTTTTAAAAGCATGCTTTTGAATATTTGCTAGTTTGCATACCACTCCAATTTCCCTTATTGCCCACACTTACCAATTGTATTCTTCCTCAGCTTGGGAGAATTTTTTTCTGCCATGGCACTCCTTCTGGTACTTAGATTAGACAAGTGTTTTTATAGTTTAGATACCAGTGCCATACTTGGTCTTTGATAGTTAATGAGTTGATGTAATATGTGTTCTTCTATAATGTCCCTATTTTTCTGCTTTTTATTTAGGTAGTCAAAGGCTCTAAGGGTCAAGTAGACACAAGGGAAAACAATGTTTTGTATATCTTTTATTAATTCAAATTAATAAAATGAAAAAGGAATTAATGGTGCAAAGGCTAGAAAATGGTTAAAGATTAGGAATCCAGATCCATGAGGATGGATAAGGTTCATAAGACTTTCCCAATCCTTCAGAAATATTTGGAGAAAATAAATCAAATATTGAATTTTATATTTGAGATTAAAAAAAACTAAAAATCTACCCTAGTAAAGAGGAAATTTACTAGGAAGAGGTGGAATAAAACTAGAAAGAGGAAAATCTAGTTTTAAAGTAGTTTTGTGGAAGAAACAAAATGAAAGTCTAGGCAAAAAGGAAAACAACATCATGATTAGCTGGATGCATTTAAGGAAACAATTTGATGGGAAAGCATGCTTAAATAAGAAAATTCTGGATAGACAAGAGGTTTTCTACTGTCGGAATATTTAATCTCTGCACAGGGGGAGTTGTGGAGAAAGAGCTCAAAGGTTAGGTGGAAACTAGTCTACCTTAAGTGGTATGCACCAGTTAATACATTTCAAATTAGAATTTTACTATGGTTATTCTTATTATGATGAGGTGAATTAGTACAAATGGATTTGATTAAATTTGTTCAATAGTAGATTTTGTATATAGAAGAAATGTTAAAAAGACTAAGTGTCAGTAAATTGGTAGGCATGTATATTTAACAGAGTAGGCCATAATAAATATAACAGTTCGTTGTATAGTTTTACAGATAATAAGCTAAAGAGTAACAACTCTCATGATGTAGCAATCTTGATGAAGGTTTAAATATGAGCTTAGGTGACACTCAGAATTTCTTATTGAATAATATTGATGTCTTAGCATTCTTCTACAAATCAAGAAAATATGTGAATAGACTACTATAGAATGGAAATAAATATGCATGAAAGTTAATGTGAAATTAGTAGAGTCAAGTAAATCTTAAGCTATAGTATAACAGAACAATGTAATACTAGAACTGAGACATAATAGACAATGATATTAATAGCTTTCAAGGAGGAATTCTGAAATTATTACTATAACTAAAATAACAACTTTAAGACAAGTATTACACATGAGTTACAAACATAACTTCACTAAAATATGGAAGATTCTTTTCAAATTACTACAGAGGTATGTCAAGAAAATAAGATATAAGCCCATATAGTTACATAGTTCAATTAAATCTGAGTACAGCTAAATTATACAAGTGGGGAAACTATGTCCCATATAAAATAAACTATACAAGCTCTCTTGAACCTATGCAGAGATAGCATATCAGAAATTCCCAAGAGGGTTAATGGACAAACCTGAAGAGGAAAATCCATAGTTATGATTGAATGGGAAAGGTGACCAGCAGTATGGTAATTAAGGAGGATGTAAGGAAATACCTGCAGAGTACATAAATCAATGAACTAGTTCTGGGTATGAAGATAATAAAACAAAATCAACCTGTAATAATAGAATAAAATATAATTATTTTAGGAAAGGAGGTGAGGTACCTCATAGGAAGAAATACCATTTATTTAAATCCAATAATTTCTTAGCTGAAACATCCTGACTTGTGATGAAAGGAAATGGATCTGTAAGGCAAGATAATTTCTATACCAAAGTCAAAGAGTTATAGGGGTTAATAATTATGTGAACAAAATAAGATAAAACCAATAGCAAAACATATCTAAGAAAATGGTTTAAACAGAAATTACCCAAATACCAAAGTATTATCATTTCACAGATTATACGAAATTGAATTAAAATTTCACCACATTTCTCTATTTAGAATAGTGACTAAGGAATCGAAGTTCCTAAGTATCATATAAAAGCCCAATTTGGTATTCTAAAACAAGGAGAATGTGTTTTTCAATTAACGTTAAGAACGCTACTATAGAGAGTTAATAACAACCACCAAATACATCCATATATATATGGAGGTCTCAATAAAGCTCGAATTGAGAGAGTACACCTAGATATTCAATGTATCAGCAAGAGGAAAGATAAACCATTGAAAGAGGCAACAATGGCATTGAGACTACCTGTAGATTTTGGTAACGGTTCTGGGATGGCAACGATGGGACGAGAGGAGGATCTCCCTTTTGGCCATATTTTTTCACCAAAAAACATAGGCATACACATTAAAATGTAATCATGGTCAATATGAAATCTAAATGAGAAAGGAGCAGAAAAAGACTTTCAAATTTAGAGCGAGCATTAACAATGGATGTCCAGGAGGGACTCCCGATCGATACTCCTGACTCGTAGGCATAGTTTCTAAATAAAATTAGTAGAATCTAACCAATTTATGAAATATACCTTCAACTAAATCAATACCATATTACGTGAAATAGTATGTCACATTTGACCCTTACTAAACTAATACAATGGGAAACTTTGGAATTTATAGACAGTGAAAGTTGTAAAAACGATACAAAGGAGTACCTGGAAAGATGGTGTTCTATCAAACCATGCCTATCCAAAGTCCTTGTCTTGGTTGAGAACCACAATCACCTGGAGTTCCTAGAGAGAGGGAAAAAATGAATTGGAATAGAAATTAAATTATTAGAACTATGAAAATAAGAAACAACCAAGATAAATTTCAAGAAGAGAAGCCAGAGGAAGCAGTGTATCTCACCTGAATTGAATGATGCATTCACCCTCTGTGTGGAAAAAAAAATCTTCGTTCCAAGATTACCAGAGTGAGTTTGCATCTCTAAAGTGCACGAAGGAATTCGAGAAGGCGAGAACAAAAATTTTTAACCGTAAACTGATAAGCGTAGCAGAGGCCGAGAGAAAGATGTTGTTAGCTGATTCTCGTAGAGTGAAAAATGGTCTCAAACCAAAAAAAAAAAAACCTTTATTCAACTCAAAACCATAAACGCAAAGAGATCCTCACCGTATCGGTGCAAGATATTTGGAGCACCTACCGTAGTTTAAAGATTTCAATCAGGTAAGGGACGAGCCATGTGAACAAGGTACTGGAAATTTAATGATTTTAGATCTCGAGGAATATCGCATATAGGGTTTTGGTGAAACTGGATACAGAGAATCAAACACATTAATCCACAGTAAATGTAGTAAAACTGACGTGTTTAATTTTAGTGACGTGGAGTATACAAATCCCAAATTATAATATCTGAATACACAGTAAGAGTTCGAAAAATAGCCTCTATGTTAAGTGAGGACATGTATAAAGTCAAACTCCATGAAGCATAGTTAATATTGGTGACATGGTCATACTTGGAACAAAGTTATATATGTAATTATAGAGTAAGATTTCATAGTTATCGATGCAAAATGATTAAGTGTAAAGTGAACCTGAAGGTAGATATTCAAGGTACGTGGATAATTTATTGAGTTATGAGAATTAATGTGATACAACCTAAATATAAGTTTGATTGTAAAACATATGGTTAATTCTATTATGGGTCAACAAATTAACTAAAATAGCCATCGAAGTAAGATCAAGTTTCGTAAGGTTCATATAGAGGAACAAGGTCTATGTGAAAATACATATTAATTAGAAACAAAATTATTAAAAACTATATTTTTCCTTGTGACAATATATATATATATATATATATATATCTAAAAGTAGAGATAGTCCGTAACTTTTAACTAAAGTTAATTCAATGGATATATGACTGTAGAGGAAAATATTTAGAAGGTCTATCAAGTAATTAACATGGAAAAGAGTGGGTTAATAATAATTAAAGAGGGACTTAATTATTATTCTATTAACTTCCATGCAAAATAAAATAGAATTTCTCCTAGACATCGAGTCTCATCGAAATTCTAGAAGTGAAATTTTAGTTCCAACGAGTGCATGTATAAGTTACGAAAGATTAAAAGTACAACAAGGTAAATTATTAGTGGATGATATGCGTCAGAAAGTGATGAAAAATAGTCAATACATGGTGTGTGATTAGTCTGAGTAATATATATAGAAAGAAAAAAATTGTTCAAAATGGAGACGTTACAAATCATATCAGAGCCCATGTTAAAATGCTCGGGTTGAATGTGTGCTCACACCAGAAAAACAAAATTTAAAAATTATGTTGTTGTAAATTGTTTTGTTAAAATAAATTTTCACTAATGTTTACTTTATTTGATGTATAGTGACTTAGTGCAGAACCATACAGTTGCAAACCATGAGTGAAGGGGATGAGTTGTATGTGGATCTGGGTGGTATAGAAAATCCATCAGATCCTAATGCTCCATCGATGGCTATGATGCATCATATGCAAAGGGAAATGATGCAACTGAAAAACCACAATGAAATATTATCACTAGCAAGCAAAGAGAAAGAAAGGTTAATCAGAGAATTGACCTCTAGGAAGAGTCACGAAAGTGAAGGTCTGTGAAAAAAAGAAGAGTAATTGAAAATCACTTAGAAGAGTCTGAGGAAGATGAATAATTTAGAGAAAAATCTAGAAGGAAAAAGGAATTGCAAGGTGAATTTAGAAAAATCAAACCTCCCTCCTAGGAGAGAGGAAGGAGGAACATGAAAAATATTAGCTTCTAAACATGATAAACTACTTCCAAGTTTATGAGTAAGGAAGTAACTTGAAATCCAGGTAGGCTAATTACCCATTACAAGGAAGGGCTACCTTGTGGTGGGAGAAAAAGAAAATGGTGCATGTGATAGAGGAGAAAATGGTCACTTGGGAACATTTCCTAATTAAATTTAAATCTAGATATCTAAATAAATGAGTAGGATGACAAAGCCAAAGAGTTTCATGAGCTTACAGTGGGACAACTTACCATCGTTGAATTGTTACCAAATTCTGCTTCGCTGGGTACCTTATAAAATAGAAGAGAAATAAAGGGTAAGGTGATTTTTTTAAACTATCTATCCACTATCGATAAGGAGAAGGATGAGGAATTCTAGCTCCTGAAATTTGAAAAACCAGAATCTGAAATCTACCAACTGCAGGAAAAATTTAATAGTATTAGGTAGAAACGAAAATGATAAAAGCATGGAGTGGAAGGACCATAAATTGAGAAGGCTCTCCCACAAAGTTCAAGTATATACTTGAAGGATAGAAGTAATGATAATAAAATGGAAAGTAGGGAAGATGAACCAATTACCATTGATTTAATACTTCTAGAAACCGATTTTGACCAAGAGAGTTATAAATAATTGTAAATTGTAGACATTCTATCAACAAAAGTATAAAATATGTTTGTAGGAAAAAGAGTCTGGAGCCATATGAGAGAAAAAAAATCAAGGGTATGAATGCTAAACAACTTTTTCTAGTTGATGAATTTAGGTGCAGATTATGTTAAGAAAGAAAAAAAACTAGCAAGCTGGAATTGTTTAAATAGTTACTAAAATAAATGTGACACATGAGTTACCTAAGATTGTTGTAAATTATATGGGTATAAATAACATGGGTTAAAGTTAAATGGTATACCTTTATGTTCCTATGCTGTTTTGGTAGGAATGGACTGGTTAGAAAAATAGAAAGATAGACTAAATTGTTTAGATAAAAAAATACACTGTATATATGGTGAGGAAAAACTAGTGAGAGTAGAAAGGACAACCCAAACCAATATCAGTGAGGAAAATTTCAGCACTTTAGTTGAAAAGGACATCAAGAAAAGGGTGACAAGTGTATGGTGTACATGTGGAAGAATTAGGACAACAAAGTGAAAAGAAAGAACTTTTAGAAAACTTACAAGTCATAGAAGAGATTAAGGATGTAGTTTTAGAAGAAAACTCCTCATTTACCCCCTAAAAGAGAAAATTATGTTTCAATTGAGTTAATACCAGAAGCTATACTAGTCTCTAGAGCCCTACATGATGAATACCCCAAAATTGTAAGAGATAAAATTGCAACTACAACAATTTCTGGATACAGGTTATATAAGACAAAGTGTATATAAGAATGGGTATAAACTACCGACAACTGAATGAATTGATGATCAAGAATAGATATCCTCTACTTACGATAGATGATTTAATTGATCAATAAGTTATCATCAACTGAGAATTAGATAAGATTTGTATGTAGATCAATATACAAAATCTATGAATTGGAAGTTCTACATGAGTAGATTGATTAATGACTTTCTCCCTTATGTGTCAAATAAAACAGAACATAAATAACATCTCATAATTTTTTTTAAATTTTGAAAAATTTAAAGAACATAAATGGCATGATAGACTTAACAAAAAGGAATTTTATAAAGATAAAGTTCAGTGTTTGAGTTATGTAAATTCAGAAAAAGGATGAGTAGTGGACTAATAAAAGGCATAGGTTAGCATGAATTGATCAGTATTTCCTCATGTTTCAACCATAAGATCAACCATGGGTATTGAAAAATACTATAGGAGATTGGTAGAAATATTTTTTGTCTTACCCTATACAAATTCCTCTTTGCAGAAGCAAGGAGAGAAAAATGAATGGACATAAAAAGGTCAATATAGCTTGAAAAGTTAAAAATTTAAACTAACAACTACTCTTGTTTTTAAGATTTTGACACAATCCAAGAAATTGTAGTGGTACAGAGGCTTGGGCAGAATGATTGGGAGTATTATTATTACTCATTCATAGCATATGAGTCAAGAAAAATTAAGACAAATGAACAAAATTACAATAAGTATGCCTTAGAGTGCTGCTGAAATATATGCTGCCAAAAGTGGAGACATTATATGTAAGGTAAGAAGGGGTTTTGATCCCAGCACACATAAGTCTGAAGTATAAAATTTTCAACAAAAGCAAAAAGTGCTAAGAAAACTAGGTGTTCGTCTTCCATTAATGACTTTGAAATAAAAATAAAACATGAAAAAGGAAAAGAAAATAAGATTTTACATGTTTTAAAGAGGAATGTTCCTCAAATTTTGAAGAATATTGGAGTAATGAAAACTTTGACTATGAAGAATTGATACAAACAGCAATGAGTTCAGTAGTAAATAGGAAAAACTCCAAGAAAAAATGCAACATACTAAGATATTGGTAGATATTCCAAATTAGGAGGGACTAATAATTGCAAAAAACAGATTGTGCCTTAACAATGTGATCTCAGTAAACCAGAGCATCTTTTTGCCTGGTATGGGAAAAGAGTAGTAAATTGTCTAGTTGGAAAATGTTACTAATTGAAAATGAAACATAAGTATCCGACAAAAATTTTGGGATACTATCCATATTCCAAAACAGAAGTAGGAACTTGTTTCAATAAAAGTTAGAAACTAGTTGGCCTAGAATCAGATACCAATAAGAGTATTCAAGGTATCAAAAATAGAAATTATAAACTAATATGAAGTTTCAAAATGGATGATAACTGATACAATTGATAAGGTAAATTTCAAGTGGACTTTGAAAAACTGTGTTATAGAAAAACTAGTATCCAATTGTACTTGAGTATTGTTTGTCACCATCTGAAAGAGATTGAGAGAATCAATAAAATATTAAATCCATACGGTGCATGTATGAGCTAGATAGGTACAAAACCTTAAGTGGGACTATTTCATATGAGAAAGTTGGTTTTAATAGAAATTAATGAGCTTCTAATTAAGAGGTGTTTGTTTTTTGAAGCTAAGTGCAACAGGAATTACTAAACTCCACTAAAATGGATTCAATGTGCGAAGACTCATAGAGTAGAAAAGAACTCACAAATAATTTCAAAAGACTACCATGTGTACTTGAGGAGGAAGCCTCACCAAAGTACATGGCAGGGTAGTAGTTGTGCTAAAGTAACCTTATACAAATATGAACCTTAAAGAGTTTTGCTACCAAGTGACTCTCTGGAGAACTATTAAGGTTCAAAGTATTATCATGACTAATTCTTATCATATATATAGGTGATAATACTCATATGAGTTGGTATGAACTGTGGACAAGTGGAAACAAGAAGAAATCAAACTCCATAGTATAGCAGTAAACACAATCAAGGTATGGCAAATGAACTTGTACTCTAAAGAAACTGCTAGGAGCAAGAAGATGAGATGAAGGAGGAATATTCATCCAAAGTTGATAAATCAACATAATAATAGGTAACACCGAGGACGTTGTTCTGTTTTAGAAGAGAAATATCTAACGTCCCTAATTTTCTACTTTTAATTTAGGCAGTCAAAGGCTCTAAGGGTCAAGTGGACCCAGGGGAAAAAAGTATTGTGGATATATTTTATTAATTTAAATTAATAAAATGAAAAAGGAATTAATGGTGCAAAGACTAGATAATGATTAGAGATCAGGAATCAAATTCCATGAGGATGGATAAGGTGGATAAGACTTTCCTAGTTCTCCAAAAATTCTTGGAGAAAATAAATTAAATACTGAATTTTATATTGGAGATAAAAATCTCAAAATCTACCCTAGTAAAGAGGAAAGTTACTAGGAAGAGGTGGAATAAAACTAGAAATAGGAAAAGGTATTTTTGAAGAACTTTTATGGAAGAAACAAAAGCAAAGCCTAGGTAAAAAGGAAATGAACATCCCGATTAATTGGACGTAGTTAAGGAAACAAGCTGATGGGAAAGAAATCTTAAATAAGCAAATTCTAGATAGACAAGAGGTTCTCTACTGCTGGAAGATTTGATCTCTACTCGAGGGGAGCTCTGGAGAAAGAGCTCAAAGGTTGGGTGGAAAATATTCTACCTTAAGTGGTATGAACCAATTAATTCATTTCAACTTAGAATTTTATTATGATTATTCTTATTATGATGAGCTGAATTAGTAGAAATGGATTTTATTAGATCTGTTCAATACTAAATGTTGTATATAGAAGAAATGTTAAAAAGACTAAGTGTTAGTAAATTGGTAGGTCTGTACATTTAACAGAGTAGGCCATAATAAATATAGTAGTTCTATGTATTGTTGTATAGATAATAAGATGAAGAGTACCATCTCTCGGAATTTTTAAACCTCGATGAAGGTTTAAATATGAGGTTTGTTAGAAATTTTTGTATAAGATGGGAAATTTGGATGGTTTGTAGACAATATGGATGTCATAACATATATCTTTTTTGAATTTTTTAGTGTCTCTTTCAACCATGCATCTAATAGGATCCATTTCAACTAAGAACATCAATCCATCATTGTGTGAATGATAACTTGTGACATCCCTAGCCATTTTCTTTTTTTACGGATCAAGTTATAAACTAATAACTTGTGAAATCCCTAACCATTTTCATTGATTGTGGATCAAGTTATTAACTAGAATATACTCTCTCTTGAGAAGAATCTACATTATATATTGGATGGAGGGAAAGGTTATGATAAAAATTGTAAAAAAACTCCTTAAGGTTGTCTCAACTTACTCTATTGTGAATCACATAGTGTCAATTTTGTAAAACTATAATCTACAATAAGGACTAAGTTGGTTTTTTCTTTTGTAAGTTTTGTTTGGAATTGAAAATAAATAAATAAAGTTATAAAAGCTAAAATTATGTAGTGAGAAACATTGTTTAAAATTTCATAATAAAAAGTTCAGTAATTTTGACATCATATAATATGAAAATTATTTATGATTATAAAGTAAAAAACATGTAAGATTTTTTAAGCTAAAATTAGGTAATTAAAGATATGTATATAGTTTTTTTTGAACGTAAGAAAGAGTACGTATGTAGTTACAAACTATTACAATTAAGTAACTAAAGGTAAATTTAGTGTTATTTAAGAAATGTGAATTATGAACATTCATCATTATTGCTCAAGATAAAGCATGTCTTGTGAAATAATTTGGAAATTTAAAAATATCACATATTTAAAAAAAAATCATTATTAATTTAACTTTTTAGATATTAAGAAATACTACTCATTAATAATAAAACAATTGTAACATAAATAATATATAACATAAAAAACCATGTATTTTTGGAATAATAAAATAGTTGTAACAAAAATAATATAGAACAAGAAAAACTATGTATATTTGGATGTATAAAAATTTAGATACATTTTATTAAGTGAAATTTTAGAAGAATAATGGTTATAAACATTAAAAAATAATTTTATTAAATAATTAGTTTAGATCTATATTATTGATGAGAGGGATCAATGAGGTTTGCATATCAAGACATTTTATCCCTCTTGGCTCTTGGTAGATCTAGAGTTAGGGAATTTTAATTCCCCCCTTTAGATAAACCACATTCCACATGAATACCATGAGTCAATACCATGGGTTGTTTTTACAGTTTAGTAAATAATTTTATTAAATAAGTTTAGATCTATATTATTGATGAGAGGGATCAATGACATTTTCATATCGAGACATTTCATCCCTCTTGGCTCTTGGTAGATCTAGAGTAAGACCATCTTAATTCCCCCCTTTAGATAAACCACATTCCATATGAATACCATGAGTCAATACCATGGGTTGTTTTTATAGTTTAGTATTATTTTTATTTTTTATTTGACCTAGTTAAAATGTTCATTACAATATGTCAATATTCTTATTTAATTTACTTTTATTTTGATTTTTGTGTAATTTGACAAAGTCACCAAAACCTAAATTCAATTACTTATTTAAAAAAAAAACTAACATTATAAAAAATATATATGAAACTTTTACTTGTGAATATAATGGTCTAAAACATTTCAATCATCTAACATTTGATCCAATGGCTCAAACATTGACATAGTGACACCTAGGTGAGTTGTTTTCAAATAAGAACGTCTTACGACATAAAAATGTAACAATGCACACCAAACCGAAGGAATTGGTGCATTGTCCAAGGAATGAAGAGAAACTGAGTCCACAAGTTGACAAAAATGGTAGTCTATGGGAACGACAAAACCCTAAAAGAATAGTCACCATTGATTGTACATAATAAACATCAATAGTTGTTGATCATAGGGTTTATACAAACCCTTGTGGCATATTGATAAGAAAATAAGTGGACTTTGATAAGCCTATCCATTATTCCGATCTTTCTCGAAATGTTTTGTAAGATATACCACATGTATAACTTTGTGCAATGGGTTTTCAATGTATAGCATGACCAATTCAAAGTCTAAGTACTTACAACTATATTGTAAATGTATATTAATAATTAATTTATATGTGGAAACAAATTCATGCACGATGTTATCCATAGTTTATATTTGCAATGGTAGATTAATGGATTTGTCCATAATAGTATATAAACATATTTTTTGTTTACCATGTTATATATATAAAAGAAAATTAAATTAAATTGTTTCATTAGAAACATTGCATGGTAAAGGTATGGTGTCTAACTACACAAATGGTAATAAATGAAGTCTAGAAACTATGGTTAGAGTTTTTATTGAACAAAAGGGAAATATTTCTTGAGGTTAATTGATATAAATATTTACATATTTTGGTAGATATATTTTTAGATCATTATAAGAGAATTTTAAATAGAAATAATAAGTATATGCATGAATAGGATTAAAGAGTAAACAAAAATGTATAAGAAAAATTGAAGTTCTCAACAAAAGAAATTGCGAGAAATTATTTGAAGTTATGTTTGGCAAGAAGAGATAACTCTAAGAAAAAATTTAAATGGTGTATAAGCTACACTTACATTAAAAAAAATAAAAAAAATTTAGTATGTTAGTATTATAATGAGTTTCATTACATTTCTTCAAGGGTACTTGGGGAAACAACAACCTAAAAATGAGCCACAACCTCTTAGGCTTATTTCTAGGCTTTGTTACGAACCTAAGGCCAACGAACCAACCCTCCGTGTAAAATCATCATATGTTGATGTTGCATATAACTAGGAGGTTGACACTGTTATCCACAACAATTAAAAAAACAAGGGACAAGAAATTGAGGGCCTCTTAACACACACATGATCCTCTTAGAGGAATCAGAGTTAGGAGACGAACGAGGGGTAAGATCCAAATCCTATAAAGGAATTTCTGACATGAAAAAAATACAACATATCCACCACTTATGAGTATAAGAGCCTGACCACACAAAATGACCCCAAGGCCTAGATAGAACCAAAAAATTGCAATAGGATCAAGTATTCAAAATCAAAACTTTCATAAGGAAGTCACACTATAATTCACCACTAGGATATAAGGTCAAGAGAAATACCCCAACATGTAAAACATCACTTTTATCAACATGAATAATGTAAATTTAATTAATAGTTACCTAGTAAACACAAGCCTTCTTATAGTAGAGGTGATCCTTTAAAGAAAACACTCTGAATCAACAACCCTAACCCTATCCATGACACAACAAGTGATGTCGAATTGATTTATCTAAAGTAGTAATTGAAGAGAAAAAATTCCATCATTATTGCTTGAAGTGAAATATTTTTTTTCAAAAAAAAAATATTAAGGTTTTTGGCGAGAGGTTTAGAATTCCATTTCTCCTCCGAGTGATGGGGTCCGTTGGGTCACCCAATCGAAGAATTCCCGACGAGTATATGTTTGTATTTTTTAAGCAAGTAAGTTGTGAATGTGAAACAAGTTCTTTATAGGGAGTATTTTGTGCAATGGGTAGGACTTCAGTAACAATATTACTTCTAGAAATAGCTTTAGTGTCAAACATGACTGTGTTTCTTTCCATCCATATTCCCCAAACTACAATATGAAGAAGCGCATTGTTTTGTTTTTTTTTAGACGTGAATCAAAGAGAAACACATTCATCAATGCTTGAGCCATTCCAAGGATATGAGATTCCTCCCGTTTGTAAAATTTATTTTGAAGAAACTTAAGAGAAAGGAAAATGGATGAAAAGTTGGTTGATAGTTTCACAATTCATTAAGGAGAGGGGGAAGATGCTAGGTTCATGGGAAGATTGTTTTTGGAGGTTATCCCAAGATTAATATTTATCACAACGTAATAGCCATATGATTTTTTTTTCTTTTAATGAACACTCAATTTTAGAGATTCTTTTGCTCCACCAAGGTGGCTCTCTTAGGTCATCCTCTAGTACCATGCTCTTATATATGAATTTAGGAGTGAAGAACTCATTGCAATATGAGTACCTATTTTATTATATTTAATTTTAAAGAGTATCACATGTGAGAATATAAGAAATTTAATATATCTACTCCAAGGATATTCATGTTCCTCTCCTACCTGAAGGCCTTCAGCAGAGGCCTGTTATTATTGGCCTGTCATATAGTCAAAGTAACAAATTTGATTGAGGGCGTGGTGTATATTCTATCTTCATTTGTCTTTTCGATTTTTGGGTGAGATAGAAGATGTTATTTTTGGAGTATGATCTAAGGACCAAGTCCAATTTATATCCAAGACCCATTTAACACATTCAAGCTAAGAAATTTTCCAATATGAGGAAAATATTTGGTGATACCTTTCCTTACAATAGAATAATTTTCTATCATTTTCATAGGAGATCCTATATTTTAATACCGAAAAATCGTAGAGGCAAAGGACGTTAAATATGCCAACCAAAAGATACATACAAAAAAAATTTAGCGAAGGAATACATTATGAAAGGCTAAAAATTAAATCCTTCCTAAGGTTCAAATGACAATTAAGGGACAATGCACCATCATCAAAGGAAATTTTCGCATAACAGGACTATTCCTTTGATAGCCGCACAATCCTCAAGATGGCGAAATGTCACCATCTGGGGCCACTTGGCACACTTGGTTAGGATGATTATCCACCTAGTATTATCAATGATAGCTACGTTTGAGTCACCTTGAGGATTAAGTGTAGCCCACAAAAGAATCCATCCTCCACTCTTCAGTAACTATAAATCTTGGGCCAAGGGAAGGAGGATAAATTCAAAAAAAGCCTATATAAACAAGCCTTTGGAAGAAGAAATAGGGACACATTGTTATGCTGACAAAATTTCTTCATAAAAAGCCATCTTACATAGTCCAGCAGTAGTGGGATTCTAAGGGCTCATATGTTGGCCAACCAACATCTCAGTCCAAGAGAGAGACGTACACCATTTGATCTTGATATACCATGCTTTGAGAGAGGGAAGAGATGCTTTCAGGAACTCAAGGGAAGGAGACCTTCGTGTTTGGGGTATTTTTTCCTCATAGCTCAAAGGACCCTCTTCAAATTTTTAGCATTGTATATTTTATAGCACATGCACCGAATAAAGGGATACTTATCCACTTTTATTATTAGGTTATTTTATGCATCGATATTTTGTATTTTTCATCTTATATGTTTGTTTGTTCTTAGCATTGTATGCCTACTTTTCCCTCAAACTTAATTTACATTGTGTCAATGTTGTTCCAATGATAGTAAGAAAATAATTTTCTCAGTGACCTTGTGCAGGTAGCAATGAGCCTGCTAAAGAAGCATATTCCACACACCTTTGTGCCAAATAGACTACCAGATAAATGGCGACTCCCTTAGATTTTTTATTTTTTATTTAATGGTTGTTTTTGCAGATCCTTCTTCTTGCTCAGTTTGCTACAAACCACCCCTACATTGTCTTTGCATCTCAATTCATACTTAGTGAAAAATTTTCAACAACAAAGAGGGAATTTTTTCTTCATTCTGTTTGATAGCACGCCTTTTTCTCTGATAGATGTCGACTTCACACGTGTGGGAAGATACCCTATGCGGCAAGCCAACAAGAAAAAAACCCTACTTTTTCCCATTTTTAAGATGATTTGTGGTGAGCCCAAGTATTGCATCAAGAGTGATACAAATCCAAAAGGCTACTCTAATTTAATTTTTAAACCTGAGGTTCTTAAAAAATTCGAGGTGATAGTGCTATATAGATAAAAAATACAATCCACTCATGCCATCCTCTTCCTAGTCCTACTAAGGGGTGCTACTACTAGGGCTAATTCTAGGGGATTAAGTTTGTCACACTTCTGAATGAAACCTAAGACTATAAATAACTTAAGACCATTACTCTATCAGCAAGAAATAAATTAGACTAAGGCAGAAGGATGCACCTAGCTATTTGCAAGAAAGGAAATCCACAATTAGGCTAAAGCAAGAAATAGAATTAAATTAAGTGGGATTAATAATGTAAAGTGTTGAATTAAAATTGCAGAAAGGGAAATTAATCTAAGAACACATATTTGTGTGTAACGGATAACTAATCTAAAACTACTTCATGCTTGAATACTATATTTTAACAATACATCAATTCATGAGCTAACTAAGCTTGTAAATACTCTTTTTTTCAACAAAATAAGGAGGCGATGAGGAGAATTAAGAAGGACTTGGACTCATGGATTTAGAGTTGAAGGTGTCTTGGATACTGTGTTAGGTGTGGGTGAGATGGGAGATGGTTTATGGGCTGAAGAAGTGGTTGACTAGCGCTGTTACAGGATTTTCTACGGGGTTTGCTGTAGTGCTCCAAGATGTCCTGAAACACTATAGGAAATATGTCGAGGGTATTTTGAGGCCAAAAATGAAAAGGAAAGGTGTAGAAAAAGTGGGATGAAGGTGAAATGATATGGATGAAAGGTGACCAACCCTTTTTCCAAGCTCATAACTTATTTCAAAGCCCATATTGAACCTCTATGGTAGATCTCGGTATTGTGCTAAAGATCTCAAAAAAATAGGGTTGAAGGAAATTTTGTGCAAAGTAGGTTGATTGAGGGTTGAGAATGAAGCTATAAATTCTCTTGGAGTCCTCCTATAATTCTCTACTTGAACCTACAAGAAAAATACAATTTCATGAAATTAACATTGAAAAATCAATGATGAAGATGGTGGAAAAGATATGTTGAATTTAATAAGAAAACATACCTATCCAATTAAATTAGAAACCTAACTTAGCATTCATAACATGTTCATTATAAATACAAAAACCTATCTATCTTTTCTAATCAATCATAAACTGAAATAAATTTTGGGTCTGTGGTGAAGTTATGCCATCCTCAAACTCCAATGAAAGAGATAAGAGAGGGAGGCTTTGACACATAAATTTGGAGTTTTCTGGTTATTGTACCATGATATCGAAGAGCCTAACTACAAGAACATGAAATGGACGCAAACTAATCATTGAAAAAATTAAATGTGATCAAAGTAACTACAACACGTGGAATAAACTAGCTACAATAGCATGGAAAGTAAACATAGACACACAAGCGAGACTGATGACAATGGATTGGGCCCTAACCGAAAATATCAACTCTCTGAATCTAAATCAGTGAAGGATAAATGAAATACTCACTTTGTTTCAGAAAACAATCTCATTACGTAGCCATGAATGTCACAAAATTCTATTACAAGAGCTAAGAGTCTCCTAGCTATCACCAAAATTTGAATGATAATGAGCTCTTGCTTTGCCCTATTGAACCTAAAGGGTGGCTACCAACAACTCCCTAAAAACTAGGTTATTTGTCCCCTTTGAATGCAAGAGAAGTGGAGCTTTGGTTGACACTGTCTTCCACTTGCTTGGCTACCTTTGATTTCGAGTCGTTGGAGGGAATATCGGGGATCCTTTGGTTGCCTTTAGGAGTTAAGGATGTTTTTAACCCCCCTATAATCTCTCCTTGTTGTCTAATTTGATATTTTATTTCTCAATATTCAACAAAAGTGGAAAATTTTCATGATTATCTGCATTTCAACATATTATGCATTATACGTACGATAAGCCTTATTCACCATATCCACTAAGCAACATATGACCATAATGTAATTAAAGATAAGAAAGAGAGACTAATAAGGCTCAAATGGTGACAATTAACCCCTCAAAATATACCTAATGATGGTGCTCATCATCAACCCCCTATGAAATGGTTTCTCATTCTCTGAGAAACTTTAGTCCTCCTTCTTCATCTCTTTGAGTGCCTTAGTGGCCCCTCTGACATCCCAAGGAAGAAGTGAAGGAGTTCCCTTAGGATGGTAGAATCTAACATTATTTTCCGCCTCTTCCTATACTTTTTTTTTCCTCTCACCCAATACTAATAGCAAAGGTGGAGTAAGTTTCAAGCCAAGCCATTGGATCTTCATTATCTGCATAGCCGTCTTATACAATGGTGCCTTCTCTAGGTCATTTCTCAATATATTTTGGGTATGATATTGCATGCTTATGAGATTAAGGGGAAGTCCATTCCATCTTCTTTGACATGCCATTAGAAGTTCATCTCCCGAAAATCTAGAAATGTAATAAAAATGTGTAATAGCCTCTCCTTTGGTGTTGAGGTAATTCTTTGCAAGGATGACATCATTTTCTATCGTAAGGTGAATTATAATGACTCCCCTAGGGATGGATAGTTATGCCATTATGTGTAGAGGCTCTCTATTGTCTCTTCTCATCACCCTTTTTACCTCCTCTTCCCTTGCCTCCTCATTGACCATTCAACAGGCTAATACCATCAACTGCATGTATGCTAACCTAGGGTTAGAGTCCAAAATATTTAAATGAGTCAAAACAAGATTATGCATACAAAATTTTTCCAACATGGCCTTGTCTCCTATGCTTGACGAGTTGCAAAAGTCAATAAATTTCCTGAAGTTTTGAAAAGGCAATGATCCATGATATGCTAGTGTCTTAATCTAGAATTGCATCGACTATTCTTTTAGGTAGATGGCATAGGAGTTTAAGGATATCTATGTTGGATTTCCTCCATGTAGAAATCTACCATGGCGGAAACATGTTTTTCCTTTTTCTAAAGTTTGATTTGTAACCTTTCATTTTATTCCTATGTTTCTTGAAGCTTATTCTTTAACATGGTTTCTCTTAGTCTGAAATTAGCTAAATCCTTCCCCATTTCAGTGACCTTTTCTTCCATGATTCCTATTTCACGCAAACCTTTTGTTTTTGAAAATTTCATCCAATTATGTGTGCATGCTATTTATTTATCTAGCTGATAAAATAGGGGGCTTCAATATTTTGAGGAATAATTCTTTCTCCTTCAATAAATGTATAATAGGAACTCATATGTGGTAGAAGGCTAGGGTGTGAAATTGATTAGATGTATTTAGGGACAGATTTTGGGGGAGTAGGATCCTCCTTTTGTTCCTTCTCTTCCTTCCATTTGCCATGATTCCCTTCAATATGTGACACTTTAACAACAGCCTGGGCCTCTTTCACTTACAAGGGTGCCTTATCTCCCCCCCCCCAACGGTTTTATACTCTGTTTAGGGAATTGCTAGAGTTTATTGTAGCACAGACAAAGTTTCATTAGCAAAATCTATTTTTCCTATAGAAAACCCTCCTTTCCTTATTCTCTTCTTCTTTTTTGCCTATTAGGAGTCTATGGGGGTTGGTACATGCCTAAGGGATACCAACGTTGATGAATGTCTCCTTCTATAGGTCATAGGTTTCCTCTCCGGCAAGGTGGCCTCTTGAACTTTACCTTATTCTAAGCCTATATCCTATTCCTTTGTGGGTGACTCTGCAAATGTTATAGGGATTTCGATTCCAACCTATGGCTTCCCTTGCTTTACCCTAGCACTCTTTCTAGTTCTGAAGTGCATGGGGGTTTGTCTTTTTATTTTGGCCTTCGCTGGTGTGCTTAAAGTAGCTAAGCTAGAAGCCAATTCTTTCTCTAATATTTCTAGTGAAATGTATGTCTATTGCGGAGAGGTATCAATGCCCAACATAAGGTATAATGTATCTTTCTCCATTATCTTGCCATCCATATGCTCTCAAATTTCTTCCTCTTATTTTTTATCCTCCTCTTTTTATTCTTATTCCCCTTCCTCTATTTCTAAGGCTCCTTCATTTTCTCCTTTAGTCCCCATCTCTTCTGCTTCTTCATCTTCTTGGTATATCTCTTTTGTTTCCACTCCTTCTTCCATTTCCCTCCCTCCAAGACTAGAGGCAGGGTTTTGTCCAGTTTGTGTACCTATGAATGCTTCCCTATACATATCTATTAAGGTGGGCCAAGATACAGGGGTGTTCAATCTATTCAGTGCATCACTTATTATAATATTTATGACGTTATGGTGAGCTAAGTGTTGGTAATTTATTCCCCTGACCTTTTGGCTCATGTCTGTAATTGAATTTAGGAGGAAGAAGAGAATGTTAAATCTTTCTTCTAGAGGGAGAATTCCTTGGAACCTAAGCTCATTGAATATTTTGAAGTGGTATCCATAAACCACACTGAGTCTTCCCTCTCAAAAAATGTATTTCATTACATGAAATTATACTCCATCCCAAGGGTATGGAAGGCTTTGTCTTCTCAACACATTTTTTCCTTAATTAATTCTTCATTTTGCAGAAAAAATCTCTTTTTGGCTGCATGTTGGAAACCCTATATTCTCTCTTTGACTTGAATCCCAGAGGCAATGTGGTCACTCTGCTAATCAATTCAGGTGTAACGATGATGGATAGACCTCCAACCATATTGGTACCCCTATCATATGCTTGTCCATTGAGGGCCACTGCAAATTCTCGAGCCACCTCCACATCAAATCCCTTGAGCAGCTCGAACAATCCTAGACATGGATTATTCCTGAAAAGTTCCACCACCTGTGGGTGCAATATAATTCTATTGATATTTGTGGGTTTCGTTCTATTAAAACCTCCTCTTGTTTTGTCTTATAACATTAATAATGTGTGGCCTTAGAAGTTATAATTTTACATAAAATCAAACTACCATGATTCTATTTCATCCATTAGCCTCTTAAATTTTGAATTAGTGTTGTGACTGTGTATAAATTTGCATGGAAAAAATTCACAAGTTTGGTGAGGTGACATCCACTTACCTCTAACCTCTAGTTTTTCTTGTGTGGAATATGTTGATTTTAAGTGTGAATACCACATGTGGCTAGCTCTCACTAAAATTCTCAGCATTTTTCTACCTTCAGTAAACTTTCTTTTCGCATCAACAGTTTCCTATAGCACGGGGTCTGCATGCAGACTACGACCTTGGTGCAGAGTTATTGAATGGATATTTTCAACCGCCTTCTATAATTTCTCTCGAATTACTTAATGGAATGAGTAGAATGATCCAAAACTTTCCTTAATGGAAACTTGAACAAATTTTTAGTGGAGTGGTGACTTGCACTTCAGCACGGGTTTTACTCTTTTGGACCATTTCTTCCACTCCACTTAACGATTTTATTTTTCCTCATAATCACCTCCATGTCCTCATGAAATCACACTTAACTGATTTGACTACCTAGGTGGCATTCACACTTCACTTATTTTTCACTTTGACTTGACGAGGGTGGCCAAGTTAACTGGCCACCTTTTTTCCTTTTTGACCACTAATTCTTGACATTAATTCATTTTGATCAACATGATGCATAGCGAGAGGGTGAAGGGCCATACCTGAACCACTAATGAGGAGTTGTTGACATTCTTTGATGCAGGAAGCTAGATTTTTTTGATGGCAATAATTTTTTTTTTCTTTGTTGTGTGTGTGTTTTCTTAAATGCATTTTTATGAGTGAGAAAACTATTTCTGAGTGTGTTTCTTAATACTTTTATTTTCTTGTTCTTCTTGTAGGTATTTCATGGAGGTCCTCGAGTATTTCTTCTAGTGTTTTCATCCTCATAGACTCTTTTAGTGGTAAGTTGGAGCCATCTTCATCAAATAATTCTCACTTTTTAGCCTTGTTGTCTCATGTACAAGATTTCTATAGGAAGTCATCAAATTCCTGTAGCAATTTCCTTTCCGCTTCTTTGGAGATCCAGTTTGTTGAGAAATGAGCGGAAATAGTGTATGGAGGTCAGGGATGGAGTTATGGAGTGAGTGGAGTGATGCAAAGATGAGGACAATATTCCCATGTCAAGATGTAGATGACCTAACTTCTAGCTGCGAAAAATAGGATTTAGAGAGTGAATAATCATGCATGGAGTGGAGTGAGGGTTAGGAGTGGTAGGTATAGGGAAAAAATTGATTCTCATGCTTTTGTGGAAGATTATATTCTATTGAGAGACTTTATCATAGATGAATTTCCTGTAACATTACAAGGTTTCTTGTAGCACTATAGGAAATATTTTAACATCTAGGACATCTTGTAGCAATTACAAACAAGTAAAAACTATGGAATGTTTTGTCACCTGGAGGGAGTAATGGGTGGATGGATGCATGTTGGGGTTTCTTCTGGAGTGGGTAGGCAGATGAAAGAGAGGAGAGAGGAAGAAAAATTCTCCTATTTGAGTAAACCACCCTTGATCAACATCCTGCAAAATAGAAATGAGTGCATAGGTGTTGTTTTCATTTGTTTCCCCTTTTCTCTATTTCTCTTTGTTTTTTATTTCCTCTTTTTTCTCTTTTTTTTTTTGAAGGCAAGTGGGCTACTTCCATAGAGATTTTCAACCCACAACACTTCCTTGGGTGCCTCACATAGGTTTCTACCCAAGAATATTTTATTTATTTGGTTTTTTTGTTGTTTTATTTGCTCCAGGATCACCTCATAGAGATTTTCAACCCAAGAGTTGTGCCTAGATTGCTCAGAGATGTTTTCACCCATGCCTATTTCTTTTATTTTTTTTCTCTTTTTTCTAGGAAGGGGAGGTGCTGGAAACTATGGAGCGTCCAATGACATACACCGCCCTGTTTATGGAATTAATAAACTAAACCCTAGAAAGGGGCTTCTTGTACACTTTGAGCTTGTAATCATTTACAAGAAGGGGGTCCCCTCCTCATCTATGGTTCAGATCTGAACAATTCCATTTTCATATCATTTTTCCACTTTGTAAGGTCACAACCATATTTTCGTTAATTTTCCTTTGAATTCCTTAAACATTGGGTCATATAGTAGAATCCAATCTCCTTCTTGAAATACATTTTCCTTAATGTGTTTGTCATGCAAAACCTTTCTTTGTAGTTGAATTACCTCTCTGTGAAGGAGTGCTTGAAAAAATTAACTCATCCAAACCACTTAACTATAGAAACCTTTCCTATTTGGAATTTGTGATATCTATATCTAACTGAGCTTCCATTCTCATGTTGTTGTACTAAAATTCAATGGAAAGAAGAGGCTTCTTCCCTAGAATAAATATCAAGGACTAAACCTTGTAGTTATCTTCCAAGTGGTATTGTAATGACAAGTGGCTTCCACCAACCTCTCTGCCCAATATTTTATGTTGTTACTCATAAACTTGGTGACGATATTCTCGAAGGATCTGTTTTTCACTTCCACCTGACCATTTTCTTGAGGATAATAGGCAGTGTAAGTCTTGTGCTTTATCTTGTGCCATATAAGGAGGGTTTCAATGAGATGAGATTTAAATCCCCCACCCGGATTAGTGATTACCTCTGTGGGGTATCCAAACTTGTGGAAAACATTTTGTCTTAGAAACTCAACTACATTCTCCTCTGTTGCTACGTTTACAGCCATTGTTTCAACCCACTTGTTCAAGTTTTCAGTGTAGATAATGATATACCTCTTCTATCCATATAGTGGATAAATTGGTTCAATGAAGTCCATTCCCCATTTTTCAAGTGTCTCTAGAGACACATGAGGGTGCAAAGGCATTTCATCCATTGGTGTAGGTCTCCACATTCTTTGGAACTAGTCACACCTACTCGTGTATCTCTTGGCACCTTCGTGAATGGTAGACCAATAGTAACTTGTCTGGAAAGCCTTAAAGTTTTTCCTTTTTGCAGAAAAGTGGCCTCTGTAAGGACTATCATGACATGTTGAGAGGATTTATATAAACTCTTATTCCCTCAAACATCTTCTGAGAATTTGGTTAGGACCGAACTTGAAGATATTTACACCAATCTGGGTGAAAGGGGTGCTTTTCCTGATAATAATGCTCTTGTCCGTGGATAGGAGGTTTGGAGGGAAATTTTCAATAATCAAATCGTTAGTTATGTCATAAAACTAAGGATAGAGTACTGAGATAGAAAATAGGTGTTCATCTGAAAGTTGATCATCCACCATCCGTTCCTAATTTGCAGGTAGAGTTAGTCTTGCTAATAAAGATGCAATAACATTCTCATGTCATGGTTTATCAACAATTGTTAGGTCAAGAAATTGTAGCAACAACAACCATCTAATTATTCTAGCATTAACATCAACTTATTCATTAAGTAGTTGATGGTTTCATGGTTAGTATGTACAAAGGTATGATAACAAGTAATATAATGTCAAAATTTGTTTAAGGAATGTACAATGGCAAAAATCTCCTTTTTTATGACAGTGTAGTTGAGTTCAACTTTGGAAAAAAAATTTTCTAATTAAATAGATGGCATTGGGTAATTTTTTTTCTAGCTATCCCAAATATGTAGCCATAGCTTTGTCTAATGCATATGTATGGATGTGGAGAGGAATAGCCCAATTTGGACCTCGAATAATGTGGGTAGTAGTTAAATTTTCATTAATGAGCTCAAAATATTCTTCAGAGAGGATGGACGAAAAAAAATTAGAATCTTTGGCCAATAATCCAAATAATGGCGAATCGAATTTGTTGAAATATTTAACGAAAATTTTATAGTAGCCAGCCAAACCTATGAAAATTCTAACATCTCTCTTCTTTTGAGGAACATCGACACTTTTTATAATAGTTATTTTATTTGGGTCTACATGTATTCCTTCTTGTGATATTGAGTGGCCTGGGACTACTCCTATTCTTTTTAAGAATTCACAATTTTCCAGACTCAGTGAGAGATGCATCTTGATGCACCTTTTCATCACTTTTCCCAAATTGGAAAAATCTTCTCGAAATTCATCCCCTTATGGTGTGAAATCATCCATGTAGATTTGAACAGAATCATGGACTAGCTCAAAGAATATGCTCGAGACTGTTCTTTCGAAAGTAGTTGGGGTATTTTACAACCCAAAGGAAAGGACTCTGTAAGTGAAGGTTCCCCAGGGACATATGAAAGTATTCTTGTCGTGATCTTCATGTCTAATTTGGATCTGGTAATGCCCACTGAACTCATATTAGAAATAAAATAACTTATTCCATGCAAGGCCATCCAGGACTTTATCTATAAAGATAAAGGGGAAATGGTCCTTCGTAGTGGATTCTTTTAGCTCCTGGTAGTCAACACATATTCACCATTTTCCATTATTCTTCAAGTCTAGGAAAATAGGAGACACTAACTCACTGTCAGATATGGCATAGATGAAACCTGCATCCATTAATTTATGCAGTTCTTCCTTGACTATGTCCTTTAGAGCTAGGTTCATCCTCCTTTGGGGTTGGAGTATAGGCTTGTATCCTTCTTTCATGCAGATATAACGTGTGCACACTGTTGGATGCACCCATTTGATTTCCTTGTATTCCGAATCAAATGCCTTAGGTTTTTCTTTCAACAGTTGGCATAGCTACTCTTATTCTTTGGTTGAGAGGGATGTGTTAATTTTCATAGATTTTTATGGGCCAAATTCCATATCCTTAGCTATTTTAGAGGTTGAATGAAATGAGTGAAAGTTCATCCAAGTGTGGCTTTCAAACTGTTTGACTAGGTCACCGACTGGACTGTCATTTGGGGTCTGGCTATGAATGATTTGTTCAATGAGCTCATCCTCATCAGGTTGCTCCCCTCTAAGTTAAACACATATTTTACAAATGAGGTAGTGCGTAGTGTTGTATACATCATCATATTCTTCTTCTTTATCCACCCACAAAGATAGGCTAGGGTCAATGGAAGGCTGGGAAGGACGATATAATACCAGGTGTTTAGAGAAGGGCCCATTCCTTATAGGCATGTTTCCAACCCAATAGCTGATATAAGCATCGACAATGTCTAACCAAGGTCTTCCTAAAATTATAGGATACCCATTGAACTTGGTTTTTTGTTGGAGGACCAGGAAATATGTACGATACTCCCAAGGGTCGATTGAGACCATAACATCCTCAAAAATTCCTTGCAAAGCTACTGTGGACTCGTCTTCAAGTTGGAAAACCATTACGGTTTTCCTCAAAGTCCATAAGAGTTTGAATTTAAGCATAGTTTCCTTGGGAATTACATTTATGGCAGCCCTGAGATCAATCAGAGTATTGGAAACTATAACACCATCTATGTGTACATCCACAACTAGAATACCAAGGTCCAGGAACTTCTGGAAGATCACCCTTCCCAACATTAAGTTAGACAGTTGTCCTAATACATTTATGGTTGGGATATCTTTCTTCTTTGTCCCAGTTTTCATAAATAAATTTTCCTTGATGAGCCTATTGTAAATAGGAACATCGTTAATGGCCTAGAGAAGGGGTGTTTTCACACACAAATTTTTAATTTCTCTGAGAACTTTAGTGTACTCTTTGGTGTGCTAAATAGAGTGGATCAAGCACTCGGGAAAAGGAGGTTGTTGGATCTAAGTATTAGTCTCTTCCTTTTCCTTGTCAACCTCTATAGTTGGGGATGGAGGGTGATTGTTTGGGATTACTCTTCCTAACCTGAGATTGATCTCATGCATCTCCATAACATAAGTTGGATAAGATGTCTCTCCACTATAAACCTATTGTGCCTGCCTATTGATCGAGTTTGGATTGGGTTGTGCACGCATATGAGGAAGATGCGGTGGAGCAGAATGGGTGATTTGAGGTTGATTTTGGGGTAAAGGAAGTAAGGAATGTGGTTTATTATATTGGCGTCTCGACCCTTGTCATGGGTTTCTCCACTCAGGTGGTTGAGAAAGATACTGTTGGAATGGTTAGTTCACAGGCTAGGGATGATATGAAGGGTTGTAAGGCCAAGTAAGAGGTATAGGCCATCATAGTGGATTGAAAGTCTACCAAGACTTCCTAAGTGCATTATGATTGATATGATAATAGGAGTAAGGTGCATCTTCCATACCCTATTGATATGTTTTAGAACCTTGAGGCCTTCTCTAATTTATGAAATAGAATTGCTCTAGTCCTACTTCCCCACCTTGATATATAGCTTTGAGCCCATGTAAGGGGGGAAACTTATATGCGACATGATTCTCCTCACAGACTAAGAAAACCTCTATGGCATTTAGTCGACATTTATTTTGAGCGTGTTTTAGTACAACTAGGGCATAACATATCAAAGGCCCTTTCTGCTTCCTCTTTATTCCTCTTGATATACATTGTGTCCATTTGCAGAGAAAATGTGTGCGACATCTCCCTTTTGAAGTCCTCCAACATATTTCCAATCTCATGCTTGATGGAGGTGGAAGTGTAAGTGGTGTTGGTAATGCTTTGGCTAGTTCTTTCTTTCTTCCTAGCTTCCCTAGAGTGATTCCTAAATATAGTTTTGATGTCCTCATAATACATCTGGTAGTTATCTCCACCCAATATCATATTAAGGGTTTCTATCACCTCCTCCTAGATCCCTCGAAGAAGCACCAACTTAAGTGATATGGGTTTAAGGGTGTAGTTGGATATTTTGTAGTTAAGTTGGAATATTTCATCATAATCCTCTAGGGATTCATTAGGTCCTAGAGTCATCCTAAATATTTCCTCCTTAGTTTATTTGGATCGACAATAGGCCCTATATTTGTTGTTAAAATAATATTGCATCCATGCCCAAGTAGTGATGTTGTTCCTAGGCAAACCCATGAACCAACGCAAGGCTGCATCCTTGAGCATGGATGGGAACAGTTTCCATTTTTGGTCATTTGAGGCATATTCAAGGTCTTGCAGACAAAAAAAACCCCGAACATGAGGGTTTCGAGATCCTAAGAGGTAATTCCATATAAATGTGGAAGCGTTGAGGGACTGATGTTCTTCATCCTAGTTTCCCCATCTATTTTTGTAATGGAAAATATTCCTTTGATACAAGTCCCCACCATGGCCTGAATTAGTGAAGATTGACTGTCTGGGGATGTGGGGGTTTTTGGTAAAAAAATTCCTTGGTTATCCCTACTCCTACAAGGCATGAAAGTCAAACTATTTTTGTATTTTTCAATATTTTGGAGCTGAATGTGAAAGAAAATCAGAAAATAATACTAAAATAGAATCAAAGCATATACTTAGATACCTCCTTGTCAACGGTGCCAAAAAGTGGTGAGACCTCATATTGCATCAAGAGTGTTGGAACTCCCATAGGCTACTCTCCTTTACTTTATCAACCCGGGGTTCGTACAAACTTGAAGGTGACAGTGCTATATTCACAGGAAATGAATTCCACTCATTCCATCCTCTTCTTAGTCCTATGAAGGGGTTCTAATGCTAGGGCTACTTCTAGGGGATGAATTCTGTCACACTTCTAAATGAAACCTAATGCCGTAAATAAATCAAGACCATTACTCTATCCATAATAAAGAAACTAGACTAAGGCATAAGGATGCACCTAGCTATTTGCAAGGAAGAAAATCCAAAACTAGGCTAAATCAAGAAATAAAGTTAAAATAATCTAAGCACACATTGTTGGGACAAATGACTAATTAGACTCTAACTACTTCATGCTTGACTAATACGTTTTAACAATGCATCTATTCATGACCTAACCAAGCTTTTGAATAATCTCTTTTGCAGCAAAAAAGGAGGCAGTTAGGTGAATTAAGAAGGTCTTGTACTAATGGATTTAGACTTGAAGGTGTCTTGGATCTTAGTTAGGTATGGGTGAGCCGAGAGATGGTATTGTGGTGAAGAACTCAAAAAAACAAGGCTCAAGGCGATTTTTTGGAAAGTAGGTTGGTGGAGGGTGGAATATGAAGCTAGGGATGCTGGTAGAGTCCTCCTCTACTACTCTAGTCAAATGTGTGAGAAAACTACCTATTCATGCAATTAACATTGACAAAACTATGATGAAAATGGTGGAAAATATGAGTAGAATTTAGCAAGAAAACCTACCTATGCAATTGAATCAGAAACCTAACTCAGCATTCATAACATGTTCGTGGTAAACACAACAACCTATCTATCCCTTCCAATAATTCATAAAATGAAATTGATTTTGGGTTAGTTGTGAAGATCCTCCCTCTTGATGCTCCAATGGAAGAGGTGACAGAGGGAGCCTTTGACACAAAACTTCGTAGTTTTATATGCTATTCTACCATGATATATAAGAGCCTAACTACAACAACATGAAATGGAGGAAAACTAATCATAGAAAAATGAAATGTAAGCAAACTAACTACAACATATGAAATAAAATAATTGCAATGGCATGGAAAGTAAACATAAATACACAAGAGAGACTAAGTCCAATGGATTGGGGCTTAACCCAAAAGATCAGCTCTTTGAAGCTAAATCTGTGAAGGATAAACTGAATACTCATTTTAGTTCAGAAACAATTTCATTATGTAGCCATGAATGTCACAAAGGTCGATTAGAAGAGCGAAGAGTCTCCTTTCTATCCCCAAAATTTCAATCCTAATGAGCTCTTCCTCTGCCCTATTTAACCTAAAGGGTAGCTATCAAAAACTCCCTAAAAAGTAAGTGATTTTTCCCGTTTGACTACAATAGAAGTGGAGCTTTGGTTCACTTGGTATTCCACTTGCTTGGATACTTTTTATTTCGAGTTGTTGGAGGGATTCTCAAGGATCATTTGGCTTCCTTTAGGAGTTAAGGAGGTGGTCAACATCTGTATAATCTCTCCTTGTTATTTAATATGATTTTTTATTGAAAATTTTTCAACAAAAGTGGCATATCTTCGTGAATATCCTAATTACCATCTACGCTAAGTAGAATATAACCATAATGTAATTAAATGCGAGAAAGAGAGACTAATAAAGCTAAAAAGATGACAATTAACCCCTCAAAAGATACCTAATGATGGTGCTCATCAGCTGGAAACCCCTGATAATTTTCCATCACTTTGTCTTTGTATTTCACTACTATTAGGAAACTTAGGTGCTATGTTTAACCTTGAATTATCTTAGCAACAAGGTAGTTTTAATTTTTGTATTTTATTTCACAAATTACACATAGTTTGAACAAGTAAGTGGCCTTAAATCCAGATATGGTTCTTGAAAAAATTATTTTTTGATCAAATATAAAAAAAATGTAGCTTAATGAGTAAAGAGTATGTGGCCCATATATCCACATATGTTTTTCTAGTTAAATTTTGTCATATTTTTGCATTAGATTAGTTCAATTTTGAATTAAGATTTGGGACTAGGATCGAACTATCAACAAAGAAAGTAATTAATACTTTCATCCTTTACATCTCTCTATGAGCCTGGGTACACATATGAACGCTTTCCTAAGAAAATTTTCCATCTCCCTATAGGGAAAAAATAGTTTAATTAGGCAAGGTATAGGCAGCCCATCATCTCCCCATCATTTAATTTTTTGCAAGTAAAAATCACACAAAGTGTAATTAGAAAAGGATTGTAAAGGATCATCGCATATCCACATCTCATAACACTTGTGCTTGTTCACTCCAAAGCACACACGAAGCATTGATAACCATTGGACCATAAGGTACCCACTGTTTTGGGTCCTTTGATATCCTCTTACAGTTACTTCGCCAAAACACAACCTAAGAAAAATTGAGACTCACTAAATATAATCATTAACTAAACTCACTAAATTCTCCCCATAGGGTCCACAAAAGAAATTATAGTTCAATTTAGGACCATCGGGTGTAGGTATCAAATCAACCATCATGCTCATAATACATTTTGAAACATAGATGTTGACATTTTATGGAGCTACAAACCCATCTATAAGCCCACAAAATGAATACGAAGGCATTACAGAGACCCATTTTAGAGGGGGTTAAGCTTATGCCCAATGTGTGCGATACTCTTTGGGGCTACTTGACCCATCTAGTGCTCGGCACTCCTAACCGATTACCAATAATCTCAAGACTCGAATGCTCATGTGGGACAGTGGTACTTTAGTGACCAAAACTAGGGCATCCTGCCCTATAGGTGAAAATGCAGGTAGCACTCGATCCTCATACCATTACCTTGGTCGCTTCTTCGGCTTCTAGAAGGTGTTTCCATTTCATTCAGGATGTTGGCCCCCGTACCCATCGGAAGATATATTCATAAGGCCTAGTTAAATTAAGGGTGTAAGGATGATTAGGTATATATAGGATTTTGGTATCATATACAAAAAAATTAAAACCTCACTTTTTTCTTGATTTATCACATAGTGCAAATTTAAAAATAAAAAATCACCTTTTCATTTTTCCGCTTTGTTTTCTGCATGTGATTATACTTTTTCTTTTATAGGAATCATCCTAGCTTCCAAAACACGAAAAGGTCGCACTAATATACATAAAATGGGACACAAAAAGACCCCGTCGATCTAGGAATTTCTTAAACCTCCCCCCATTAAAGGGAGGAGTGTCATCCCTCCCACAGTTCAGGTGCATAGGACATCATGCTACTGTTGTTATCAGAACATCCTTTATCAGGGAGCCTTTCATTAGAAACAAAGAAGGATTACCAACCATAAAAACAATGGAAACCACAACATGGTCACCACAGTCAACTCCACCAACAACCCCTCCAAGTAAAAGGGTAACTACCCCTCCAAGGAGTCAGTAGAATATCCATCAAGGTACGCCATAGGGTAACATTCATGAGGCACCTCCCCTAAACTATCACATTCAAATACATGTTTCTCAATAGAATATGATGACAGTTAGTTAGAAATTACCCTTATTAGCATCACTTAATATTCCAGATCTAACGAAGTTAATAAATGATCCCATTGCACATGGACTTCATTGGCCTCCCATGCCCACGAAGCTACCTTCTGATATACCAAAATTTGAAGCGAAGCAAGTGGAAGACCCTAGAAATCATATAATGACTTTCCACCTATGTTGTTCATCAAGTAGTATCATTGATGATACCATTCCACTAATACTATTTCAATGCACCTTCATATGGCTTATGAAAAAATGGTTTGTCGAGCAGTTGCCTTCATCGCACAGGACCTTTAACACCCTCACTACAAAATTCCTTACATATTTCCAACTCCCCATTCATCATGACACAGGAACAGAACTTATGACACATGTCAAACAAACAACAGTCGTTCATATATCATACCATCTCCATGAATGACAGAGACGTTGTAGTTTGTGCAAATCCAACCTCGACGACATAGTTTTGCTCAAATTATTTTCGAAAACTCTTAGTGTAGATATTTTAAAAGACGTGGCCACAAACAAACCTACCTTTGAGGAAAAACCATTAGCAAATCCCAACAAATTGAACTCATTTACACCCAGTCAGGATATATTTACAATGTCATTCCAAATTCCCCATGCATGAAAACTTATAGAGAATTACAAGACACGTCTAATACTTTTGACGGTTTCATAGGGGCCTTAGACCAAGGTCAAACAAGTAGCATTTATTAGCACCCAATATACTCTTACCATTCTACTCAAAATGTATCAGAACCTCAATACCACCAATGTAGCCCTGCATATCTATAGAACATGATGAATAGGGCGATGCCATATCATGAACATCAAGGAGGTTCATATCCTCCACTACAAGGGAACCAATACTCAGCTAGGAATGTTGATACAAGAGAGCCACCTAAGCAACAATACACCAATCAAGGATAGCAGAACCAATACTCCTGTTTTCCTGCACAAAATACACCACCGATGCAAAACAATGCACCTAGGAATATTTTTCAACAATCCGAGGCTTAACAACGCCAATATTATGATTAGGAGAATAGAAATAATCATCCAAACACTACAAATGAAAATCCAAGGAACATGTAAAAGGGAGATTCCCGACAGGGGGGCACTAAAAAAAAATGCTCCCCATGGTATCAGGTTAATGGAAAGCCTAACCTGAAAAAAAAAAACCAAGAGCCAAGTAATAACTCCTAGTATAAGGACAAATCACTCTTGTGCCATATGTGGTGAGTATGGACATTACACTCTCCATTGTCCCAAACTCCAAAAATTGAAAAAAATTCAGGGTAACTAGGGATAATGGGGACCTGCATAGTAACGTGGGGTAATGCAAAAAAAATTCCCCCACCAAGGAGTGGTTAATAAATAGCAATGCCAACCTACCCAAAATGAGATCTGAGGGAAAAATAACAAAATCCACATGTCTCAAGAATAATTGTTCTTCCAAGCATGTAATAGGAACTATGAAACTCCCTCAGGTACCAAGCCATCAGGTACAAAAATGAGCACACCTACCGCATCATTAACTATCTCCAAAGTACGTATGGAACCTCTTCCAAAAATGGTCAAAAGACCAACTAGGCATGCAAGACATTATTCCAAAGCTGCTCATAGCTTTGTATAGTGGATGACCTTGCTAAATATCTAGTAGCCATGTCAACATTGGAAGTCGTGTTGTCATTTCCAACAAAGGAGAAGGCCTTACTTTTTGACTTAGGAATGATCAACCCTTCTCATTCTTTCTTAATTGTTTTTCACCTAGATAAGGCAAGCCCTCGACTTCCTTCTCCAGTCTCTTTCTAGATACCAATTTTATTTAAGAATATCACCATATAGTAATGCATTGTGGATGAAGGAGAATCCATGTCTATCATGTCCAAATCAATTTGGAAAAATTTAGGATCACCTTAACTGAAGCCATATGACATCATTCTCAAAGCATATGATGGGTTCCCATAAAACCCCATTAGTCTTTATCAAAATATCCCATTGAACCTGGATGAAAAAACAATCATTATATACATTGAGGTCTTAGACGCACAACTAGACTACAATATACTCCTTGGGTAGAGTTACATGGATGCTATTACCGCGATCACATCCTCTATACTTAGGGTGATGATGTTCCCTCACGATGATCAAATCATCTCCATTGACCACCTCAGATACTATGACAAGAAACCCATGACCTATCTAGTTGTCATACAACCTTACATAGATACAACCATAGAACCACTCACAAGGTATATAGAATTTGGCCTGGGCCAGTTCAAACCATCATATTTCATAGGATCATTCCTAGGAGATCCACTTATTGTACCAGGGAGGCACTAGTGTGTATGATGAGCTCATCAAACACCAAAACTAGCCTAGAAATAGAAACCACTAGTACGGATGTTGAAGCCACGGGTACGAAATTCCTACCATACACCATTTTATATAACCCATTTTTGTATCCCCCACCTGGTTTTGTATCGAAAGTGATCATGGAATCTATGAAATTTAAAAATATGCCTTTCACAATACTCATGTGGCATTTGGTCCTTCCATCCATGCTAGAAATGCTATGAATTACCTCTATAGGTATGACCCCTATTCGCCCCCAAGCAGTCATAACAGTTGAAGAAACACCTGTAGTGGTGCTAGCTGGCGCTACCAAGAGGAATAAAAAAAGAGGGAAAAAGGTTGAAACCCCCAAGTTTCCTACAACATGAAAACCTGGTGCATTGTGTGATATTTTAGGCCATCCTACTAATAATTTTCTAGAATTATAAGAATTAAAAACTCTTTTACATACAAAAATAAATGTCGCGACCTCAAATACCCGAAAAAGAACATGTCATGAACAACCAAGGAAAAATATTATGAACCAATCATACATGTGGAATATGTGACCATTAAGGGCCTTACACCGATCATTTCCTAGATATTCCTCTATATCAAACATAGGCCACACCGCATGTTCCATTTTGTGCATTGTGCGATGAACCCGATCACTTGATCATAAAGTGCCCCAAGTTAACGGCTTTCAACCATTGGTACCTAATACCACTCGTTACCCAAAGAAAATTATCGCCACACAGAAGGCACATGTGTCAAATCTATTGGAGCAACCATCATGTGCGTTGTTTTCCTAACCTCCATCGTCTCTCATCAATGTTCTACTTCATGTGATGTTTTGTCGCAGAAAGTTCCCATTTGGAAAACTTGGACAAAGAATCTACGGAAAACACTACCACTCAATGGACTGAAGAAACAACAACCAGATTATATATATTAGAGGAGATATGGTCACTAGAGAAACCACCTCTCTCCCATAACTATCTGCAGCCTCAAGACCATATTTGAGCATTATGCGACAATTGTGATCATTTGATCGTGCAATGTGCAACTCTAGATTTGTTTCAAAAATTGTACATGGTTAACTAGGTGTACTTCATAGGGTTACAACCCAATCAATATTATTTCTAGATATGTTAGGATAACCACCATCTTCCCCATTTTCTCTACATTCCCTGATTCTGTTTACCATTAGAGTCACTATGCTTGGCCATTACCAACCTTTCTGACTTAGGAAACATTTATTCTCAGTCCATAGAAAGTTCCAAAACCTAGGAGAATGAAGCAACTAGGTCCATTAAATATGTATCTGAGGAGAGAAATCCACCAAAAGGATGGATTCCCACCACCAAATCCCCCACACAGCCATCGCCACCCTGCGTATTTTGTGAAAAACATGACCATTTAATCACTCAATGCCTAGATTTAGTATCATTCTGAAAATGGTACCTAATCACCCTCGTGGTCCAAAGTGATTGGAAAAAAAAAGAGCATCATCCTTGTTTTATATGCCAAGATAACCACCATGCTCATATTGTCCCCTATGTCCCCCGATTTCGACTTAGGCTAGATAGCATGCACTCATTTGTCACCAATAATTTGGACATAGTCAGTTGCAAGTTACCACAACGTATGTAGCCAATAAGGATAACCCCCCATTGTCACCGGAAACCTAAAACCACGAAGGAAAACCGTTTCCATAGCGAGGGAAGAAGAAAATAAAACATATCATGTGCCTTATTTGTTAAAAATGACCACATGGTTAATCAATGTCAGGAGCTTCACAAATACACCAACAGTCTGTGCATGGTCACACATTTACCTTACATTTTTCTCTCTAATTAAGAGAAGATCACACATTATTATTTCCAAATTTTCTCGCAATTCTACGACACGGTGAATTTCCATTAACTTCTAAGGTTAAAAAAATCTAGAGAAGCATTAGAAGGAAAACTCCCACATGAGCCAAATCACACAAGGTCTAAGAATAAGAGATGGGAGAAACGAAGAAATACATATTATCATAACTAGCTCCCATCCTCATCCTCTAATATGATCACATACAGTATAATTAATGAGTAAATTTACGCCATGCAACATTTTCATTAGCCATGATCATGATACGGAGAAATGTTGTATGTTGCGAAGATTTTCGCACCTCTCCATCTGTCAAAATATTCACATAAAATATTACATTTCTACCCTTTGTACACCACTAAGAAAGCATGAATATTCCTTGGTGTTCAGACCGTTGCAACTACCACAATGGTATTAGTACCTTTGATGGTGAAAACCCAGATTGTCTTCACCTTATCAACTTCATCTGGTTCCATGACATCAACCACAAAATCATATTCATGTATGTCAACCAACACTATTAGGCCTGAACCAATTCCTCAATACCTCGCACAAAATAATCCCCCCTTAGACATCATGTTTCACTTTGATGAGGATATATTGAAGGCCATGATGAAACTATATTGTCTAAAGTATAGAATGCATCACCACTCATTTTTTCTTCCAGGAGATATGTTCGTGCCTAGCAGCAAAAAAACCCAGGATATTTACGTCATTGAATCCTAAGACTTATTTCTGCCAGGAAAGGTACATTGGTTCAAAAACCCTATCCCACTGTCTGATGTTCTTGAGGAAGGAAATATGTCGAATATTTAGCAAACCTTTAAGGTGAATATCTAAAAAAAACAAGAGAAACAGAAGAAAACTCGGTAGGGGAAACATGCTCCTTGGATGATGTAACCACATATACAAACCTATTACAAGAGTATAGGGATATATTCACTTGGGATTATTCAGAAATTCCAGGGTTAAGCTCCACGATCGCGGAGCATCACATTGAAACTTGGCCTGACATATTAGATGTCCCCCAAAAGTTGCATTAGTTACACCCATCCAAAGTAGAATCAATCAAACAATAGATAGACAAGCTTCATAATGTTGGCTTCATCTACCCAATCAGTTACACATCTTGGGTTTCTAACCCTGTACTCGTCATGAAAAAAAGGGGCACCATTAGAGTCTATACTGATTTTTTAGATTTAAACAAAGCTTGTCCCAAAGACAACCATCCCACTCCTTTCATCGACCAAGTCATTGATTCTTGTACTGCTCACCAGGCCTTCTCCTTCATGGATGGATTTTTGATGTACAATCAAATCCAGATCCGACATACAGATCGGTATAAGACCCCATTCACCACCCCTTGGGGCACATTTTCGTATTAGGTTACGCCATTTGGTCTTAAAAACACTGGAGCCACCTCTCAGCATGCCATGAACTATATCTTCCACAACCTGTCTCATCTTATCTTAACTTACTTGGATGACCTCATAGTATGATCCAAGAAATGAGCTAACCATCTAGAGGATTTAGGTTTCGTATTTCAACGGTGGGCACTAAAAAATACTCTTGAACCCCCTTATGCTTGTCTTCTTCATTAATGTAGGAAGACCATTAGGATTCATAGTATCCCAACAAGGAATCAGAATTGACCGCCTGAAGGTCTAGGAAATCAAAGAAGTACCACCACCCAAAATTATAAGGAAAATTCAAAGTGTACAAATAAAATCCAACTCCTTATGATGCCTTGTCCCAAAATACGCCACTTCCATGCAGGGATTCCTGTGCCTACTCTGTGAGGAAATTACATTCAAATACACCTTTGAGGCACTGAAATACACCTTGTATTCATCATCTTTGATCATCCCACCGAATTATGAAAAACACTTTACCTTATATCTATCTGCGTCAGATACAACCATAGTCGAGGTGTTAGTCCAAAATGGACCCGACAACAAAGAGCACGTAATTTATTATGTAAGTAAGAATCTAGCTGGCCCTGCGTTAAGGTATGAGACAGAAGAAGAAAATGTCCTAGCCCTAGTACATAGAGTACAAAATATTCGACACTATATCATCCTAAGGCCTACAACAATCATAGAAATTATCAACCCCATGAGATATATTCTTACCCACGGTATGATGAACCACAAGTACACCCAATGGATAGCTATATTCTAGGAATTATACCTACAGTTCAACTCCCTCAGGAGAAATAAAGCACTAATCCTAGTCGAATTCATCATTGATCTCCCAAGTGCGACTAAGGTATCCCCAGTTAATGACTCACTACCCGATGGAAATTTTTTCTTAGTGACGACCAAGCACCCTTGGTACGACGACATCATTCTATTTATGCAACCCAAAAGTTCAAACCTCACCTCACCTGTGACAACCATCGACACATATGCCATCAGACCCCTCGATACCTTCTCATGGGGGACATCCTTTATCAAAGAGGCATTGACACCATTTTACATCGATTCCTCACTCACAACAAAGATGATAATTACCTAATTGAATTCCATAGTGGGTCTTGCAGTGACCATCTCTCAAGGATGGCTACCACCGAACAATTCATGCATGATGGTTATTTTTATCCCACCCTATTCTACGATTGCATACAATCAGTCAAAATGTGAAAATGACGCCAACGCTTCGCACGCAAGGCAAGAGCACCTCCTACTCCACTGCACCCAGTCATTCTAGCAGGAACCTTTTGCAAATGGGGAATTGAACTTATGAATTTCAACCCTACATTGTCTGACAAACATAAATACGTCATAATATCCCTTAACTATTACACCAAATGGGCATAAGCCATGGCCACATACGACAACACTACATAAACCGTAACTCCATTTCTCTTCAACCATGTCATCACATGGTTTAGTGTGCCAAAGGAGTTAGTCTCTGACCATGCACGAGTTTTTATCAACATAGTACACCAACTCCAATGACTAGTTAGAAGTTGTTAACAAAGTATTCAAAACAATGTTACAACGCACGGTAAACCACCATAAAACTGAATTGCACCATATGGTGTTTTCAGCATTATGAGAAAACCACAGAGCGGTCAAACCCTCAACAGTGTTCACACCTTTCTAGTTGGTATACGGAGTAGATTTCGTGCATCCCATTGAATATGAAATCCCCAACTTACACTTAGCCATCAAACTCCTTAGTGATACTCAACCTCTAGAACAAGGGTTAGTACAATTAGAGCTCATCAGCAAAATTTGACAAGAGTCTCTACAACATAATGAGGCTCACAAGAAAAGAGTAAAAGTATAATTCTAGCACAACATCACCCCACCCTCATTTTCAGAGGGGAGCTTGTCCTCTGGTACCATGTTGCAAAATAATCCTTTGACCCAGGAAGTTTGAAACATTATGGAAAGGTCCTTACATCATCAAACATTGTCTCCTCAAAGGATTATGCATTTTGTCTAAGCCCGAAAGTACATGCCTATGCAATCCCATTAGTGGGCTCTACCTCAAGAAATTCCACCCATAAGGCAGGAAGCCTCAATACCCTAGAGATATAATGAATTTAAAATATCTTTTTATGATGATAACAATAATCATGGACTTGTTCTAAAAACAATGCTTTTGTATTACAAATGGATGGTCTTTCCATATACTATTTTGAATTTGCTGATGGAGCCTCTTGATGGTCACAAAATTTAGCATCATACCCCTGGGACATATAATCTCCTCACCGGTGACCATTCCTCACCAACGGAGTATGTATCAGGTCAGTTACAAATAATCAAGCATAATATGATGCAGTCATCGGGTTGTTGAGCAATGCCTCCAACTAGGGCATTAGCCATATATATGTCTTTCTTGATTCCCATTTTGTGGTATTGCAGTTAAATCAAGCCTTTGAAATACGTGATTCACACCTATTTATAAAGTACTTGCATGTACAATGGTTAGTCCACCACTTTTATCACATTACATTTACACATATACCAAGAGATCAAAATCAGGTAGCTGGTCAAAATGGCTAACCATATCTGAGACTGGAATGCATCTCGTATAAATCATCATCCATAAAAAGAAAAATCATAACCATAACATCTATCATAAGGACATAGAATCCATCATGAGCATAGAAAAACATATGAAAATAGCCATAGACACATCATAAGAGCTTCCAAAAATACATATCGCATATATACATCAAGAAACATGTGTCCTAGTATACAAAAACAAGTCATTGCCTATAACATTAGTAAAAAAATATACATATCATCAACGCATGGAAGCATCATCATAATGGGTGATTTCCATGATCATACCAAATCTATATTTCTAAACCCCACCTGGTGGGTCCTTCTGACCCACGTGAGAATCCAGAGCCAATATAGGAGCAGTTGTCGCGACAGCAAGTGCTGCTCTACGCAACCACTCCCACGACATTACCATATCCAACCATATGCCATCTAGGTCATCAAATCCCTTGGCCATCAACTCCTAGTTATCCTCTCCAACCGACTCCATGAATCTTCTAGGTCCACAACACGAGCGTCTTCCACCTTGGCCCAGGCCTGAGTAGCCCCCAATCAAACCTCAAGATGAGCATTTCAAGCCTCTACTGCTACTGCCAAGATATCAATAGCAACCAAAAAATCCTTTACCATGACCAATTATTCCTTGGCCACCTCAGAATGCGCATGGAGGGCAACATCCCCACCAACAACTGCAACGTTTCTACCGTCACCTAAGGGACCTCTGGCACTTACTTGACCCCCAATCTAGGCTTGACCGACCTAAAGTAGGTCCCTCCTCCTCAACTGGTGGCCTACCAAACGAGCAGTAAGAGGCCCTCCTAAATGCACATCGGCAAAAGAAACCAAAAACCAATATCAATGTCACCATGAAAATAAACATGAAAGTTCATACGAGTCGGACCCCATACATAGTAGGGAGGGAGACCAATGTTTGAATCCCCCTGGAAGTCCATCCATCAATATGGAAACTCAAGGAACACCTACGGGTTTGACATGAACCATGTCTCAACCATCACATCCCATTAGTTGTTTGCCTCTCCCCCACCACCACGGGGCATCACAAGTGCCAATTGATGCATTCGAGGATCTCTGATAGGAACTAAGGGCACTACCACAAAGGGTCATAACATCACAATCCACTCATACATAATACTACAGAGGATTATCGCATACGAAAAGGTCTTGTTAGAATCTCTCTTTTCTTTCGCCAACTGAATGACCATACCGTGATAGACATAATGAGCCGAATTAAAAAAGTGACTATCCTGGAGCTAGCGCAGCACTATAATTTTTGGACCATACACTTGGTGGGTAGTTTTCAACCCAGATAGGATAACTATCATCGCAAATGCATATCTCTCAGCCAAATTCATGATAGAAATCATGTGGATGCTATCTCGACTAAGAGGGATAGGACTGAAGTGCATCTCCTCCTCAGCCCAGTGATGGATGTTCACTTCCCCAGTAGGGATTATATAAGGAATTTCCTCCCTGTGAGGTAGGATACCCATCATAAAGAAAAATAATTCTTGGTGTGGATCACGACATCTCTGTGGCAGAAGACTATAAAACATTGTCACATGTTCTAACATCGGACCAGGTAACATAGGAACCCATCCTGGAAACTCAGTATGTTATTCTCGAGGAACTTTAGAAAACCATACCAAGCTAGAGTCTCTCGAGCATGGGGAAATTGGGCCACTGCCACATGGAAATTAGGCTAGTCCTACTCTCACCATAACATCTTGTCACCAAGGAAAACACCAAAAGTCAGTTTTTGAACACAACCAATTAAATTTATTTTAAAAATTGGCTTCCCCTTGCCTATCAAAAATCTCTATGCATTGACCGTGCGTTTGCACTAGACATAGGAATGCGGCACAACGCACCCAAAATCCACCACCTACAGGGCCTTCAAGCATAAGTAATCCTTTTCATGGGGAAGACATGTGCTATCATCGGTCGCCTGTGTAGTCCCACCCAAAATGGGCATAAAATCCATACAAATTCACATTTGTATGGACCACCAATACATGAAAATGATAAAAATAAAAAGCAGGACATTTTAGCTCCTACCTGTCACTGACATCACAAATCCTGGGTGTTAAAGCTGATCGCGACAGTAAGAAAAGCTCGGGAAAGTCACTTTGATCGAACCTTAGACCCAAAAAAAGCACACATGATTTGAAAATAGGTTATATTGGCCTATATAATCACCCTTTTTCCATTTCTAAAAGCCCATAACTGGGGCTCATAGTACCTAATCACCAAAACTATGAGAAACACAATGATCAAGACTTCATCATGTTGAATATGGGCCGCATAAATCCAAGTTTTAGGAAAAATGTAATTTTCGGGCCCAATGCCCACCATACTTCAGCTCAGGTATGCCCTTTCTTATCACTTCAAAATTCAAGTTATTTCATAAATATTTGTATGAAAAATATTCTTTTACTTGGGGTATTGCTTGCAGATATTATGAACACGCCAAATCACCATATGTCCTAGCAAAAAAAAGTACAAGAGAAGGAATCATTCTATCCTCAACATGATAGGCTTCCCTAAAAATATTTTCATATCTCAACATAATTTCCTCGGAAGAATAAAACCATGGGTTCCATTCACCTGACCATTTTTTTCATCACCCATTCTTGTACATGATAAACACCCATTTAGGTCAGTGGAGCCTTTCTATCTATGGAATAAATCACTCATGTAGATGACACGCCAAAGTTTGGAGCCATGGACATCAACTTTAGCCTCGGAACAACTTCATGTTCGTACACCAATCATCAAAAATCAGGTCAAGTTTTACCGATTGCATGTTAAACTCCATTTCTCAGGCTACTATTCTCTACAAAGAGGATCAACAAAAACGCATCACCGCATGTCACATTTGGCCTATCACACCCTCATAAGCATAGCCCATATGCACCATTTCATCCACCTCACAACCCTCGCACCAAGACCAACAAATGGGCCCCCCACCCTAATCAAAACACACTCCTCACATCATCGTGTAGGATTATTCATGTTAATGGGGCACTTGTCCCCGTTATAGTACATCCAAACCATTTTCATAGTATTTTGGAAAGTGTACAAATATTTTTTTAGGAGAAGACTCCCACCCATCCATTTACATCTCTTACTTATTAACATTCCCTAATCACCCTTTGTCAAAGCTATGCATTCTTTACCACACCCAACAATGACAATTAGAGAAAGCATACACCCACCCTAGGTGTCCTGCCAACCCCAGTGGTCTCCCCATCAGAAATTTTTATGAATAGTACCACTTGCATTTATAGCTCTAACCTCATTCTACTTAACCATAATCTTTAGTTATAGCCATCTCTCGTCATAATTTCTTGTTATCAGACTGTACCCTACCACATCAGAAACCTTGGTCCCTTGCATGAATACTTGTTTTGATTGGTTGATTGTACTTTCTTGTTGACTTCAACAACCACTTTCTGGGAAGGAGGTAGTACCTTGGATGAGTCCTCACCATAATAGGGGCATCCATGGATGGCATAATGGTAATTAAAATTGCACATTGATGTCGTCGATCCTCTTGACATTCGATATTAAAAAAAAAAAAAATTCACGTCAAGGATAGTATCGTAATTCATAATCATTACACTCTTTCAGAATTCATCGAAGACCTATATATGAGTAGGAATCTCTTTCAAACATTCTTACATGGGAATGTCCCCAATATGTGAAGACCCATGCTTCCATTTAAAACTTTCTCTAAGTGTTCCATGCATGTGGGTACCAGATTCAAAATTTATTGTTCGAAGAAAAAATTTCCCCAAGGGCGTCAACAACCGTCCTCACCAACCAACATGAGTTCACCAACTACAAAATGTGACATGACAGGATGAATATCTATCAAATTATTTAGTAAAACATCATGAGCATGGGACATTCCTTCCTTGTAGAAATATTTCTTATTTTATCTCCTCCATGTGTCTTAGAGAGCATGGTGTCTTTTTTACTTAAGACAAGGAGTATCCCATCTTAGTTCCAAAGCAATTTACTCTCTCTCCCTCTCTCAAAAGTAGCACACAAAAAATAAAACATAGTGTTTTTTGACTATACAGTGCTTCCTAGACCTCATCCATTAGGGGGCAATTGTTAACACAGAAAAATCATACAGAAAAAGGACATTAAAAATGTCAAGGAGAAGGTACAGTAAAATATTTTCATAGAATTAATACATTAGGAGAGGCTAAAAATTAAATTCTTCCTAAGGTTCAAATAAAAATTAAGGGACAACTCAACATCATCAAAGGAATTTTGTGCAGATCCTGAATTTTCCTTTGATAGTTGCGTGGTCCTAAAGATCGTGAAATGTCACCATCCAAGACCACTAGGCATGGTTGGTTAGGATCATTCTCCACTTAGTACTATCAAGGAAAACCAGATCTAAGCCACCTTGAGGATTAAGTTTAGCCCATAAAGGAATTCCTCCATTCTTGAGTCACTATCAATCTTGGGCCATGAGAAGGAGGAGAAATTAAAAAATTTCTATATAAACAAGCCTTTTGAAGAAGAAATAGAGACACATTGTTATGTTGGCCAAATTTCCTTATAGAAAACCAACTCGCGTATTTTAGCAGGAGAGGTATTGGAAGGAATCATATGTTGGCCAACCAACATCTCAGTCCAAGAGAGAGAGGTCAACCATTTGATCTTGATCTACCATCCTTTGAGAGAGGGAAGAGATGCGTGCAGGAATTTGAGGGAAGGAGACCTCCTTGTTTAAGGCATTTGAGCCCCATAGCTCAAAGGACCCTCTTCAAGTGTTTAACATTGTACCTTTTTTACCACCAACACCTAATAAAGGAAGAATTCTCAGCTTGTGTTGTTAGGTTGTTTTCTCCATTGAGCTTTTATATTTTGCATCTTGTAGTTCATTTTGTTCTTAGTGTTGTATGCTTAGTCTTCCCTCAAGCTTAGTTTACATTGTGTCAAAGTTTTTCCACTGATAGTAGGAAATCATTTTTCTCTATGACCTTGTGTTGGTAGCAATGAGCTTTCTAAAGAGGTCACCCTTGCGCCAAATATAATACCGCAAGATCCATTTCCTAGGTGAAATAGGTTCTATATATATTTTTAAAGTGACCTACACCCATTGAACTATACCTTGGATAAGCTTATAAACTTGTTTTGTTGCAAGCTATTAGATATCCAATGGAGTATTTTAAGGCCCCATCTCCCTCAATTTGAATGGAAATGTTGTGCTAGATTATCATTGAAAATATTATTTTCCCTCATGTCCTATGCATAAGAAACACGATGATTGTTGTATGATTTTAGGTAATATCTCAATTTGTATCAAAGCTAGGGAGGCATAGTTTGCTAATATTTCCTCTAAGACATATTTTCATAAGGTTATCCTTCCATCCCAAGAGAGCCACTTATCACACCATATTTTGATTCAGCATCACTATTATTTTTTATTTTTTTTAGGTATAAGCATGAATCCTAGATATTTTAAACCATTTGATATTTCCTATACTTAGGGCATTCGTATATATTGTATTAAACCAAATGAGAAATAAGAAATTTTTATCTTAAAGAATTTCATTGCTATGTCACTCAGAATTAGGGCCATGTGTAATTCCTTACATGCAAAACAAGGATTTGACACACACACACACACTAATCTGGATCTTGGTGGGAGACCCCTAGGATCTAAAAAATTAAAATACCAGAAGAAAAGAGGAGAGAACACACATTAAATAAAACCACAAAGAAAAAAGTCTTATTAAAACATAGAATAACTGTAAAAGATACATTATGGTGGATAATATGTCATTTTTACAAGATGTGGCTGATTAATTATAGTCTTTCTTAGTTACAATATGGCGGGTAAATTCCATTGGTGCGTAAATACCATGGGTGAATGAAGATGAAATTACAATGACAACGGTGGATGACAACTAAAATACCATGTGTAGATTCCATGGGTGGATGAATACCACAGGTTGATAAATACCATGGGTGAATGAATACCATAGGTGGATAAATACCATGAGGGGATGAATACCATGTATAGATTCCACTTACAATACCATGGGTTGATTCCATGTGTGGGTTAAAACCATGGGTGGATAAATACCATGGGTGAATGAATGCCATGGGTATACATCACTTTCCATTGAGATCATTCCTCCCTCCTTAAGAAGAAATGGTCCCCATTGTGTTCCCCATTGCATGAAGTTCCCTCCTGAGAAGGATTTATTGAATATGAGTATCCACTAAAGAGAATTGTGTGGTTAAACCATAACTGTGATGAACGAAGATCTCAGGATAGAGATACCTTGTAATTTTTCTGACAAACTATGATACTAAGAGTGTGTGGCCTAGAAAATGGACTTGGGTGAAAAGGATTTTGTCTGCTTCACCCATAACCATGACATTAACTGATGATCAAGAGGAGGTGCCTACATAACCTGGGGTGGGAGAGAATGTTTTCAAAGAACCCAAGCTAAATGATGCTATGCTGAAAGTGATGAATGTGAAGAAGGTGCCTGATAAAGTGGGATGGGAGGGCATGTATCCAAAGGGAACTGACTCCGAATGCTTCTTCACAAATAAAAACTAATTTAAAATAGACATAAATCACTCAATATAACTGAGAATATTTATTATAACTTATTTTTGGGAAGAGAATGACAATTATGCATCTTTCCATGTAATTCAAATCCATATTTTACCACTCTAGAAACTTAGATTCATGATGCAATTGTCTTGTCATCACGAAAGTTCTTAAAAATTATTTGATTCTAAATCAACAATATTTTCCTCATCCCAACTCTGCTTCGACCAATTTTTTTTTGAAATTGGGTGATTTTTCAAGAGGAGCTTATATATGGAACATTTTTTCTAGAATTATGCATATAACCTATAAATCATGATAGGAGAGTTGTTGCTCATGAATTGTCATCATAAACATTTATGTAACAAAACTCATTCTAAATCAACGATACCTCTGTCATCCAGACTCCGATTCATTCGATTTTTTTTCAAATTTTGGCAGTTTTTTTGCAAGGAATATAGATATGTTATTTGCTTTGTAAATGTTTAACAAAAAATTTCGTATCTAATCGGCGAACGAATCGCCCAAAAATTCCTGCAAAAAAATGAAAAAAAAATGCTTCACACTTTGCCCAAGAAAGTGCTTTGTGGAGGTTGTAGCACACACATCAAGTTTGTTGAAGATTTCTGAAAAAAAGAAATTAGAACTCATTAGACGCTCATTGTCATTGAGCAATAACCTGAATCTTATACAACTAATATAGACCTTTGGGGGATATCTCCAAGATGTAGAAGATTTTAATGCCATAAAAAAAGAGGAGAGAACAAGCACTAAACAAACCACAAAGATTTTTTTTTATCAAAACAGAGAATAAATGTAAAAGCTACATTGTGGTAGAATTTTTGTCCTTTTTAGAGGATGCGACTCATTACTTATAGTCTTTCTTAGTTACAATACCACGAGAAAATTCCATGGGTGGTTAAATACAATGTGTAAATGAAGGGTTGTGGGTACATTCAACTTACAATACCATGGTGGATGCTACTTACAATACCATGGGGAGATTCCATTGGTGGAAGAATTAAATGGGTGGATAAATACCATGGGTGGAGGCCACTTAAAATACCTTTGGTAGATTCCATAGGTGGATGTATACCATGGGTGAATGAATACCATGGGTAGATGCCATTTTGCATTCGTCCTTGACATCACAAATATTAACAGGAAAACATAATGCCAACTTAATTAACAAGGTAATAATAAAAAGTAAAAACTAATTGCCTCAAAAAATTGACATTTAAAACTCACAAAATAATACACATTAAAAAATTAGAAATAATAATGACAAAAATACATTTGGGCACGAATAAAATACTTCAATTTCCTCCTAACTTTATATCGACTTATAAAGTAATCGGAAGTAAAGATCTTCAACCTCTGAGTCAGTATGCATTCAAGGCCGGTGGATATTAGTAACCATATGGCCATGATGTTAATATTTAGGCACACTTGGATAACCCTTGAAATCAAATCATACATGTACTAGTGAAAGCTTGGTCATCGTACTTCACAGTTAACTCACCCTACGATATCATAATGTTTTCTCACGAAAACTTGCATTGATTTCGTGCACTGTAAGACAAGGGCGGTATCATGCCAAGCCATCACCGTCTCTTAGGTCTATTTCCATCCTTTACCACCTCCATTACAGGCCAGGCATATAAGCAAACAATGTGTCTGGAGGTTTCAATGGGGAAGGAAAATCCATTTGATGCTAGTCCTTTCTTCGCACTAGACATTTGGCCAATTCGTGAGTATTTTGTGGTTGTCTTAGAGATTAAATGTTTGGGTCATAATTAGCTATACTCTCAGCCACCCCTGTACACCAGTGCTTCCAATATGGTTTTGGCACCTGCAATGGCCCCCTAGGGTCACAGTATTTATCCGACCTTCCCAAACCCTCCTCTAAATTGTTATCATTCACAAGATTTGGCTACAAAGAGGCAAGTCATGGTCTAGTTTATTTATTTCAATACTTCTTTGTCTATGGATGAATTTGGTAAGAGTTGGTGCAATTGGAGAGGGGTGGAAGATCTCAATGAGAGAAAATCAGGTGGGATCAACAAGTCTGAGAGCTCATGCAGTGTTGCAACTATCGAATTAGGCTCTCTGGTACATAATAGTTCATTCAAGGATCACGATTCGTCGTGGATTGCAGTAAGTAATAATTGGTTTCATTTTTCTTTAATTGATCTTCAAATGGGGTGAGGCCGGCGTTATGTAGACCTGTAATCCATAGCATATCTACGTGCATAATGGAAGCCCTACCCAAAGTACAACGAACTATGACGAGGCTTCTATTTGTTTCTCAAGAGAGTCAGCTTGACGCTATATGGAAATTCATCGAATTCGATATTAGAGTATCAGGTTGAAGCGACGATATAAATCCTCGTTCGACCTTGAAGCATTGGCGAACTACTCAAGTCTTAGAGTTCCATGGAGGTCCATGACATTGCTCCAATTGTCCAGGTCAACAATGGTAGTTGATCGGTGATCGGAACTACAGGTCAACAACAATCATTGGTGGGTGTTATTTAGTCAATACTTGGTAAGGTTTTTTTTATTTTTATTATTTTTTATATGTCAACCAAACTATGGAGCAGTTGGATTTTTTTTTTCCTAATTTACATGGCTGTAAGGAGAAGAGCCATCATTTTTGTAATAATATGCAAAACAGTTCTAGAATCTAGTGTAGTCCTCATTTTCGGTTGGAGAAGTTAGTCAGGAAAAACATCAGTAATATTAAGAAGCTAAACTTGTGTTATTTCGTCGATTTTGTATCTGGACAGCCAATAGTGAATAGGAAACCTTTTGATTTAGTAATTCCATATGGGAAATCAATAGTGCGTAGGAAAACCATATATATATTTTTTATTTAGTAATATGAAGACGAGGGTTACAGATAAAAAGAAATGAAACTAAAAGTATTCTATTTTTATAATTACTCTCTACTTTTTTTAAGTGAAATGGGCAATTCATTACATGTTAAATTAATGTGTACATAATGGCAATTCATTACATGTTAAATTAATGTGTACATAATGTAGCATAAATTTACACATGTGAAATTTTAATGATGGAGTTTTATCTTATAGTTACAATCACAATTTAATCATAAATTATAAAAAAAATTATGATATATTTATAAAAAGAATTTTAATTATTTTATATTAATCCATATAAAAAAAATTTAATTTTCAAAGTAAAAGAATTTTTTATTATAAAATTTGGGCAAATCATTTTTAGGAAAATGAAAGTTTGTGAATATTTTTTTTTCAATTGTAGAATATATTCCACTTATGAAGATTGTCCCCTAATTTTTTTCCCAATTTTACATAGAAAGCTAAAATAAATGAAATTAAAAAAATGTTATATAAATAATTGAGATTAAAAAATTGTTATATTTTAACTTTCTATTATTAGGGAGATGTATACTTTATCCAATTTGTAATATGAAGTTGATAACATTTAAAAATATATTAAAAAAAAACTTGAAAATACATGTTTAGCTAAAATATTTCAAAATCATATATATATTCCGTTAAAAGTAAGTATTTATTTTATTTTTACCAAAATGACTTTGTAAATCATGGGCTATGTGGAAAGTCTAGTGAGAAACTTTGATGTTTAAGTTATTTTTAATTTTATATAAAAGTAGTTATGGAAACTATTGGAATTCATGGGAAAATACTGTAGTGAACATTTTCATTTAGCAGATAGTTAGAAGACAATTAGTTCCTCTCTCCATAGAGATGCAACATCTTAATGGGAAAAGAAGCCAATGAAGGCAAGAGCCAAAAGTTGGAGGGATCTAGAAGGAAGAGAGAAAAAAATGAAAACCTTGAATAGGGTATTCTTGAGCTAGACTAAGAGAAAATGGAAACCCTAAGGTAGACTTGAGAGGTTGTGAGTTCGAAGATGTATTGGTTAGGCTTGGTGCCTCAAAAAAAGAACTTGATAGATCATTTTCCATTCTGTTGTTCTAGAATTGAAGAGAATTGGCAGCGATTTCCATTCTCATTGGTTGGGAGGGAGAGTCTCATCCACAATTGAATTCCCTAGTTATCTGAATTTATGAAAATACATATATTTGTTTCTCCAAATTAGTCTATTTGTAAATGGATACAAAAACATGTAATTTCCAAAAATGAACCATAAATAAAAATGATAAATATCTGAAAATATTATTTATTTATATGAAAATACTGAGTCTTTGTTATTCTATCCTTTTAGCGGATAGAATAAGAGAAATTTAAGATTGCAAGATATATAAAACACATTAAGAGAAATTTATATAAAAAACATTAAGTAATTGTATCACCAAAATCAAAGTTAGAAGAGGAACCAGTGGAGGCAGCTAGTTCCATGTAAAGAACCCAGGTCCATATGGGAATAGTTCGAGCTCCTGTACATAATATATTTTAGGTACCAGAAGGGATGAAGTCAGTAGGTTCCGAAAGGGTGCCAGAATACAGTCAGTCATCCGACACGAATATAAATATATACATAACCAACACTGTGAAAGTGCACTTCACGTAAAATGGAAGGATAAGCTCTGTTGACAAAGTAAAAATCATGAATGGATATAAATTTTCTGTCCAAGATATTGATAATAGTATTAAATGACAATTGTAAATGGAACCGAGGTTATACATAAGGCCGAGCCGGAGACCCAACAACCTAATGAACAATCTTGGGCCTGAGTAGAGCGCTTGTGACTAACACAAAAACTCTGTTTTACAGTGCTCGACGGGCTGAGTATGAAAATACCATGCCATTTAACAGAAAAATATATAACACGAAATTTCTAGTGGATATAGTGGATATTGAAAATACAACAGCAAAAGGAAATATGAAAGAGTAAATTTATTTTGGTTTTTAAATTTTTGTGGTTATCATTTATTGAAGAGTTTTTCACATTATTTATAGTATTAAGAAACATTTATAGACTTTTAGAATCTCAATTGGGGTCTGGAATAAAGACATTTGAATGAAGAATTGAGAGAAAAGATTTTAAGTCATTAATAGTAATTTGAAAATAGTTAAATTTTTTAATTTTAAGTTTGTATATATTTAATTAAATTCAAAAAAACCAATAAGAAATAATTATATTTCTAATTTTTATTAATTATATTTCTAATTTAATAATTTTAATTTATTTAAATATTATGGGATGTTATTCTAAAATTATTAAATATAAGGCTTGAGATAATAATTAATGTACCTAGTAATCAAAATTAATAAATATTATTATTATAATTAATTAGTATTTAATAAAATAAAGTAACTATTTATTAAAATTAATATTTATTTACTAAATAAATATTAATCAGGAAAATAATTATTTATTTTATTATTATTTAATTTAGGATTTTTGAACTAATAATTAATATATGTAATAATCAAAATTAATAAATATTATTATTATAATTAATTACTATTTAATAAAATAAACTAACTATTTATTAATATTAATATTTGTTTACTAAATAAATATTAATCAAGTAAACAATTATTTATTTTCTTATATAATTACAAATTTAGTTAAAATATTCATTTAAAATAGAAAACTCTAAATTTTTAGAGATGGTTATAATATTAATAATTGTTATAATTAAAAATATACTAAAAATAAACTAATTATTTACTAATTAGTATTAACATTTATTTAAAGATATAAATAAATATTAATAAAGTAAATAATTATTTATTTTTATTTTATTAATTATGTATATTCAATTAATTATGTTTATTTAATTTAATAATTAATATTATACTTAATTTATGTTTGGGAAAAAATAGGTTTATAGTAGATACTAATAATAATTACTAATTAATTAATTAATTTTTATTTTTTTAACAAAATACAAATTAATTAATAAAGATAATTGTTAAAAGTAAGTACTTTAATTATTAAAACTATATTAGAATTCAAAAGAATAGAAACAAACTTGACATCTTATACCTGAAAAACCATAAAGAAAAATCAAAGTGGAAATACAAACTTTATTTTTTATTTTTATTTTTTATAACAATTTTAGAAGTGGATTATGTTGATAAGTAATCAACAAATCTAGAAAATAAAAATGAAAATTAATGGTCCTAGTGGTGAGTGCATGTGGAACTTAAGAATTAAAAAAAAAAACCGACTAAATGGTTCTGTATGGATAAAAACCATAGACAAAAATGAATAAAAGAATTTCGTCGATAATTTAAATGAAGCGCTTATGTCAAAAGTTTTGTTAGGTAACAAACTAGACACAGAAAGGTTGGAAAAATGAACATACCTTAATATATGGGTCTTCTTTCCAAGAGTATTCATTATACCATTCCTGTACATTACAATACAACTGATTGTATAGCTTAAAACAATAATTCTCTCAAAATGAATAGATTTTTGGGTGTGAAATGCATATATTAACAATTATACAAATTAAATATTCATAAGTACTTTTGGGGAATAAGTTAAAGAACCAAAAGGTTTTCCTCAAAACCCTAGGAAAAATTTAAAGAAACACATTTGTAAACCCTTGAGAGACTCAATAATCTAAGATATTCTCAACCCACTTGGTGGAGGAAAAAATTGTACAATAAAGGTTAAGGAGCGGACACCTACAAAATCGAAAGGTAGAGATATGAGCGACAGAGAAACGAAGGAATGCAAGGCACAAAGGAGGGACAATTCATCTCAAATTGTAGTAATGGTTATGTGTAAGAATTTATGATAATCTAGTTAAAATCATCCCTTGATAAACATAACCATCATTGTTTATCTTACTGATATGTAAAAAATTTACACAGTAATAAATAGAGAATATTTTTGTTGTTGTTGTTGTTGTTTTGATGAGTGTCACAACTGGTATGAGAGTTATACGTTCAACTCTGAGGCCTAAGGGTCAACATAGAGTTGAAAAGTTTGATAAATTGCTATCGAAATTACATAGAACCAATAGAAAATGAATATAGCAAGGGTAATAAACCTATTAACCCGAGCGTAGGAGATTAAATAGGGGTTCAATTAGGGGATGAAGTGTGATTTCCTACAACATAGTTATTGGAAGTAACCAGCGGTAAAGTATTTTACTAATAAGGATGATAGAAAATAAAACCATGAAAAATAATTAATTTGACCAACTACTATACATAGCGCCAAACCAAAAGGATGTCTTACCAAGCCTTATTAAGATGAAGTAAATAGGCTTGACTCAATGAGATAAATTTTTACATTAAGAAGTTGGAATAAACGACCAAACTAAGGGCCAAGGCTTGGGTACTTGTAGATTCTATGAATGAGATCAATGAGAAGAGTTGTAGTAGGCTTTTCCAAAAGAATAACAACATGAAAGGGAAAAAGGGTGTTGGAGCCAAAATATGTATACTTTTTAATTATTGTAAGACTATTCCTTTTTATAGTTTTTGATATAGATCAATAGAAATCCATATTGTGGCCTAGAGATTAATAGTAATAACAACATTAGGATCGCAAATAAGAATTGTTTCTAGTAGATGAATGCATAATGAAAAAAGTTTGATTTGAAAATGTACATAATTATAAGACTTAGTTAAGACCTAGACATCACTTTATTTATGTGAAATAAAGAAGGTTTTGTTGATCCTATGAATAAAATCACTCTAACTTATTAGATTTTTTGTAATACCTCTCATTTCACAATTTTCTTTATTTTTTTTTATAGCTCTATGTTGAACAGTGAACAGTGTTGAAAAGTACAGCTGCGCAACATGATAGAAGGGGACGAGTTTTTATAGCTTTTCATTATCGTTTGACAACTTAAGTTTCTATATATATATAAATTATCCTTTCATCGTGACCAGATAGTATTGGAATATACCAATTCCCAACCTTCAACGATATATTTCAGTCAACGATAACACACTGGTCTCTTACTTCACTTTTCCCTTGAAATATATATTAGGAAAGTATTACAATTTCCTAATTTCTCATTATACTATAAGGTTACATTTTCAACTTTGACATAACTCAATATAGTTACTAGGAATGAATATAATTCAATATGTTTCAATGGATACTTACTGATTTAGTACCGGCAAATCTCCCATTTGATTCATTACTTTATTTCCTTCGACTTCCATAGTTATTCCCTACTCAGAAATTCATTGCTAAAATTCTTTTTCCCTTTGAATAATATATATATATATATATATATATATATATATATATATATATATTCCCATAAATTTATTAATTCACAAGTATTCACATATAAGGATTCTTAATTTACTTCCTTACCTCTGCTTGATTTTGAACTGTCACGACATTGCGTATCTACCAGCTATATACTATCACCTCTAATGCTATTATAATTCTATGCCCATGCATCGTATGTATCAAATGAACAATTTCCATCATATAGTGGCTAACTTACAATCCGTAATAGAATTATAATATAGTGGCTAACTTCATGAATTATAAAATTTAAATCCTATAGCTCTTCAGGTCCCCAAAGTACATTCATCTGAAAAGGATATCTTTAGATATCTTATCATTACGGTCAGATAGCTCCGCAACCAATGGTCGGCTTAGGTATCATTTCATTTATTTTTTAAATTTGAAAGTCTTTTCATACAAACTTGAAAGGTGGCTACACCATTTAATTCTCCACCTACGTATCCTAACTTAGCCTAGATATATGTATATAATTAAATGTTGTTTAAGTGTTGTCAGTTCACCAGGGCTACATCGAATCCCCTGATATCTCTTGAGGGGACGAAATCTTAATTTCTAAATGTACCGCCCATTAAAATTTTGCTTGTCACGCAATAAATCATCAAGTACCTATCACGTGACCATTCTATGAAATACCTCGCTTCATATCACGATCCAAGGGAAAGTTTCCATCTTGAGACACGTGTAGGGTGGAGATCTAGTAGGGTTTCTGTTGAGTTTCCAGGTTAAAACTGAAGTTTTTTCTGTTCTTTATTCCTAGTCCATGAACTCGCCTTCGGCCCGCATTCGAAATAAAGTAAGGTGAAGATAGAACAGTCATTTACAGTTGGATGAATTTAGCATTATGCGTTTTCCACACCAATTTCTGAAGTCTAGTCAATGAGTAAGTAACCTATATGGTTTATTTCTTTTTCTGAGTTTTGTAGTAGTCAATGAGTAAGTAACCGATATGGTTTATTTTTTTTTCTGAGTTTTGTAGAAGGGATTTCCACATCTGAAAAACTTCATTCTATTTTTGTTCCTCATTTTTTCATTTTCGTTAACTTGTTAACTTATTTCTAAAGTCTGGTTAATAAAAACTGAAATGAGCTCTCATTCTTAAATTTTTTGAAGCTTTATTATTTGGTTTCAAGGATATGCTTCCAGATTCAGCATGAACCCGTCGAGTTTTTCTTGAAGTAACCGGTAAACCCATAAATTTTACATTCATTCAATAACATAGTTAATCGTTTGTCCAAAAGACATGTTTCATATCTGTGTTTGGCCACAGTTCTAGTTGTGCGTTCTTCCAGCGATGTTGGTTTATTACCATCAACGTGAAGACCCTTCTACATTTAATTCCAGAACTATGATACTCTAGCCCACTTGGTAATAATTCCGTTTAATTTTTTTTTCGGTTGTCTATTTCTGAAATTTTAATTATTTTGATAGTGACTGCTACGTTTTTCCAAAATATGATCTTTATATGATTACAGGGAAAAGATGATTGCTATTAGAATCCTTCAGGTAAAACGATTTCCAAAACCAACTATAATCATTTTCATTTTACAAATTTGTTTTATTTATAGAATTTGAAATTTGTCCTCATGAATGGTGCAGGTAAATCCAACCCCTCATGTATTATTCCATGAAGCACTTGATGTCCTGATCCAAGGTTTAATGGGTTTTAATGGGTTTACAATGGCCCTTTCTCACGCAAGTCTGTAACCATTTATGGAATGTCTCCTTTGTAAGGGTTCTACTTCCAAATTTTCCAGTGCTACGGGTATTCGAACAAATGGATTTAAAACTAGGTTCCAAAGAATAATATTGATCATTTTACTATGTTAGAGAACTTATCTGGCTTATTCCGCATATAAAATGAATTGGGACTTTATTGACATTACCTGTAGGACGCTTCTCTTAATAGGAGATTGTTTTTTATTAATTTTTTTTTTTTGTGTGTGTGCTCCATATCAGTTTCATGGCACCCTATTAGTTTAATCTATGTAACCGATAGATACTTAGATGTTTTACCTTATGTGGTTTTTTTCTCGTTGATAGCCTAGATGAATATTCTCAGTTTCACATATTTACATTATTGGTTGAAATTATTAGGTTACAGGTTTATTTAATTTATTTTCTCCTATAATACTCCTTTCCTTAAGATTTGTAATAGGGTTGCATACTGTAAGTACTAAGTCAAAGATATATTCTTCTTATTTACTCATACATATATATTCATGTTGTTGAATGTGAAGAGCTTGGGAACGGTTGTGACAATCTGCTGTTTTATGGAAGGAAGAATGACAATGAGCACATCTGGGTTCAGTTTGGACAGTGTTATTGGCAGATGGCTGTTTGTTTTTCTGAGACTTTTTATCCAGACCTCTTTTTGACTCTAATGCTGTTGGACAGATATTGGAAATATGACCAGTTTGACCACATAACCAACAGACTACCTCATTCATTCTAGCAACCTTGGCATCACGAGGACGGATGTCATGGGGCTGATAATAATGGGTCTTGGGAGTATACTTATAATATCCTTTCCTTCCTTTGTGTTGTCTTCTTTCTTTCGGCTTTCTGAGCTCTCTTCTTTTTCCTGAGCTCAATTTGTAAGTAGAGGCTAGACTCCGCGGCTGTTTGTTTTTCTGAGACTTTTTACCTAGACCCCTTTTTGACTCTAAGGCTGTTGGACAGATATTGGAAGTATGATCAGCTTGACCACATAACAAACAGACTACCTCATTCATTTTAGCAACCTTGGCATCACGAGGACGGATGTCATGGGGCTGATAGTAATGGGTCTTAGGAGTATACTTATAATATCCTTTCCTTCCTTTGTGCTGTCTTTTTTTTTTTCGGCTTTCGGAGCTCTCTTCTTTTGTCTGAGCTCAATCTGTAAGTAGAGGCTCGACTCCGCTTCTGAGCCTTCTTTGCTTGTCTCTTGTGCTTTCTACGTTTTACCAAAGGATCATCAACAGTTATGCCATATTTACTGCAGAAAGACTTAATACCAAGAAGTCTATTTAATTTGTCTATAGACTTTTGCATCTTAGAACTGGTACAGAGAGAAATCAAAACTTTTGTTATTATACTATAAAAATCTCCCCAAAGATAAACTTCCATTGGCAAGGGGAATGCATCTTGCATTTTCAAAATGTCTACTAGCTTGGATGGTAGAGCTGCAAGATGAACTTGTTTCCACAGTATGTTTTTGGGATCTTTCACCAAGAATATTCTTTCTATCGAGTCTCTGTGGAAATCTTCAAACTAGTTTATATTATTGCATTTCAGATTCATCAGGATAAGTTCATTCTTGTCTGTAAGTGCAAATTCTGCTCCACAAATATGTTCTTGAATTAGTGCTGTGAGTGCACCAATCATATTGTTCTGTGGAGTGCCATCATCATTAAACCTTATATCTCCCTGTTCATCTTTGAGCACTTCTTGCTCCATCTTTGCAATCATAACAGGAAATGATTCCAATTCCCACCATCTAGCCAAAGTACCTATAAAACAAGCAATAAGAGTTTTGCAGGCTTGCACTTCACTCTTGCCCTCAACACACATCAACTTATATTCAAAAATCATTTGATCAAGAACCTGTCTGATTTGTGCTGCAGAGAGGCCGTCAATATTCCACTCCTTATGGCTCCCTTCATGAAAAGTATCTCTAGCTGGGAGTTTACCAGCTCCATACAAATCAGGGGCTGCAAGTCTTGTGAACTGAGGTTCTAAGGGCTCATAGATGGGGAATGCATGTTTTTCAGAGTCTGATTCTTCTAAAGCAGAGACAATGGTTATTTTCTCAGATTTTTCTTCAGGCTTGTATTCAGACCGCTGTGATGGCTTTACAACTTCTTTAGGAAAAAGCTGAGGGAACTTAGAAATAGAACTGCTAAGCTCATGAGTGTGGATGCTTTTTCCTTTGGTCAAAAATGATGTCGGGATAGGCTTTTCCGACTTATTCAAATTCAACCTGTCTAACTTATCAGACAGATTAGAAACAGACTGCCGTGTAGAGAAACCTTGTTCAACTATACAGTTCTCTACATCTTCAAACTTCTGAACTGAATTTTCTGAAATATGTCTAATAACTGATAAATCATACTGTGCAGAATTCAAAACATTATTTACATCACTTATAGACACTTGAACACTATCAATCTGATATTTAACTAGGGCAGTCTTAGCAACATTCTTCTCAAGACTAATGAGAGCAGTGTTTGACCAGTTTACTTGCTCACTCACCTTTTGAACTCTACCTTCAATCCCAACTGTTGCAGTATCTCTTTGAACTAGAGGATATGCATTTGCTTGATTTTGTCCTTCTCCTATGACAATGCTCTTAAAAGAAGGATAGGATGTGGAGGTCTCAATCTTACTGTCGTCTGGTCCTTGCCAGACATGTGAAGAAGAGGCTACAGTGTCTGCCATTAAAACAACATATTCTTCCATTTTCTTCTTCCAGGAATAGAATGAAATCCATACAGTCTCTTCTTCCTTGTATGTCTTCCATTCTTTTGCCATTTTCCTTTTTTCTTCCCCTGGAAAGATTCTAGCAAACTCATCAGCCTGTGGATGGGTAAACAGATCCCAATTTATCATCTTCTTCATCCATTGAGCAGGGATTTGATGTTAAGGACAGCCATCCATCAAAGTATAAAACTTGTGGATCTCCGGGATTGATGGTCTTTTGACACCTGGAGGCAGATTCTTGAATCTGCATTTTGGGATCAGCTTGTTAGCTTGTTCAATATAGCCAAGCCCATATTTAGGACTGTTTGCAGGGCTCATGTTAGCAAAATTTTCTGTGAGCCGAGGATCTTCATTTTCTAATGTTGGCACAAGATGCATCATAAGAACATGCTCATCTTCATGTGGGAATGGAATGTCTGAGCACTTAGGATTAGGACAAGGGTTGGATGAAGTAGCTGGAGGGGCTTCACCAGTCCTAACATTATGGTTCTTATGAAAAGCAGCATAGGCTAGACTCTGCAGATTTACTTGTTGGCTACACTGAGGACATACAACGTTCAGGGGTTGGAAATTTACAATCTGAGCATATTCAAACAAAGCAACATGACTACAATTTGAAACAATTGAACTACAACTTGTATTTGTACAATGTGGAGCTATATACCTGGGAGACTTTTTACATTCTGCCTCAATCCTACGCCTATCAATGGTTGACCTTTGGGGAAACGACAGAGTGGCTGAGGATTGATTTTCTGTGATGTTGGCAGAGGTGATTTTCTGTACTGCGAGAGGTTTAGGATTTGGCACTGTCCAGTGTTCTGGAAATTGCAGATCTTCCCATTTAATGGCCTGATGTTCTATTTTCTGATTTTTGGGATCAGTTAGGACTACGACACTGGTTTTTGACTCCACTGGGTGCATGGAGGACTGCTGGGAACATGGTGGAGGTATGGTGGAAACAACCCCGAAATTGAATGGCAATATTTTGTCTTTTCTTCCTCATGTCAAATCCAATAGTTTGGATTTGAAGCTGCAATATATCTTCCAGGGTTTCATCAGTGATTGACACTGAAAAGTTATGGTAGCAATCAAACCACACCGGACCATTTGACAAAGGTGCTACTATTTCTCCAATTAAAGAATCTGTATATTTATTATGTGTTAAATCCCTTACAGTGGCTAACACATATTCATCTACACCCGGATGTACAAGTGCATGAATACCAACTCTCACACAACCTAAATGCAAAAATTGGGTTCCCAATTTTCTTGCTTCAGCTTGAAGCTCCTTTGGATTCAAAATCGGGATTAATTGTACACGATCTAAATTTTCTTCTATAGAGCTGACCGACTCTTTTATAGTGATTCTAGTGGCTGCTTTGAGATGCCAGACACCTAGGTCACTATAGACTCAGGAGGCGGATATCTTGGGCAAAACCCATCTAGCTTGGGGCTCAACTTCCTCGTATAAATGATCAGACTCATTTATTACTCTACTGCTACTACTAGCAAACATATCTCTAAGTGGGTTTTGTTCAGCTCTATCTTTCTCCTCTAATTCTCTGAAAGAGACTGACTTAGACATAGATGAATTCATTTGTAAAGAGAGATGGATTAAGCACTGACCTTTCTCGAACCAGTGGCGAACACAGACTTACTGGCTCTGATACAAATTTCTAGCAGAGGCTTCTCAACAAGCTTTCTTGCTGCTCACAGACAGACTTGGCCTTGTTAAGTTTCTCCTTTATCCTCTCAACACCGCTCTATGTGAACCCAGCGATGAACCCATACACGAACCTACTCCAAAATTCACGCAACTGACGGCGTTTTTCGCGGCTTCCCTTCGCCTTTAACGATCTTGGCGTCCCTCAATGGTTTGGCGAACCTCTGGCGAACTTTCAAGAGTATGAGAAGATAAACAGTGTCTTAACAACAATTATAAATGCACAGAGTAACAGTACTTAATGATGTGGAATAATGAACTCTCTCTTTATTGATGTCAGAATGATAATACAATCATATTACAGACTTATGGATTCAAATCTCTGTATCAGAGATGGACTGCAATGGCATTTATCGGACTGTTGCTACTCAATGAATGAGCGAGCGATACCGAAGGCTTCCTGGCCAATTTGCAAACTCTGTCTCAGAGCATAATACACACAAACATATTAATACAGACTCAATCTAAAGAACTGACCACTCCCGAGGACCACTTGTACTGGCAGCTGCAGGTGGATCCAAGATTGTGGCATCAACATATCTGATTTTTCCGTAAAATTCATCATCCCATGCCTTAGTGTAGATATGCCAGACGATCATGGGCTTATTGAGGATGATCTGGTGCTTAATCTTGGTCATTACGAGCCATTGGTGATGTATTTACATGTAGGACTTAAAAATTGGATTTCTCATTTTAAGTTCTAGTCCTGCAATCTCTCCTACGGTCTGACATGGATAGTGAAAGCACTCTCCAGCGGGACTTTGAAGACAATCAGTGCATTGTCCATGAAAATAAGCCTCATAATAGTGTGGATCCATACTGAAAGGACTAACCCCATAATGAAACCACCAGTCTTCTAACCAAGGTGCAGCTGGTTCTCTTGAATTTATCCATGTAGGGGAGAACTTTAATTTAGTATAGTGGGTTTCTTCTCGTCCATCTTTATTTAATAAATTCCACCATAACCTCTTATAATCTGCAAAATCATAAACAGTGTTCGGAAAAATAATATTCGGATTGTTTTCTGGCCATGTTTGAAATCTTCCGCCTGTATATTGGCCAGGGTTCCTTGTTCTGTTTATGGTATAGGACTTGTAATAGACTCTTGTTCTATCTCCGCCACCAGTACAAATAACGAAGATATCCCAAAAGTCTTGTGAGAGTGACCTTTCAGCTTAATGGGAAGCTATCATACTGTGTGAATACATCATGTCATGTATCCATTGGATTCCTTTAGGGTACACCCTCCTTTCAGGTACAAAGTGCTGGATATCATTATGATTCTGCAAATTAGCATCTAGCACTTGTGTATTTCGGAGTTGCCAAGTTGGACTCCATTTATCAGCATAGACTAGCGATGATTCTTCATCTGCTATGTACTTCAACTGTTCTCGTTGATGGGCCTGGTCCCATTCTGTGATGATGACCATAACATGGGGCAACTCTTCACTTTTAGGGCCATCAATCTGTTTTTGATGCTGGATGAATTCTCTACTGAGAAAATCTGGCAAACAATTTTCAGAGCCCTTAATATGTTCAACTTCAAAATCAAAATAAACAAACAAAGCCTGCCATCTTGAAAACTTTGCATCTTCTGGACTCTTGATGGTCTTGGTGATTACCTTTGCTAGTGCTTTTGCATCAGTTCTCAGTAAGAAATGTTTATTTGCCAAATGAATAGAAAACTTACTGATGCAGTTCCATGCAGCTTTTACCTCTTTTTCAATTGGAGCGTAATTTTGTTCTGATTTACTCCAAACTCCTGAAACAAACTACACAACCTGCTCTTGTTCTTTTGGGCTTTCTTCATTCGGCTTCTGCTTCAAAACACCTCCCCAACCGATGTTGCTTGCGTCTGTTTCAACAATCTTAAAAGCATTATCATCAGTAACATAAAGAATAGGAAGATTACGAACCTTGGCTTTTATTTCCTTGACTGCTTGTGTGTGCAACTGTGTCCAAGGTTTTGGGTTCTTTCTGAGTCTCTGATTGAGCAGAGACCTGTCAATGGCACATGAGGGATAAAAATTGCTCACATAATTCAAACATCCCAAAAATCTCTGCAACTGAGTTTTGTCAAGAATGACATCAGGAAATTTATCAGCAAACTCAAGTGCATGATTTTGTAGAGCAATTTGTCCATTTTCAATCTGGTGCCCTAAAAACTTGATTTTGCTTTGGCACAACTCCATCTTTTTGCTTAAAACCAAACCATTTCTCTGGACCAACTTCATGAAGATCTTCAGGTGTCTGAAGTGGTCTTGTAAGTTCTTGGAAAAAATAAGCAGATCATCAATATAGGCAAGTAACCATTCAGCATAGGGCCTAAAGATAGAATCCATTACCTTCTGGAATTTAGAAGGTGCATGCTTTAAACCGAATGACATTACATTCCATTCATAATACCCATGAGGAACGCTGAATGCTGTCTTCCATTTATCATGTTCTGCAACTGCAACTTGCCAAAAGCCATATTTTAAATCAAACTTAGAGAATATCTTGGCTCCATGTATCCAACGCATGAGATCTCCTTTGTGTAGGTTTTAACCTTGAACAGAAATTATCTACACACGAATCTTATAACATAAAATAAACAATAGCGAGAGCATAAAACATAAAACAGATAAACACAGAGATTTTCCCCTGGATCCCAAATTGGGACGACCAGCTTGATTTTTCATTATATTCCTTTTAGTGTTACAACATATATATATACATGCCGAAGCATACATAAACCCCAATCCATTAACCCTGGATTAGAACATAACCGTAGTTCCCTTGACCGGATCTACAAAATACCAGGGGCCGAAAACCATCGTACCCCAAAACCATGTGCAAACTCATGCACAAAACATGGGTGGGTCCGCATATGAGTGGGACCGCATACCAAAAAATTTTTCGCTGGGGTGCTGCCCCGGACCCCGACAGGGGGCGCTGCCGCCCCCCCTGTGACCCCCCTGCTGCGCCCGGCGCAACGTACAGCGCTTGGGGCTCGTCGTGGAAAGAATATAACACATACCCAACACTTTGTGAGGGATCGGATAGGTATCATCTGCTAGAACAGAGTTCAGAGGCTTATAATTTATTACAAACCTGGGAACACCTCTGATCTGTTCACTTCTTTTATTCACATAAAATCCATAGCAGTTCCAAGGGCTGCTGGATTCTCTTATCAGGTTTCTCTGCAGAAGCTGATCAATCTCTTTCTGGCAGAGCTGTCTATATTCAGCTGACATTGGAATAGCTCTGCTTTTGAAAGGTCTGCCCTCATATCCCTCTTTGTAGGGTAGTTCAACACAACGCTGTTTCCGATGCCAAAATGCATTCGGTTCTTCTGAACAGCATGTTTTCTCAAATTCTTATTTTAGTTCAGAGATCTGTTTCTGAACTTGTGGGGAATTCAACTAGTCTTCAATCCTGATGATACTTTTGTGATCTTTGAGTTCTTCCAAACTTTTTACTGCTTTTTGAAGTTTCTGTTCTTTTCCCTGCATGGCTTGGACCATGGTTGAGACTCTGGTATTGGAGACACATGGAATTTCAATTCTTTCTACAGAGACTATGATGAAGCATCCTGCAGAATTGTCAGGAAATCTAAACGATCCATGGGGCTCGACTGCTGCTAAAAATATATTTCCCAATATACAATCAACTGGGATGTCAGCAATTGCAAATGAGAGTTTTACACATTTTAAATTAAAACAAAAAGCAGCTTTAGAAACTTCAAATTCTAAATTCTTCTTTCCTAATCCCAAAACTTTTCTTTTTGCAGTAGTCCAATGTCTTGATGGGATTATTTTCTTGGAAAGAATATTAAGAATCAATTAGTGCAGTGACATCATACACTCTTCCTGCAACACATATTTTTACCTCAATATGGTGTTCCTGATACTGTATTGCCAAAACTTGCATGTCATTTATTTCCTTGAAACCCACAGAATCATCAAATTTGCTTTCTGCAACTCTTACTTATGGTCTGGGTTCAGAGTGCAATGTGTAATTGACATGTCTCCTTGAGATAGATGTAGAAGGCTGTTGAATTGGTGGAGCCTTCTGTGAAACTTGGAGTTTTAAGGCAGCAATTTTTGATTTCATGGCAGAGATTTCAGATTTTGTGTTGTGTATCTCCCTACTCACCTCCCCCAAAGTGAGTGTGCGAACTTTGCTATTGTTGTGTTGGAGAACGATTTTGTATTTCGTTCGTAAGAAGCATCAACAAAATTAGGCTTCTTACCCGAGGAGGAACTGGCAGGGCCAGTACTGTGCTGCATATAAGCCTTGAACAATGATAATTATTATTATTGCTGGTTGTTTTCTTTTATCCAGGTCTTAAGATATTCATCATATAAAATGCATGCTTCTCCTAAAGATTTATATAAATTTTCGACAGTTTATTTAATGTGTATAAGGACGTGATGCGTGAACTAAGAAAAAAATCTCTAATTAATACTTTGTCCATGCTAGTATTATAATGGAATTGTAACACCCCTAGTTTATGTTTCTTTCAAAGCTAGACATTTGAACTCTAATCCTAAGGGGAGTGGACCCCAAATGGATCAGTATTTTATGGATGTAATTAAATATTTAATTTTGAGAAAACAAATAAAATAATTCTGTGCAGATTGACCAAAATGAGAATTATGAGATCACTTGTTAAATCCATGAGGATGGATAAAGGCATTTACTTTGCCCAAAAATATTTCAAAAATCCTTGAAAGAATTTATTTCCAAATTAGATTTTGAGGAAAATGTAGTTTCCCCAGTGATGTGGAGAGTAGTTGGGAAGAGGTAAAAATCTGGGAAATGCAGAAAACAGCTTTAAAAGTCCCTAAATAGAGAAGTCTAGGCAAACAGGAAGAAAAACATCCTGATATTCTGGACGCAGAATTAGAAACAGGCTTTGGGGAGTAGTAGCTTAAATAAGCTATTCCTGAACAGATTAGAGGTTGATCTGTTCTTGGAGGGATCTCAGCTCGGGGGTGAATTTTGGAGATAGACGAACTCTAAGGTTGGGTGGATCGGTCATATAATTAAGTGGTATGCACAGTTCATTTACGTTTTTATGTGATAAGGTGTAGGTATAAATTTTATGTTGTATTGAATGTGAAAGTATTATATGTTGCATGCTGTGGGTGATTATATTCCATACATTTAACAGAAATATTTGAAGAATTAGTCTTCAAATTTCTGTACAGTTGTAGGAATCACATCTATGGGAAGGAATTCATCAAAATCTCTAAACCATAGCTGGTCTAAATATGAGAATACATATTTCTCAAAGATGATTTACAGTTTAACTTTAATCTGTTTCTGTATTGTGAACTAAATCCTAATTATATAAAAAGGAAGCCTAGTACCCTTACATGCATCATAGAGGAAGGAAACTAGATGCAAAGTATATTTACTTGAAATAAGAAGTGAAATAAATAAGGAGAAAACACAAAGTATATAATTGGTAGAAATGCCATGGATCACTAGTTACAGTATACTGAATTCAATAAATTGACAAAACCTGAGTATGTTACAGGTATACCTATATGTTTAGCCACATAATTAAATTCATTCCAAATTTAAACATAGATGTATATTTAATACATTGCACAGTTATCTATACTGAAATCAAAGGCATGTGATACATAGGTGTTTATAGTACTGATTAACAGGGCATGTTAGACATGAGAACCAATTATAGTTACACAAATTCTATCCAGCGAAATTTAAATAAAAAGTCTAATGAGATGAGTGCTAAAACCTTATAAACTCATTGCCATCATAGTATTCAAAAGATCTGCAGTTATACCAGTACCAAAAAGGAATCAACGAAGTATTGCAGAAAATGGTTATGTAATATTTAAATTCTTATATTTGAAAAGACAACATGTTACTGGAAAATTAATTCTGTACTATGGATTACAATTACTAAAAGAATCTCCTTGGATTCAACGATATTATCCATGGACTGATATAAGTCAAATGTTAAACAAGTCATTGCAGAGCCAACGAGTCAACACATAGCTGAAGTTTCTCGTGAGTATCAACCTGTGTCAGAGAGAAAGGTATTACAAATTCTTCAACGAAAAATGCAATGAGCTCTTGGGAAGTACTCAGACGAAGCAGGTAACAAATAATTACCTGTAAATGAACGACATTAGGTGAACTGAAAGATGTCAGTGACTGTAAACGAAAATATCGAAATTGTGTTAGTTAAGTAAATAAGTAATAAAATAAACGAAAGAGAACAAAAGGGAAATCTTATCTAAGGGACTGAATGATTCTGAGTCTTAACAAAATTATTATCTGGTCAATGAATGACTTCGAAGGGATCAATCTAAGTTAAAAAAATATAGAAGAAAAACCGAAATAGATTAGAAGATTTGGCAATATAACTGAAATGTATTTACTTATAAAAGGAATTTATGAAAGGCGAATTCTCTATACACAGAAGAGAAATCGTACCTAGATAAACTCCCAATCTCTGATAAGAGTTCATTATTAACGTTCTTAGTCATCGCAGAAACCAGTGGGGAAGTGAAGACTACTGAGGATGAAAACCCTCACCTCATATTCGTAGGAAGTCGAATACCCATAAATTTCTATAAATCAGATAAGGCAGTAATCAGCATCCGTCAATTGGTTCTGAGAAACGAGAAATTAAAAATATGAAATGGACTGATGATCATATATAGAATAGGCAACACAAATAATTATAAAACTATATAACGATACAACAATTTCGGTAATATGTAAATAAATTTGGTCGCAAGCGATAGATAAAAACCCTCACAGAACGAATCTCAGGGATATAAAACCCATTCAGAATTTTGCTCTGAATTTTATAACGAGGAGAAAGGTCATGGTAAATGTCTAAACCTGATAGTATAAAAATAAAATCGTAGCGACCAAATACATGTTGCATTTCCGTAATATTAAGACCAAAACGTTGGAGAACGTAAGTTACCTTTGCGTGTTGCCAAGGGAGTGCTACGAAGCAGGCGTATTGCACCATTACATCTCAGAGAGCGGGCAGAGACACCAAAGCGATAACAAACAAGAGATGAGTTTAGGAACGGAAGTCCAAATGGAGAAGCGAACAAGGGTTTATTGGTCAACTCTTATAGAAATCATAGACGAGAACCTTAATAAAATCTAGCCATACAAATGGCACAAATCGGTAGACTCTCCCATGGATCGACAACAATCTTGAAGATTTGATTTCAGTAGGAGTTCAATAAAAGCCAAACGAACAAGTACTCTAAGAAAATTAATATGCATTCAGAACCGTAACCAAATAGTGCTATAAAATATATTTTATTTCAGAGTTAGAGGATATGAGCAAATCCATAAATCAAATTCAAATGTACGATGAGCAGGGTATGATACATGCGATGAAATTGACGTAAACACCTCAGCGTAGGTAATACAAAACCATCACACCAATATACGATAAAGTGCTTGAGGGGCACTCCATATCAACCAAGTAAGGGAACGATAAAGTCATATATATAACACTGTAGTAAGGTATGCCAAAGCCGATGTAAAGAGCAATATATAATTCGTTGGATAAGTACAAGATGGCCAAGAATATAACTCATAGAATTGGAGCTTTTATAACTAAATTAAATTAAATGAAATCCCCAGTTGAATAAAAATCATCATCGTATATATATGTGGTGGATTATATATATATATGGTGGATTTTATGTATATATATGATGAAGTTTATATTATTTATATATTTTGGATTATATATATATATATATATATATCTATGGTGGATAGATATGTATATGAAATAGAATTAAAGAGTTAACGATATGAAATATAACAGTTAATATAACAAAGAGATTTATAAAGAAGTACTCTAGTAAAACATATATACAATGGGGAATAGATTAAACATATATTTTATGTTTAACAAAAGTATATTAAAGTGTAAATTGAAAGGGTAGTTCTAAACACCTATGTATTAGTTAGACGAACAAGATCGAGTTTCGTCAATCCCAAGAAAATGATAACTTTAAAATGGAAGGAGAGTTTAGTCTTAGAAAGAGAACCTTCAGAAAAAAAAAATTGGCGTATGTGGAAGTTGAGGTACGTTACAAATGGTATCAGAGCCCATGTTATACAAAACTGGGCTGTTGTTGTGTGTGCTCACTATTGTTATGTACACTGTATAAATTAATTACTATTGAGAAATTTTATTTTTTTCTGATCTGTGTTGTTTAGTGGACAGTGTGGCGAAAACAGAAAAGTCAAATCGCTGGAAGTGAGGAAATTTATGTCGATCTCCATGATGAAGATAATACACCAGATCCCAACACTTCAGTGACGGCTATGTTGCACAGTTTGCAACGAGAAATGGCTGAGCTAAGAAGCCAGAATGACAGATTGTCATTAGCCAGTGAGGAGCAGGAAAAGCTCATCAGAGAACTAACTTCGCAGAACAACCAAGAAGGTGAAGGTTTCGGAAAGAGGAAGAATGATGAGTCTGAGGAAGATGATGCTGTTAGGCATCAATATAAGCAGAAAAAGGAATTACAGGGGGAATTTCGAAAGATCAAGCCTCCCTCCTACGATGGGGAGAAGGAGGAAGATGCTGAAGCCTGGTTGCTGAACATGATTAAGTACTTCCAGGTCTATGAATATGAAAGCAATCTGAAGGCCAGATTAGCTGTCTACTAGCTACAAGGTAAGGCTACCTTGTGGTGGGAAGAGACGAAAATGGTTCATGCCATTGATGAAAAGACAGTTACTTGGGAATATTTCCATGTTAAATTTAAAAACTCCTATTTAAATGAACGTTATTATGATGATAAAGAAAATGAATTTCATGAGCTTAGACTGGGACAGGTTACTATTGATGAACTTTTTATTAAGTTTACAAATCTGTTGAGATATGTCCCTTGCATTAGGGAAGAGAAGACAAAGGTGCAAAGGTTTCTGAACTGCCTGCCTGCTGTGTATAAGGAGAAAATAGAGTTCAATAATTCAAAAACCATGGATGAAGCAGTGAGAAAAGCCATATTATGTTACCAAAAGTTCAAAGGTAAAAATGAACATGGAAAAAGTTGGTTAAATAAGAGTGAATTCAAGGGGAAGAAACAGAAACCAACTTATTTGAAGAACTTTGGCAGAGATCATCAGCGAAAGAAATTTAACAAACCCAAGGAAAGTCAAACTGCCCAATTCCAAGTCAGTTCCAAACAACTAGATGAAGGAAATAAGAAGGAAGGCATAGTCAAAATGAGGGAACCTTTGAAATGCTGGGGATGTGGAGAATCCCATCTGTTGAGGGATTGTCCCCACCAAAACATTCAAATGATTATGAGAGATCGCGAAGCGACCACAGTAAATGACATAGCAAGAAATATACCTACTATCAATGCAGCCTTGGAGAATCGACAAACAGAACATCAAGATACCATGGTTGAAATGGAGGGTAAGATTTCTGACCAATCTGTTACAATTTTTATTGATTTGGGTGCTTCTTTGAGTTACATTAGTCCAAAAATTGTAGAAAAATGCAAACTCAAAACTGAAAAATTTCAGCAATCTTGGTTGGTCCAGTTAGCCACTAGAATCAAGAGGAAAGTAACTCATAAGTTACCTCAAACATCAATCAAATTAAATGATTTTAAAACAGAGGTAAATTTAAACATTTTTCCATTAGGTTCATATGACTTGCTGATAGGAATGGACTAGCTGAAAAAGAAAAAGTTCATGATGAATTGCTAGGATAAAACCCTACATGGTGTAGATGAAGGGGGGGGAACCTTTTATTCTCAAGAGAAAACCAAAACCTATCTCTGGAAGACAAATATCAGCACGACAATTAAAACGAACAACTAGGAAAGGATACCAAGTCTATGCAATACATGTAGAAGAGACAGAACAGAAAACTGAAGAAAATCTGCTGGATGCTTTGCCAATAGTAAGAGAGTTTAAGGAAGTTTTTCCAGATGAGATTCCTCATATTCCTCCCAAAAGAGATATTGACTTTTCAATCAATCTGGTGCTGAGAGCAACACTTGTTTCCCGAGCCCCTTATCGAGTGAGTCCCCCCAAACTCATGGAATTAAAAATGCAATTGCAAGAATTGTTGAATAAGGGTTATATCAGACCGAGTGTGTCTCCTTGAGGAGCACCGGTTCTATTTGTGAAAAAGAAGGATGAAACCTTTAGGATGTGCATTTATTATCGTCAACTGAATAAGTTGACCATTAAAAACAGATACCCTTTACCTAGAATTGATGATCTTTTTGACCAAGTCAGAGGAGCTTCAGTGTTTTCGAAGATTGAATTAAGGACTGGTTATCACCAGCTCAAAATTAAAGAAGAAGACATCGGCAAAACAGCCTTTCGAACCAGGTATGGTCAATACAAATTTGTAGTCCTACCTTTTGGTTTGACAAATGCCCCTGCCACCTTTATGTGCCTAATGAACAGTGTGTTAAATAAGTACTTGGATAAGTTCGTGCTTGTGTTTATAGACAATATTTTGGTTTATTACAAAAGTGAGGAGGAGCACAAGGAGCACTTAAGAATAGTGTTGCAAACTTTGAAAGAAAACCAGTTATATGCCAAGTTTAGTAAATGTGAATTCTATAAAGACAAGATCCAATACTTGGGACATACTATTTCTGAGCAAGGGTTGGTTGTTGATCCTGAAAAGATAAAAGCTATTAGAGAATGACCGGTGCCAACTGATGTTTCAGCAGTGAGATCATTTATGTGGATTGGAGGTTATTATCGCAGATTTGTGGAGAGATTTTCTGCCATAGCATACCCCATAACGTCACTACAAAGGAGAGGTGTCAAATTTGAGTGGACTGAAAAGTGCCAACACAGTTTTGAGCAATTAAAATTAAAACTCACTACAGCCCCTATCTTGAAAATTGCAGATCCTGATAAAGAATTTGTTGTATGTACAGATGCCTGTAGAGAGGGGTTGGGAGGAGTCCTTTTGTAGGAAAATTCAGTTATTGCATATGAATCTAGGAAACTGAAGACACATGAACAAAAATATAGTGCATATGACTTGGAGTTAGTTGTTGTTATTCATGCCTTGAAGATGTGGCGACACTATCTTCTTGGGAAAAACTTTACATTGATGACTGATCATATTAGTCTTAAATATTTCTTTTCCCAAACTAATTTGAATGCTAGACATGCCAGATGGATGTACTTTCTAAGTGAATTTGATATGGACATAAAACATATCAGAGGGAAATAAAATAAAATTTCTGATGCCTTGAGAAGAAATGCCTGTCAAATTATAAACAACATTGGAAGTAGTGCCCAGTTTGATTTAGAAGAGTTAGTGAAAAAGGAAGCAGACCAGGATTCAAATTATGAGAACCTACAAGTGAAAATACTAAAGAAGGAGATGGTTGATTTCACTCAAAACTAGAAAGGACTGATCTGTTACAAAAACAGATTATATATTCCCAATGTAGAGTCCTTGAAAAGAGAGATTTTAGATGAATATCACAAACAACCATATGCAGGACATCCGTGACATCATAAAATGTTAACAGTTTTGAACAAGAAGTTGTTTTGGCCAGGAATGAAAAGAGATGTAGCAGAATATTTAGCTAGATGCATGGAGTGTCAACTATTCAAAGTTGAACATCAGCATCCTGCTGGTCTTCTAAATCCCTTGCCGATTGCATAATGGAAATGGGATACTATTTCCATGGATTTCATAAGAGGATTACTCAAAACCAAGTATCAACATGATTCAGTGATGGTAGTAGTAGAAAAGCTGCACACTTCATACCAGTGAAATCTACTTTTGGGACAGCCCAAGTAGCAAATGTGTTCCTAAAAGAGGTAGTAAGATTACATGGGGTCCCAAAGATGATTGTTTCAGACAGAGATGCTAAGTTCACAGCAGCCTTTTGGAAAAGCCTATTTTGGGGCATGGGCACTAAGCTAAATTTTAGCACTGCATATCACCCGCAGACAGACGGGAAGACAGAGAGAGAAAACTAGATTTTGGAGGATATGCTAAGAATGTATATGATTGATAGGCCATCAAAGTGGGAAGACTACTTGCATTTAGCTGAATTTGCCTATAATAACAGCTATCAATCCTCCATCAAAATGAGTCTGTTTGAAGCACTCTATGGAAGGAAGTGCCGTACTCCTTTGAGCTGGAATCAACCTGAGGATAAACTAATGTTGGGACCAGATGCTTTACAAGAGATGGAAAGAATTGTTAAACAAATACAAAGAAACATCCAGATAGCACAAGATCGCCAGAAAAACTATGTTGATAGGAAAATGACACATCGAGAATTCAAAGTGGGCGAGCATGTGTACTTGCATATTAAACCCAAAAAGAGCACACTTTATGCTAGAAGTTGTGAAAAACTGGCTCCTAGATATTGTGGTCCTTTTGAAGTATTAGAAAGGGTGGGACCAGTAGCTTACAAGCTGGCCTTACCGCCTCATGTTAAAGTTAATGATGTGTTTCATGTTTCATTGTTAAAAAGCTATATACATGATGCTTTTCACATTGTTGATTGGAATGTGGTATAGGTGGAACCGGAAGGGGAGCTCCTTCCAGAACCGCTTCAAATATTGGAGCGGGAAGAAATTGAATTGAGAAATCAGACGGTAGCGAGAGTAAAGGTGCAGTGGAAGCACTTTACCGCTGAAGAAGCTACTTGGGAAAGAGAAGCTGAAATGATGGAAAAATATCCATTTTTGTTTGAAAAATGAACTCTAGTAATTAGATATTAACACCGAGGACGGTGTTTGCTTTCAGAGGGGGAATATGTAACACCCCTAGTTTATGTTTCTTTCAAAGCTAGACATTTGAACTCTATTCCTAAGGGGAGTGGACCCCAAATGGATCCGTATTTTATGGATGTAATTAAATATTTAATTTTGAGAAAATGAATAAAATAATTTCGTGCAGATTGAACAAAATGAGAATTATGAGATCACTAGCTAAATCCATGAGGATGGATAAAGGCAATTACTTTTCCCAAAAATCTTTCAAAAATATTTGAAAGAATTTATTTCCAAATTAGATTTTGAGGAAAATCTAGTTTCCCCAATGATGTGGAGAGTAGTTGGGAAGAGGTAAAAAGCTGGGAAAAGTAGAAAGAAGCTTTAAAAGTCCCTAAATAGGGAAGCCTAGGCAAACAGGAAGAAAAGCATCCTGATATTTTGGACACAGAATTAGAAACAGGCTTTTGTGAGTAGTAGCTTAAATAAGCTATTCCTGAACAGATTAGAGGTTGATCTGTTCTTGGAGGGATCTCAGCTCGGGGGTGAATTCTGGAGATAGACGAATTCTAAGGTTGGGTGGATTGGTCATATAATTAAGTGGTATGCATAGTTCATTTACATTTTTCTGTTATAAGCTGTAGGTATAAATTTTATGTTGTATTGAATGTGAAAGTATTATATGTTGCATGCTGTGGGTGATTATATTCTATACATTTAACAGAAATATCGGAAGAATTAGCCTTCAAATTTATGTACAGTTGTAGGAATCACATCTATGGGAAGGAATTCATCAGAATCTCTAAACCATAGCTGGTCTAAATCTGAGAATACATATTTCTCAAAGATGATTTACAGTTTAACTTTAATCTGCTTCTGTATTATGAACTAAATCCTAATTATAGAAAAAGGAAGCCTAGTACCCTTACATGCATCATAAAGGAAGGAAACTAGATGCAAAGTATATTTACTTGAAATAAGCAGTGAAATAAATAAGCAGAAAACATAGAGTATATAATTGGTAAAAATGCCATGGATCACTAGTTACAGTATACTGAATTAAATAAATTGACAAAACCTGAGTATGTTACAGGTATACCTATATGTTTAGCCACAGAATTAAACTCATTCCAAATTTAAACACAAGTGTATATTTAATACATTGCACAGTTATCTATACTGAAATCAAAGGCCTGTGATACATAGGTGTTTATAGTACTGATTAACATGGCATGTTAGACATGAGAACCAATTATAGTTACACAAATTCTATCTAGCAAAATTTAAATAAGAAGTCTAACGAGATGAGTACTAAAACCTTATAAAATCATTGCCATCATAGTATTCAAAAGATCTGCAGTTATACCAGTACCAAAAAGGAATCAACGAATTATTGCAGAAAATGGTTATGTAATATTTAAAATCTTATATTTGAAAAGACAACATGTTACTGGAAAATTAATTCTGTACTATGGATTACAATTACTAAATGTGAGAGAGTTCTCACTTATTATATAGAATTATATATAATTTCTGAATATTTCGAAAACCTGTAGAAAACTAAAAGAGTTTTTCTTGACTCGAATACTATGTGGAATTTACAGAAGTAAAGTAAAAGAGGCAAAATAAACTGGTATAGTTGATAGTACATAGAAAAAAAAAATAACAGTATGGAGGAAACTTATATCATCCCGACATGGGCAAATTAATCCCAAGTCAAGGTATATAAAGTCCGGTGTAAATAATAAGCAAAATTATAGAGACAACGACACGAATCTCCTTGGATTCAACGATATTATCCATGGACTGATATAAGTCAAATGTTAAACAAGTCATTGCAGAGTCAACGAGTCAACACATAGCTGAAGTTTCTCGTGAGTACCAACCTGTGTCAGAGAGAAAGGTATTACAAATTCTTCAACGAAAAATGCAATGAGCTCTCGGGAAGTACTCAGACGAAGCAAGTAACAAATAATTACTTGTAAATGAATAACATTAGGTGAACTGAAAGATGTCAGTGACTGTAAACGAAAATATCGAAATTGTGTCAGTTAAGTAAATAAGTAATAAAATAAACGAAAGAGAACAAAAGGGAAATCTTATCTAAGGCACTGAATGATTCTGAGTCTTAACAAAATTATTACCTGGTCAATGAATGACTTCGAAGGGATAAATCTGAGTTAAAAACATATAGAAGAAAAACTGAAATAGATTAGAAGATTTGGCAATATAACTGAAACATATTTACTTATAGAAGGAATTTATGAAAGGCGAATTCTCTATACACAGAAGAGAAATCGTACCTAGATAAACTCCCAATCTCTGATAAGAGTTCATTATTAACGTTCTTAGTCATCGCAGAAACTAGTGGGGAAGCGAAGACTACTGAGGACGAAAACCCTCACCTCATATTCGTAGGAAGTCGAATACCCATAAATTTCTATAAATCAGATGAGGCAATAATCAGTATTCGTCAATTGGTTTTGAGAAATGAGAAATTAGAAATATGAAATGGACTAATGATCGTATACAGAATAGGCAACACAAATAATTATAAAACTATATAACGATACAACAATTTTGGTAATATGTCAATAAATTTGGTTGCAAGCGATAGATAAAAACCCTCATAGAATGAATCTCAGGGATATAAAACCCATTCATACTTTCGCTTTGAATTTTATAACGAGGAGAAAGGTCATGGTAAATGTCTAAACTAGATAGTATAAAAATAAAAATGCTGCATTTTCGTAATATTAAGACCAAAACGTTGGATAACTTAAGTTTCCTCTGCGTGTTTCCAAGGGAGTGCTACGAAGCAGGCATATTGCACCATTACATCTCAGAGAGTGGGCAGAGACACCAAAGCAATAACAAACAAGAGATGAGTTTAGGAATGGAAGTCTGAATGGAGAAGCGAACAAGGGTTTATTGGTCAACTCTTATAGAAATCATAGACGAGAACCCTAGTAAAATCAAGCCATACAAATGACACAAATCGGTAGACTCTCCCATGGATCGACAACGATATTGACGACTTGATTTCAGTAGGAGTTCAATAAAAGCCAAACTAACAAGTACTCCAAGAAAATTAATATGCATTCAGAACCGTAACCAAATAGTGCTATAAAATATATTTTATTTCAGAGTTAGAGGATACGAGCAAATCCATAAATCAAATTCAAACGTACGATGAGCAGGGTATGATAAATGCGATGAAATTGACATAAACACCTCAGCGTAGGTAATACGAAACCATCACACCAATATATGATAAAGTACTTGAGGGGTACTCCATCTCAACCAAGTAAGGGAACGATAAAGTCATATATATAACACTGTATTAGGGTATGCCAAAGCCGATGTAAAGAGAAATATATAATTCGTTGGATAAACACAGGATGGCCAAGAATACAACTCATAGAAGTGGAGCTTTTATAACTAAATTAAATTAAATGAAATCCCCAGTTGAATAAAAATCATCATCGTATATATATGTGGTGGATTATATATATATATATATATATGATGAAGTTTATATTATTTATATATTGTGGATTATATATATATATATATATATATATATATATATATATATATCTATGCTGGATAGATATGTATATGAAATATAATTAAAGAGTTAATGATATGAAATATAACGGTTAATATAACAAAGAGATTTATAAAGAAGTACTCTAGTAAAACATATATACAATGGGGAATAGATTAAACATATATATTATGTTTAACAAAAGTATATTAAAGTGTAAATTGATAGGGTAGTTCTGAACACCTATGTATTAGTTAGACGAACAGGATCGAGTTCGTGAATCCCAAGAAAATGATAACTTTAAAATGGAAGGAGAGTTTAGTCTTAGAAAGAGAACCTTCAGAAAAAATAAATTTGGCGTATGTGGAAGTTGAGGTACATTACAAGAACTTGAAAAAAATCTCTAATTAATACTTTTTTCATGCTATTATTTTATTGGAACTTTCTCTTTTATATTTCTGCAAATAGATATATAAATAACAAATTTAAACTTATTATTTTTAGTAGGAAACTTTTGTCATATACCAACTCTGTAATTAAAGTTTATATCAGTTCTAATAGAAGAAAATTGGGGTTTCAACATAACTTGTTCTCATTCTTATGCTTACACATAATATTTATGTTTTCCTTGAATTTGCATTATTTAAAATTTTCATTCATTTTGAAATATACAGTAGCAGGCTACAAGATCTATAATACTTCTGTTTATTATTTTGTTCTTAAAGCCCTATAATGTAAGTTTTAATACAGAAAAACATGATGTATGTAACTGCATATGAAATTTACATACAATGATTTCTACATGATGCTTACTTCATATCTGCAATGAATTTCTTTAAGGATTCAACTAATTGGTTTATATCATATGACAATAACTAATTGATTTCCAATTGAACATAACCAAATGTTGAATTATTTTTCTGAACTCTAGATTTAAATATGAGAGCAGATTTAAACATTCTGGGGTTGAGTTAATTCAATGTTTACCCATCCAACTATATAGATTTCAAGTTACTGCTGGTAACAACATTTGTTAAATGCATGGTTTTCATAGCTACCAATAAGAGTTTTCAAATTATAAAAAAATCTTTCATTACATAATCTATCATGATATTTAATCACCAATACATACAGTTCTAACTACGTACCTCAACAGATGCAGTGTAACAGAATATAAAATTTATGTCCATTAAACCAAAATAATCTACTAGTTAAATGTGCATAGCAATAATGATGAATAGTTCCACCCAACCATAGATTTCTCTCTCCGTAACTCACCTCCTAGCTGAGATCCTTGCTTCACTAGATCGAAAACCCTTTGTCTATCCTGGAGTAGCTCATTTAAGCAGTTCTTTCCCAAGATTGTTTCTAATTTCTGCATCTAGAAATTCCAGGAGGCTTTATTTTTGTTTTTTCCTAGGCTTCCCTCAGTGAAGTACTTTAAAATTGTCATTTCCACTTTTCCAACTTTTCTTCTTGTTCCCAATTACTTTTCTCTTCATTGGAGAAATTAAATTTTTCTCTCCCAATCTAATTTAGTAATATTCCTTTCAAGGTTTTTCTGAAAGGTTTTGGGAAAGTCTAACCTTATCCATATCCTCATGGATGAAGGTTTAGGATCTCAAATATTCATTTAGTCATGATGCACACATAATCATTCTATTTATTTTTATAAATAAATAGTTAAATAAATCTACGCCTTGTTTCTCCATTGGAGTCCACTTCCCCTTTGGATTTTTTTCAAATGTCAAATTAAAAAACATAGAAATTTTGGGTGTTACACATTCCCCCTCTAAAAACAAACACAGTCCTCGGTGTTTACAAAATAACTTTCAATAGTGCACTGTGAAAACAATGATGGATATTTTTCCATCATCTCAGTTTCCCCTTCCCAAGTAGCTTCTTCAGCAGTAAAGTGCTTCCATTACACTTTTACTCTAGCTGCTGTTTGATTCAGCATTTCAATTTCTTCCCACGCGAAGATTTGAAGTGGCTCTGGAAGGAATTCCCCTTCTGTTTCCACCTGAATCACATTCCAATCAATAAAATGAGCAGAATCGTGTACATATTTTTTCAATAAAGAAACATGAAACACATCATGAACCATAACATGCATGGGTAAGGCCAGTTTATAAGCCATTGGTCCCACCCTTTCCAGTATTTCAAACAGTCCATAGTATCTAAGAGCTAATTTTTCACAACTACCAGTGTGCAAAGTGCTCTTATTTGGCTTAATCCACAAATATACATGATCACCCACACTGAACTCTCAGCGTACTCTCTTCCTTTTTGCATAACTTTTTTGTCGATCCTGAGCTGTCTTGATTATTTTCTGTATTTGCTTGACAATTCTTTCCATTTCTTATAAAGTGTTTGGCCCAAGCACTAGTTTATCCTCAAGTTGGCTACAGCTTAAAGGAGTGTGGCATTTTATTCCATAGAGTGCTTAGAATGGACTCATCTTTATGGAAGTTTAATAGCTGCTGTTATAGGAAAATTTTGTTGAGTGTATATAGTCTTCCCATTTAGTTGGCTTATCCATCACATACATCCTTAGCATATCTTCCAGAATTTGATTTTTTCTCTCGGTCTGACCATCTGTTTGAGGGTGATAGGTAGTACTAAAATTCAATTTAGTAACCATACCTCCAAATAGGCTTCTCCAAAAGGCTGCAGTGAACTTTGTGTCTCTATCTGAAATAATCATTTTACGAACTCCACACAGTCTTACGATCTCTTCCATGAACACATTTGCAACTTGGGTTGCTCCAAAGGTAGATTGAACAGGTATGAAATATGCAACCTTCGTCAAAGTGTCTACCACTACCATCACAAAGTCATGCTGATACTTGGTTCTTGGTAAACTAGTTAGAAAGTCCATAGAAACGGTTTCCCATTTCCATTCTTTAATTGGTAAAGGATTTAGTAATCCAGCTGGATGCTGATGCTCAACTTTTACTAGTTGACACTCCATGCATTTTGCTAGATAGCTTTTTACATCATTTTTCATTCCTGGCAAAAATAATTTCTTTTTCAATGCTGTGACGAATTTCTGATATCCAGGATGTCTAGAATAAGGTTGTTTGTGATATTCATCTAAAATTTCCTTTTTCAAAGAGTCTACATTGGGGATGTACAATCTCCCTCTATAAAAAATCAGTTCTTTCTAATTTTGTGTGTACCCTTTCACTTCCTTTTTCATCAATTTAGTTTGCAAGTTTTCATAACTTGGATCTTGATCTGCTACTTTTTGCACTAATCCTTCTAAGTCAAAGTTGGCACTACTCCAAATGTTGCTTATGTTTTGGCAAGAATTTATGCTTAAGGCATCAACAATTTTGTTTTCTTTTCCTTTGATATGTTTTATTTCCATGTCAAATTCACTCAAAAAAGATAGCCATTTAGCTTGTCTAGCATTCAAATCTGTTTGAGTGAAGAAATACTTTAGGCTGATGTGATCTGTAATCAGAATAATTTTCCTTTCTAGAAGGTAGTGTCGCCACATCTTGAGAGCGTGGATGACAGAAGCTAACTCAAGATCATACACACTCTAATTCTGTTCATGTTTCTTAAGTTTTCTAGATTCATAAGCAATAACATAATTTTCTTGCAATAACACTCCCCCTAATCCCTTTCCACACGCATCGGTACATACTACAAACTCCTTATTAGGATCTGTAATCTTCAAAATAAGTGATGTAGTAAGTTTCAATTTTAGTTATTCAAAGCTATTCTGGCATTTTTTCGTACATTCAAATTTTGTACCTTTCCTTTGCAATGAAGTTATGGGATAGGGTAAAGCAGAAAATCTCTCTACAAAACTTTTTTAGTACCCCACAATCCCCATAAATGATCTTACCGATGATACATCAGTAGGTACATGCCATTCTCTAATGGACTTTATCTTCTTAGGGTCAACAACCAATCCTATTGGATTTTATCCTTATAAAATTCACATTGGATTTTATCCTTATAAAATTCACATTTGCTAAACTTGGCATACAACTGATTCTCCTTAAGAGTCTCGAACACGATTCTAAGGTGTTCTTTATGCTTTGCCTCACATTTTGAATAGATTAAAACGTCGTGAATAAATACTGGTACAAATTTATCTAAGTATTTATTCAAGCCACTATTCATTAAGCACATAAAAGTGGCAGGTACATTTTTCAACCTGAATGGTAGGACTACAAATTCATAATGTTCATATTAGGTTCAAAATTCTATTTTGCTAATATATTCCTCCTTAATTCTCAACTGGTGATAACCCGTCCTTAAATCAATTTTGGAAAACACAAAGGCTCCCCTAACTTGATCAAAGAGGTCATCTATTCAGGATAACAGATACCTTTTTTTGATAGTCAAATTATTTAGTTGACAATAGTCAATAAACATTCGGAAGGTACCATCCCTCTTTTTTAGAAACAACACCAGTGCTCCCAAAGGAGATACACTCGGTCTGATGTATCCTTTATCTAGCAATTTTTATAATTTCATTTTTAACTCCATTAGTTCAGGGGAGCTCATTTGATAAGGGGCTATAGAAACTAGAGATGACCCAGGCACTAAATCAGTTGTAAAATTAATTTCTCTCTTGTGGGGAAGATGAGGAATCTCATCTGGAAACACTTCTTTAAACTCTCTTATCACTGGTAAAGTCTCTAACATGTTTTTCTCTGATTGTTGTCCTAATTCTTCAACATGTGCCGCATAAACTTAATACCCTTTTCTAGCAAATCTTTTTAATTGAAGGGCTGAGATCTACCTCACAGGGAAGGGTTTCGGTTTCCATTTTAGTATGACTGGTTTTCCCTCTATGTCAATGTAGTGTAACGTTTTTTCTAAACAATTCATCATGGTTTTATGCTTTTCTAACCAATCCATTCGTATTAGTAAATCATAGGAACCTAATGGCAGAATATTTAAATTTAATTCTATTTGGTAATCATTAAAGTTCAGGGCTGTTTGAGGTAACTTATGAGTTATCTTGCGTTTGGTACCAGTGGCTTGCTGGAGCAACCAAGAATGATGAAGCTTCTTTGTTTTGAGTTTACATTTTTCTACTACTTGCAGACTAGTATAACTCAAAAATGCACCCAAATCTATTAAAATTGTAACATATTGGTCAGCAATCATACCTTTTATCTCGACCATAGTAGACTGATGTTCTGCTTGCTGGTTTTCTAGCTGCACTAATGGTGGGGATGTTCCTTGATACATCATTAACTGTAGTGGTCTCTCGCAATACTTGTACTATCTGAATATTTTGATGTGGATAGTCCCTCAATAAATGGGGCTCTCCACAACCCCAACACTTAAAAGCCTCCCACATTTTAATAGTTCCTTCCTTCTTATTATTCCCATTTGTTGGTTTTGAACTAGTTTGAGATTGAGAAATTTTACTTTCATTCAGTTTTCTAAATTTATTTCGCTTATGCTTCCTACGAAAGTTTTTCAAATATGTTGGTTTCTGTTTCTTACCAATGAAATCACCTTTGTTTGTCCAGCTCTTTCCATGCTCAGTCTTACCCCTGAACTATTGGTAGCATAATCTGGCTTTCCTCACAACTTCGTCCATTTTTTTTGGATTATCGAACTCTATTTTCTCTTTGCAAACAGTAGGCAAATAGTTCAGAAATCTCTGTACCTTTGCCTTCTCCTCTCAGATATAAGGTACATATCCTAAAAGATTTCTGAACTTGGTGACAAACTCATCTATGGTGAGTTCTCTCAATCTAAGTTCATGAAACTCCTTTGCCTTGTCATCATAGTAGCGTTCGTTCAAATATTAGTTTCTCAAGTTGACTTGAAAATCTTCCCAAGTCACTGTTTTCTCATCAATGGCATGAACCATTTTTGTTTCCTCCCACCACAAGGTAGCCTTACCTTGTAGCTGGTAGATAGCCTATTTGGCTCTTAAATTAGTTTCATATTCGTAAACGTGAAAGTACTTAATCATATTCAGAAGCCATGACTCAACATCTTCTTCCTTCTCTCCATCATAGGAGGGAGATTTTATTTTCCAGAATTCACCCTGTAATTCCTTCTTATTTCTAGACTTCTATTTAGTGGTGCCATCTTCCTTAGACTCATCTGAGAAATTGACTCTTCATTTTCTCTTTCTTCCGAAGCCTTCACCTTCTTGGCTGTTCCACGAAGTCAGTTCTATGATGAGTTTTTCTTACTCCTCACTGGCTAAATATACCCTGTCATTGTGGCTTTTAAGTTGTGTCATCTCTCATTGCATTCTATGCAACATAGCCATCAATGGAGCATTTGGATTTGGCGTGTTTTCTCCACCACCTAGATGTACATACAGCTCGTCCCCTTCTATCATGGTGCGCAGCTGTACTTTTCAACACTGTTCACTGTTCAACATAATAACATTAATAAAATTTTACGGCAGCATAGTGTTTCCGTGTGAGCGCATAGAATGCCCAGTAATTGTTTCAAAATCTTTGATACCATTTCTAATACCTCTCATTCCACAATTTTTTTTTTTTTTCATTTACTACTTTTATAGCTTTTCATTACCGTTTGACAACTTCTGTTTCTATATATAAATACATATAAATTATCCTTTCATCCTGACCAGATAATATTGGAATATACCAATTCCCAACCGTCAACGATATATTTCCATCAACGATAGCACACTGGTATCTTACTTCACTTTTCCCTTGCAATATATATTAGGAAAGTATTACAATTTCCTAATGTCTCATTATACTATAAGGTTACATTTTCAACTTTGACATAACTCAATATAGTTAAAAGGAATGAATATAATTCAATATGTTTCAATGGATACTTATTGATTTAATATCGGTGAATCTCCCATTTGATTCATTACTTTATTTCCTTTGACTTCCATAGTTATTCACTATTTAAAAATTCATTGGTAAAATTCTTTCTCCCTTTGAATAATATATATATATATATATATATATATATTCCCATAAATTTATTAACTCATAAGTATTCGCATATAAGGATTCTTAATTTACTTCCTTACCTCTGCTTGATTTCGATTTGTCATGACATTGTGTATCTACAAGCTATATACTATCACCTCTAATCCTATTATAATTCTATGTCCATGCCTCCTATGTATCAAATGAACAATTTCCATCATATAGTGGCTAACTTACAATCCATAATAGAATTATAATATAGTGGCTAACTTCATGAATTGTAACATTTAAATCCTGTAGCTCTATAGGTCCCCAAAATACATTCATCCGAAAAGGATATCTTTAGATATCTTATCATTACGGTCAGATAGCTCCCTAAAAAATGGTAGTCTTATGTATCATTTCATTTTTTTTTAAATTCGAAAGTATTTTCATACAAACTTGAAAGGTGGCTACACCATTTAATTCTCCACCTACGTATCCTAAATTAACTTAGATATATGTATATAATTTAATGTTGTTTTAAATGTCGTAAGTTCACCAGGGCTACATCGAACCCTGAGATCTCTTGAGGGGATGAAATATTAATTTCTAAATGTACCGCTCATTAACATTTTTCTTGTCACGAAATAAATCTTCGAATACCTATCACGTAACCGTTCTATGAAATCCCTCCCTTCACATCACGATCCGAGGGAAAGTCTCCATATTGAGGCATGTGTAGGGTGGAGATATAGTAGGGTTTCTGTTGAGTTTCTAGGTTAAAAGTGAAGTTGTTGCTATTGTTTATTCTTGGTCCATTAACTCGCCTTTGGCCAGCATTCAAAATACGGTAAGGTGAAGACAGAACACTCGTTTACAGTTGGATGACTTTTTCATTATGTGTTTTCCCCACCAATTTATGATGTCTAGTCAATGAGTAAGTAATCTATACGGTTTCTATCTTTTTCTGAGTTTTGTAGAAAGGATTTCCACATCTGAAGAACTTCATTCTATTTTCGTTCCTCATTTCTTCATTTTCGTTAACTTTTTAACTTATTTCTAAATTCTGGTTAATAAAAACTGAAATGAGCTCTCGTTCTTAAATTTTTTGAATCTTTATTATTTGGTTTCAAGGATATGCTTCTTGCTTTCATAGATTCAGCATGAACCCTTCGATTTTTTCTTGAAGTAACCGGTAACCCCTAAATTTTACATTTAGTTAATAACCCAGTTAATCGTTTGTCCAAAAGACATGTTTCGTATATGTTTTCTGCCACAGTTATAACTGTGTGTTCTTCCAACGATGTTGGTTTATTACCATAAATGTGAAGACCCTTCTACAGTTAATTCCAGAACTATGATGCTCCAGCGCACTTGGTAATAATTCCGTTTAATTTTTTTTCAGCTGTCTATTTCTAAAATTATAATTATTTTGATAGTCACTACTACGTTTTTCTAAAATCTAATCTTTATGTGATTACAGGGAAAAGCAGATTGCTATTAGAATCCTTCAGGTAAAACTATTTCCAGCAAACCTACTATAATCACTTTTGTTATACAGATTTGTTTTATTTCTAGAATTTGAAATTTGTCTTCATGAATGGTGCAGGTAAACCCAACCCCTCATGTATTATTGCATGAAGCACTTGATGTCCCGATCCACAGTTTAATGGGTTTACGCTGGCTGTTTCTCATGCAGGTCGGTAACCATTTCCGCAATGTCTCCTTTGTAAGTGTTCTACTTCCAAATTTTCCAGTGTTATGGGTATTCGATAAAATGGATTTAAAACTAGGTTCCATAGAATAATATTGATGAGTTTACTATGTCGGAGAACTTACCTGCCTTATTCCGCATATAAAATGAATTGGGACTTTAATGATCTTTCCTGTAGGACACTTCTCCTAATAGCGGATTGAAATTTTTTTTTTTTTGTGCTCGATATCAGTTTCATGGCACCCTACTGGTTTAATCTATGTAACCGATAGATACTTAGATCTTTTACCTTATGCGATTTTTTTCTCGTTGATAGCCTAGATGAATATTCTCAGTTTCACATATTTACATTATTGGTTGAAATTATTAGGCTACAGGTTTATTTAATTTATTTTTACCTGTAATAATCCTTTTGTTAGGCTTAGTAATAGGGTTGCATACCGTAAGTACTAAGTCACAGATATATACTTCTTATTTACTCATACATAAATATATATATCAGATTTAACATGAAGAATGATGATACTTATTATTATTGCTGGTCGTTTTCTTTTATCCAGGTCTAAGATATTCATCATATCACATGCATGCTTCTCCTAAAGATTTATATAAATTTTTAACAGGTTATTTAATATGTGTATAAGGACGTGACGTGTGAACTAAGAAAAAAATATCTAATTAATACTCCATCCATGCTAGTATTATAATGGAAATTTCTGTTTTATATTTTTGCAAATAGATACATAAATAACACGTTTAAATTTATAATTTTCAGTAGGAAACTTCTGTCATATACCTACTCTATAATTCAAGTTTATATCAGTTCTAAGAGAAGAAAATTGGGGTTTCAGCATAACCTGTTCTCATTCTTATGCTTACACATAATATTTATGTTTTCCTTGAATTTACATTATTTAAAATTTTCTTTCATTCTCAAAGATAGGGTAGCAGGCTACAATATCTATAACACTTCCATTTATTATTCAGTTCTTAAAGCCCAATAATGTAAGTTTTAATACATAAGAACATGATGTATGTAACTGCATATGAAATTTACATACAGTGATTTATATGCACTATGCTTAGTTTATATCTGCAATGAATTTATTTAAGGATTTAACTAATTGGTTTATCTAGTATGACAATAACTAATTGATTTCCAATTGAACATAACCAAATGTTGAATTATTTTTCTGAACTCTAGATTTAAATCTCAGAGTAGATTTAGGTATTCTGGGGTTCAGTTAATTCAATGTCTACCCATGCAACTATACAGATTCAAGTTACTGCTGGTAACAAAATCTGTTAAATGCATGGTTGTCATAGCTACCAATAAGAGTTTTCAAATTATAAAAAATCTTTCATTACATAATATATCATGATATTTAATCACCAATACATATAGTTATAACTACTTACCTCAACAAACATATTGTAACAGAATATAAAATTTATGTCCATTAAACCAAAATAATCTGCTAGTTAAATGTGCATACCAATAATGATGACTAGTTCCACCCAACCATAGAGTTCTCTGTCTGTAACTCACCCCCTAGCTAAGATCCTTGCTTCCCTGGATAGACAACCCTTTGTCTATCCTGGAGAAGCTCATTTAAGCAGTGCTTTTCCAATCCTATTTCTAATTTCTGCGTCTAGAAATTCCATGAGGCATTCTTCCTGTTTTTGCCTATGCTTCCCTCAGTGAGGTACTTTAAAGCTGTCTTTTCTGCTTTTTCAATTTTTCCTCCTCTTCCCAATTACATTCCTCTTCATTTGGGAAATTAGATTTTTCTCTCCCAATATAATTTAGTAATATTCCTTTCAAGGTTTTTCTGAAAGGTTTTGGTAAAGTCTAACCTTATCCATATCCTCGTGGATCAAGGTTTAGGATTTGAAATCTTCATCTAGTCATAATGCACACATAACCATTCTATTTACTTTTATAATTAATTAATTAAATAAATCCACACCTTGTTTCTCCATTGGGGTCGACTTCCCTTTTGGATTTTGTTCAAATGTCAAATTAAAAAACATAGAAATTTGGGGCGTTACATTTACAGCAACATAACCACTACAAGAAAAAAGGACATTGGTGAGGGGCGAAAAATGTCACCATAAGCTCATTGGTGAGGACCAAAAGAGCTTTCGTCACCAAAAACTTAATGTCACCAAAGGTGTCGTCATCGAAAGTAAAGGTGTTGTGGTGACATTCAAGGTTCGTCACCAATAATGATTTATAATGACGGATAGTGACCGTCACCATTTCATATGAGAAATGGTGACAGACAGTAGCCTCCATCACCAAAGGTGGCATCCCCAAAAATTATGTGTTGTGGTGACATTCAAGGTCCATTGTGAATATTGATTATAATGACGGATAGTGACCGTTGCCATTTCATATGAACAACAACAATTTTTGGTGATGTAACTTTCATGGCCGTCACTATTGGTGCATATATATGGCGACGTTCATTGAACGTCACCATTTCCTATTTGGTGAGGGTCAAAAAATGTCATGATAAGCTCACCGGTGACATCAAGGTCTGCCATGAACAATGACTATAATGACAAACAGTGACCCTCACCATTCCATGTCAAGAACAATGATTTATGGTGATAGACCTTTTATGGTCGTAACTATTGATGCGTATATATGGTGGTGTTTGATGATCGTCACCACTTCATATTTTTGTGAGGGTCGAAAAATGTCACCATAAGCTCATTGGTGATGGTAAAAAGAGCATCCATCATCAAAAATTGATCATCACCATTCCCTACGAATATCAGGGCACGATGGAATCGAACCACCAACCTCTTGCTTGTAGAGCAAGTGCTCTTCCATTGAGCTAGCACCCTTTAAAGAAGAAAATGTAGAAAATTTCTTAGCGAACCACTAACGTAAAAAGAGCTAAGAAATATTTCTTTTTAAAAGAGATATTCAAGGTCAAATTAACAAGAAAGTGACCTTTTAGCATCATTGCACTAGTGCTACTATTACAATATTTTGGCTAAACAATAAATAGAAAAAACCCTTTTCAATTTAGTAGGAGCATGTTGGGAAAATAATCTCACAAGAATGCTTAGCATTCAACATTCTGACCCACTAAATCACTTTTACATCCTTTTGAAGTCCTTCAACAAAGGGCTTAAAGTTGGGAACAATGTCATAACAATACTTTCAGCTATACAATAAACATTTTAAGCTTCCATCTATTGTATGATATGGAAATTTGTCCTTCTAACAGAGTTATGAGACACAGAACCACTTTCACCCTTAAGAAAAAATGTGGTTGTAAATGCATGGTAAACTCTCTTAGCGTAAATATGCTCTTAGTATGGTATTGGATTCTTAGACTAGTGTCAGATTTAAGGCTACCAAAGACTTTAGATTTTAACAATGATATGGTTCACGCTAGGCTTAAGGACAACATATTATTTCGGAATTTCATGTTGGGAAACCTCCAAATCTGTGTCAAGGAAAACTCAAGTTAAATGGAAATATTTTTGTATAATGGTTGTGAGTCATATGGATGCACATTAATATACATTTTTTTCTTAAATTTGAATAATTTATGTATTTTTTGGTCAACTAGTTTTTTATCTGGTTTTTATCTAGTTCCAATTCGATTCATATTTTTTAGGTTAACCATTTCGATGACTGGTCTAGTTCATGTAATTAAATAGATCATAAATGATAAGGTGGTATTTGTGTGTTCTTGAGAGTGTTTCTTGCATAAGTAGGATGGGAGTTACAAAAATATTCACCTATGCCCAATTGGAAAATTGGAGTGTCGTAGATGTAAGAAAATGTGTAAGAGAATATCCTAAATTTATAAATAAAAATCTTGTGATGTGTCATTGGGGAAAAAAGGTTACAATTACTTGGAAATATCTTCTTTACCAGTAGCTGTTGGTCCAGAGACTAGACCATAACAACCGTCTTCTATATACATAGCCAAAGTTCGACGAATTTTGGAGAAGAGGCTTCACACATTTAACAGAATGGAAAAAATGAAGTTGGACAACAAAATGGATACTTTGAAATCATCAGAGTCTGTAATTGTTAAACAAGATTCAACATTTGTATTGAAGTTACAAAGCACCATGGAGTATTCAGACAACTAAGCTTCTGTTAGCCTAATGTTTATATGTCCTTAATTTTTATTTCAGTTTGATTTTCAAATAGTTTATATAACTTTATTATGTCAGTGTGTGCTACAAGCATTCCAGTACTTCAAATTGATCTAATGATGTTGAATTTTGGGCAACTCTTTCACATGATATAGGTTGGAATTTCAACCAAAATACTGTGAGATGTAAAGCATTGGATCCCCATCCTTCGCGAAAATATTTTTGGCATGTCTCCCGCCTCAAGTTATTATTTAGCTTCATAAAATTATTGGACATAGTAAACTATGCAGAGACATATGGCATTACAAAGACAATTTTACTATCAGTCTTCACCAAAAATGCTATCAATTAATGGTAATGTTTTAGAATTTCCTTTATCTTTATTTTTAAAGGAAAAATAAAGGAAATGTTAAAACATTACGATTAATTGTTTCAGGATGTATAAGAGTGATTCCCACCTCATCGGATTTCATCTGGAGAAAGTAGAATTTCTTATCCCATTAAAAATTCAATAGTTTTCAAGATTCATGATTGGTACAATTGCAACATTTTCATTAGATACTATCGTGTATTAGGGTATGGGATTGGCATTTAATCAAGAGAACCAAGCCTTGGAGAAGTAGAATTTCCTATCTCGTTTAAAATTCAACAATTTTGAGGATTTTTGGATTGGTAGGATTACAACATTTTCATTATATTCTATCATGTATAAGGGTATGGGGTTGGAATTTAATCAAGAGCACCAAGCCCTGGAGAAAGTATAATTTACTGTCCCATTTAAATTCAACAGTTTTCACGATTTCAATATTGGTAGGATTGCAACATTCTCATTAGATTCTATCGCGTTTAAGGGTAAGGCATTGGCATTTAATCAAGAGCACCAAGCCCTTTGTGTACCTTGATGTTAGTGATATTAATTCTTGGACTCCTCTGTTGGGGCCTTAGTAAAAATGTACCCTTCACTCAAGAAAAAACCATTGATAAAGCATGTTAAGTTTTTTTACCACATTTTAAAGTGTAGATTAGATAGTTTCATTAAAATTGGGCGGTGTTGACTAATATCCCTTGAGGATTGCAGTGGAGGCAAAGGATGATACTAAAGATGAGGATACAAATATAAGGATGGTGGAAAATTGTTTGACATTTATGATTGGAATTTATATATGCTTTCTCATTTATTCATTATGCTTTCTTTCCAATTTTCATATAATGTGCTATCTATAAAATATCACATTGTATATGTATGTGGGTATGTATCTTGTTTCCCATTTCCAAAATGTTGGGGGATCATATTTCTAGTGGACTTCAATTTTAGAAATGCATACCTATTTCTTGATATCTTGCAACTTAGATGCTGCTAATGTATATTGCATAACTCTTATAACAAGAAAATAAAACACCAAACTGGGTATCAAAATCATTCAAGAACCAGTTCTATACCACAACAGTCAGTTCAGTATTAAAACCAACCACTTCAGCATGGAGCCAGTTTGAATTGGCTGATTCCATACCAAACCAATCTAGGAAGAACCACCTACAAAACCTGATTTTTGGGACTTTTACACTCATTTTGAAGAGAATAAGCAAGGGCTTAAGAAAGAGAAAATGAGAAATTTGTTGTCTTCCATCAAGATAAGGAGGCAAAATTAAGTGATTTTATTGCATTAGTGTATTTATTGTGGAGTGGGGATTCATTCACTAATACCATGGGGAATTAGTGGAAAATTCTTGACAGAAAAAAGAAAAAGGGCTTTGCCCTCAACTCACCTGGCAGGCACAGGGAGCTATCGGAAACCTGACCCCCACAAAAGCCCGGGAACATTAAATACCCCCCAAATATCATCTTGAAATAGTAATAACGAAATGGGAAGGATAAAATCATAATTTGATTGGGTTATAAATATTAGCCTGTAGGCTCAAAGAGTCATGAATGTAATTCAAAAATGGTGTTATAACCATTAGCAGGTCATTATAAATATTGTTTGTTTCTTTTGTTCCTCGTTGCCACTAAATAAGTTCTACAAAAGGTTCTTGACATTATTTCTACCATGTAGCTTAGTGGAAATGCTACAAAGGCACCAAGGGCTATTCGAAACCCTTACCAGGATGGAAGCTACATCTGTCATTATTTCATACTTCTCAGTGCTATTTTGAACAGTGATTCAACAAGTCAATTTTGACCTATACTATTTTACTCTCTCTCTCTCTCTCTCTATTGAACATGTGTAATAATAATAAGAAGCATTGATCAAAAGGTTTTCCCATCTTGGTGTTTTTCCCTAACATTATCCAATGTGTGGTTTTCTCTTGTCCTAGCTTGTCTTCTACATCTAAGGTTTATGTTTTTTCATCAGTTACTATCAATGTGATAACGGTCTATGTGATTGCTAATGCAAATTTAATGGAATGGAATATGGGATTATATGGAACATTGAAGTAATCATCCTAAGCAAAGAACATGTTAATTAAATTAACATGGTATCAGTGCCAGGTTGAGGACAAGCCAAGGAAAGAGAAAGAGAAATTACTTGATGTTCTATGACAATTCTCTATGACCTTTTTGCAAGGCACTATTGCGGATTTGTATTGGAAAAGTATAAGTTGCAAATCCTAGCAAGAATAGAGGATCACTAAAGATCAATGACCAAGATCCCTGTCAAAGTTATAGGCATCAGATGAATTATATATATAGCCTCAAGTGCATGTCTACAACCATGAAGTTCTAGTACATTATTTCACTTAATTTAAGGTCAAAATTTTTGAAATTTATTTCAGTTGAGTTTGTTTTGGGAGATGGTATCTCACTCGAAATTTCTGTTGCAGGTTCATGTGAAAGACATTTCTGAAATTATATATGCGCCATCGAGCTCCTATCAACTGTTGCGGTAGGATTAATCCTTCGCTATGCACATCTCTATAACATGATGTTTGGTCGCATTCTGCTAGGCTGATCCAAAATAATCTCAACATATTTATGTTGGCATCTCTTCAACCTTGTATTAGGGATTAGATGTTACACAAGAGGTGTGTAAGGCAACACAAGGTAAATAAAATTCCCATTTATTAAATTCTCTTCATCCTCCTTTTATAAGGACAACAATATTGTCATGAAGATAGATTTCTATAAAATATCAGTCTTACGGGCAACTTATGAGACTCATTTTGTGAAGTTAAAGATTTGTATCTATAACCGGATCTGAGGCAAACTTAGTTGAGGATTTTACTAAATATTTTATTTAAAGCCTTAATTGAAGTATGACCTGAAATCATGAGTCACCTAGTTCATGATAACCTGTAGTTGTTTTTTTGAAGAGGTCTCACGTTCATACAATAAATATTAAGGTATACATCTCATGGATAGAATCATATTTGAAGCATACAATATAAGTTTACATAATGTTTCTAAAAGAATTTATTATAATCCTCACTATAGTAGTAACTGAGATCCCAATTTGGATTGAGATGATCTATTTGGATGACCTCTATATCTTGTTGAAGTAATACCAGCGATTATAACCAACACAATCCTAAGGCACTTTCTAGCAGTGCGACAAATTTCTTTGTTGCAAAGTTGAAGGAGAGATTTTTTTGTGGATGCATGTATTTTGACAAAAAAGAATCTGGAGCTATAATTTATGAAGGGGTACTGTACCTTCAAGACAGAGTTCTAGAATATTATCGAATAAGAATAATCATGTTCGCCTCTGTATCAAGGAAAGAGATATGATAGTGTTACAGTAATCTTGACCCTGTTTCACACTATCCTTGATAACCTTCAAGTAACAATTAAGTGAAAACTACTTTACCTTGAGGTAGCTTTGCCACTCAAGGTCCATGAACATGGGGTTTTCTCTTTGTCCTAAACTCATGCATACACATCATTTTAAGGGGAGGGAGGAGGAATTACATTCATTTTTAAAGAGGAAGGAGGAAAGATGAAAGCATAAGCTAGGTTGGTGAAGACAACATGTGAGAGCAGAGTCTGGCAAGCCATGTGGTATGGGACGTAAGAGATGATGTTAGGTGTTATGATTTTGGGAGTCACGCTAACCATGGTGGTGAGGCAAACCCAAGCACAAAGAACCAAATAAAAAGAAGAGGGATGGAGCAATACCTACTACTACATGAATAATTGAGGATGCTTTGAAAATCTCAAGGATAAGTCCAACATTCGAGCACTAGGAGACCCTCCTTGATGCTAAGAAGATGGTATTGCTGATTTAATATTAAATTATTGTTTCCTTTTATAGAATGCACGAATAATGATGATGGCTATGGCTAAGGAAAAATCATAGGTAATGGCATGTCTCAATATTCATCTCCATCCACATGATATGATAGAACAGTAATAGTCTTTGTCATTGTTGCATCACATTCATTGAATGAGTTGGGAGTTTATTGTTTGATTGCACAAACAAAAAACCAACTAGTGAGCACCAGTGGAAAATGGTGATGATGATGGGGGACCACTTTAATTGCAGTAAGTTGGCATTTTTTTACTAGTACGAAACACCCCTCACATGATTTTTGAGAATATCCGGATTCCAAAAATCCCAATTGGACCTCAGATGACTGGATTGCTAGATGTTTGTGGGGACTGATTTGATGTGTAGGTGGATTGTCTTCAGAGTTTTAAATCACCAAGGATGGCCCCAGAGCCGATCATTTAATTCCTATTTATAAAACAACTTCTGCAACTCTCATACATTAGGAATACAGTCTTAGCAAAAGCACTGAATGCCATCATGCCATATTATAGGCTTCAACAAGAGGCTGAATCAAATTTGTGGAGGTTGATCCTAGTGGTCGCTATGGCCCGGTAAACAAAATTTTGGACCAACCTACTATTTACTTATACAAGTAATCCTTATATTGGGTAGAAAGTCATAACAATTTCTGTGTTATGTGTGTATATATATAAAGTATTTGTGTGAGAGGATTACAGATCCTGTTGATATAATCTTCTGTTGTTTTGCAGTACAATGAGGTGCTTGGCAGGAAAGCATCTAATACTATGTATGATTTTAATCTATGAACTCTTCTGTAATCAAAATTTATTTAGGCTTCCCCAACAAATTTTTCTGCAATGAAAATTTATTTATTTTTCATCAGTGTAAACCTTTTTGTACTCAAAATTTGTGTATGCTTCCACTCACAAGCTCTTATTTAATCAAAACTTGTTTATGGATCCACCTAGAAGTTCTTTTGTAATAAAAAATTATTTTTGGATCCAACTGAGCCCTTCTGTAAGCAAAATGTGTTTATCCTTCCACCCAAAAACCATTCTATTTTCAAAATTTTCGTATGCTTCTGCATACAATCTCTTATGTAACTAATAACCTGTGCATACTTCCACCTACAAGCTCGTATGTGTTCAAAATTTGTTTATGCCTCCACCCCCATACTCTTTTTCAATCAAAATTTGTTTTAGGATCCACCCAAAATATCTTCTGTAATCACAATTTTTGTATGTTTACATCCAGAAACACCTTTGTAATTAGTGATCATTTGCTTCAACCGACAGATTCTTCTGTAACCAAATTTTTCTTTTCGATCTGTGTAGACCTTTGAGTAATGGAATTTGGGTCTTTTGATATTGATTATGATTGATTGTTTGATGCATATGTAGATACAGAGCCTTTGATGAAATAGAGGTGATTGAAGTGGCCTGGAACCAAGTAAAAATGAATGATATTCTGCAGTCGCCTGAGGATCCGGAGAGGATTTATTCAAAGGTCCATCTCCTGAAAGCTATGAGGCACAACAATATCATCAAATTATTTTCATCATGGATTGATACGAAGACAAATAACATTGACTTTATTACAGAGATGTTCACATCTGGTACTCTTAGGCAGTAAGTTTCACTATTCCTTCATTAGTAGACTGGAAATTATGTGAACTTCAATGAATTTATTGGCTAGATGTATAGATATTCAATGGAAAATTTCTTGTTGTTCTTTTGGGGTTCCATATCTAAATAAAAACACAGACATGTAGAATTAAGAGTTGTGAAGAATTGGGCTCTTCAGATCTTGCGAGGGCTTCTATACCTGCACAACCATGATCCTCCCATAATATAGAGAAATTTGAAGAGTGACAACATATTTGTCAATAGGAATCAAGGGGAAGTTAAGATTTGAGACCTTGGTCTAGCTGCAATTCTGTTTAAATATCATTCAGCTCACACCCTTATCGGTAAAACTAAATACATGTAATCTCCTCCTTCCGTTCTAGACAAATTTCAATTCTTCTTGGGGATTTCTAACATCTGAAAAGTTTTAAGTAGGAACTCTGGAATTCATGGCCCCTGAACTGTACGCCAAGGAATATAATGAATTAGTTGATATCTATGCATTTGGGATGTGCCTATTAGAAATTCTCACCTTTGAGTATCCTTACAGTGAATGCTCCAACCCAACTTAGATCTACAAGAAAGTATCATATTTAAGTTATTTCATCGTTGAAATATATTTCAATACATATATTTTTTGGATCCCGGTAAGACTTGAACTCTTTGCCAGTATGGAAAAAGCAATAATTTCTTATCACTTGGAGTTTTGACTTGGGGAATACCCTACATAGCTATTTTTGATACAAGAATTTTGGAATTGAATTCCAGTTCTCGAATTGATTACTAGGGGAAAAGGCCAGCGGCTCTGTACAAACTGAAGGATCCTCAAGTGAGACAGTTTGTTGAGAAATGCTTGGTCACTGTTTCCAGAAGGCTTCCTACAAGAGATCTCTTAATGGACCCATTTCTACAGACTGATGAGAATGGCTTAGAATATTCCTTTTCCATATTATATTTATATAAAGATGATGTGGGGGAACTTGGCCCATTATTGAGAGAACATAACATTGAAGCCTTTCAAAATGGTGGTCATAAATTACTCCAAAGCATGCATTTTGTGCATCCTTACAACAAGAATGGGATTTATGTTCACTATGAGAACAAGAAACAACAGAAAGTTGTGCCTTTTTCCTCATACTTTATAGAGGACATTTTGTCTCACAACATGGATTTCACTTTCAAAGGAAAGAAGAGGGAGGATGACACAATATTTTTAAGACTCCGAATTGCAGACACTGAAGGTAATGAATCATATATTTCACTAGAAAACCATGAACCTGTTGGGAGGCTTTGAAGCTTGATATTGCTAACAAAGTAAATTGTAAGACTATTTTCTATCGCTATTTCTATCAACTAGTCCCTAGTCTATTTTTTCACCCGTGTTAATATCACAAGTGTGATACATCTTGCGGGGAACATTCATAATATCTATTTCCCATTTGATGTGGAAGGAGATACAACCATGAGTGTGGCCAACGAAATGGTCATGGAGCTTGACCTTGTTGATCAGGATGTTGTAAGGGGCCATTCGGTGTCGAAAGAGGCTCTGCAGAACCTGAAGAAGGAGGCTCGGAGGCAGACTGAGCAAGAGGATGGGGGTACTGGCGAGACCGAGTTTGAAGGTGAAGGTCGACGGTTGGGGAAGGATCGGAGTGCATCACAAGGATCTGGTAATCAGAGGAACCAGAAAGGGAAGGGGGAGTGGCGACCTGGCTGTTAGGTGGTTGGGTAGCCACGAATCCTTGCTGAGGGAAAGGATCAGTAAACACAGCTGGTTGGGTAGTGGCCACATTAGGAGGAGCATGAGGGGAGGCGTGATGTCCGCGCAATGTGGCTTGAGACTCCCACATCTGCCGCATCTGGGGTAAGAGGGGACAATCGTGGGTGTAATGACCATAAACACCGCAACATGAACAAGGCTTATTTGTGCGAAACGGCCTGTCCAACTTGGGCTGAGTGCCCTGTTGCTGGTTGGCAGTGTTAGGGTCAACACCTGGATTGGGTCCATGGGTACCAGGGGCAGATTGGTTTGGATTGACTCTCCACCTTGTTTGAGAAGAAGGGGGATTAGTCGTGCCCTGATGTGCAAATACTTGCCCCAGAGGGGGCTGTAAGTGCTGTTGCGGGTTTGGAGGAGGCAAGGGAGATGGAAACGCATATGCTGGAGAGGGGGGGCGGCGCACTGGGGGGCAACGAAGATAAAGGTAATGGTTGGGTTGGGCAACATTAGGGTAGCGAGGAGGTTGGGCAAAAGGAGGAGGCATGCCGTATCCTGGATACATGCTACCGGGAGGGGGAAGAGTGCTGGAGGTGCTGGCCCCTCCCTGAGGGAGACCATAGCCCATAGGAGGTTGAGCGTACGGATGGGAAAGGGCTCCAACGATACTGTCGGTGGAATGATATGCCCCTGGGGCGTTAGCGCCACCGGGCCTGGGGAGGTCAGGGAGAACGGTATAAACATAGCCAGATTGAGCATAGATCAGGTCATATTTCAAAGCTATTTGGAGGGCGGCTTCTTCGGTTTGAGGAAAATGGGAGGCGACATCTTTGCCGATGGGAGCTGGAAGGGTGCGGAGGAACCAGTCCATATAAACCCGATCTTCGAAGGGAGGGGCTCGACATAAGCTCCGTCTTCTTCACCATTCCTGAACATGGGCGGAAAGGCGGGTTGAAGAGGATTGCTTAAAGGAAGTCAAGAGCTCCGTGCCAGTGTCGTATCGGAGAGGGAGCTAGAAATAGGACAAAAAGGCTTGGGCAAGGGTCGCAAAGGTGGTATGGGAAGAGGTGGTCTGTTCAACATACCATTTAGAAGCTTCACCGGTAAGCGTGCGTTCACTAGTACATTTGGCGGAAATTCCGATGGCCAAATCGTCGCTTTTCCGACACACAGTCGTCGCAAGAGCGACAGTTCGAGGCCGGAAAAAACGTGGTTTCTTGTGCGGTCGCAATTCCGACGCCTATACAAAGTGTCGCACTACCTACACTTCCCGTCGCTTCCAAACACTCGTCGCTCTTCCGACGCCTCCCAAACCGACGTTTGTAAAATGTCGCCATTCCGACGAAATTTGGTCCGACGTTTTGAACGTCGCGGTTCCGACGTCTTTATACTGTCGCATTTCCGACGCCATACAAAAGTGTCACAAGACCGACGTATTGCAAAAGTGTCTCCGACACACAGTCATCGCAAGAGCGACAGTTCGAGGCCGGCAAAAACGTGGTTTCTCATGCGGTCGCAATTCCGACGCCTATACAAAGTGTCGCACTACCGACACTTCCCGTCGCTTCCAAACACTCGTCGCTCTTCCGACGTCTTTATACTGTCGCATTTCCGACGCCATACAAAAGTGTCACAAGACCGACGTATTGCAAAAGTGTCACAAGACCGACGCTTTCCAGAAGCGTCACAATATCAACGCCAGGAATAACTGTCGCAATTCCGACGAAATGTGGTCCGAAATTTTGGACGTTTCTAGAGCTGTCGCAATATCGACAGACGTCACAAGACCGACGAAAATGGAAATCGTTCAAAACGTCAAAAGAGCGACGCTTACAAGGCGTCGGTATGCCGACGACGGTTTCAATTTAAAAAAAAAATATAAAACTTTAAAACAGGACAGTAAATCTCCAATGTTTGTTATCACAATAAGAAATCAATGATCAGTGATCACGTCAAATTTTCCTCGTAGCGTGACGAGTCTAATAAATTTTATTGTAAAGGTTGCTGGCCAGTGACAACTGGCGCAGCATTGAAGGAAATGCATTAAATAAAATTAATTAGGCTGCGAACTCCAAGCCAACTGGAAACAACCCTGATAATTTTCCTTACCAACTTCCAAGTTGTGACTCGAGCTTCAGACTCCAAAGCTAAGAATTTTCTTTTCATCGTGTTGGAGAAGAGAACTGCAACCTGCAGCAAAGGAGCAATTCCTCATTCTCACTGCTCAGGACTCGTAGTCATTCCTTGCTAACACGGTATGTGGAAATTTTGATAACTTTATTCACCCTCGTTTTTACTAAATTTATTCTTTTGAAAAGGGCCTGGTTCCATTTCAGAAATTTTCAACTTTCGACTTCTAGAATTTGTACATATGATTTTTGGACTGAGCTTTTGTTATTAATGAGGAGATAGTGTCTTGGTTCTATCTGTATAAAATAATTGCCTCGTATTTTTCTTCATGTTCAGGGTTTTTGATTTTATCAAAACCTATCTCTCTTTTAAGCATGCCTGCAAATTAATATATTCCAGGAATGTACACAATTCCAGGCTTCATGTACAACGTTTGCCTCATATTTTTCTTCATGTTCAGGGTTTTTGATTTTATCAAAACCTATCTCTCTTTTAAGCATGCCTGCAAATTAATATATTCCAGGAATGTACACAATTCCAGGCTTCATGTACAACATTTTGTATCAACTATATTTTAACAAGTGAGCTGCATGCGCATATAGTGTTACAGATTACAGGGCTTCATTTGGAGAATAAATGATAAGCCTGGCAGCACTAAATCCAAGTAATTCCCCTCATCCCTTAAAAGACACCTCTAAATATAACTAGAAATTTCAAATAGTTAGTAAAGGAAAAGTACAAAGATATAAGAGATATGTGTTGAGCCAAAAACCTGTGCATTCACAACAAAACTGGGATGGATAAAACTTAAAAACAATTATGGACTTTGACAAAAAATCGTCTTATGCATACAAAATGAAAGAAGCATTGGCATACTACTATGTTTACAAATTTAAGTACAGGCAGAGTGAGTCTCCGGGCAACACAGTTTCATGTGGAGACCCTAGATCCTTGTACCCACAATATCTAGTGACTTAAAAAATGATTGCCAAAACAATACCTTTGCTATGCATGTAAGAACACCACATGTATAATGAGGGAGATGTAATATTGTCCAAGAAGCAGATTTATACAGAGTGGTCCAAGATTGTGTATTTATGGAAGATACAACTGATTTTGGCATGAAACATGTATCCAAGATTTCAATGTGGCCTTATTTTAGAGCCCATTGATGATTTACTATGAAACCTAAAATTTCAAAACAAACACATTGAAATCACAGGATCTCCATCACGAATATCATAAATATTAACTGTCTTTTGGGCACTGGCAGTAGATACCATAAGAAGCCCACATGGCCTGTACCACCAATGTTGATTCTCTAGCACAACATTTGCAAAGCCAAAATTTCTCCCCGAGACATCCCTCTCTGCAAAAACTAGAGAGATGGTACTGGACGTTGAAGTGAAGGCCTCTGATTCAGTATGGAATGCCATAATTTCTTTATTATAAAAGTCCCATGAACAGAAACCTGAGTCCAATGTACAACCTGCAGATGCTGCCACAACATATTTACCAGAGCAACCATCTAAACCAACTGCTCTGATCAACCAACAATCACCCCACATGTTTGGGGTAAGCCCATATGGAGCTTTATATTCAGCCTTCTCCTGGAGATTGGAAAATAACAATACTGAGTATTACTCATACATCAACTGCCCTTTATGTTAAGGGAAAATTTAAAGAGTGCATAAATATTCTTGAAATACCAATCATAGTTTCTAGAAAATTTCAACAGTCTTTGAAATGAACTACATCCTATTTAAACTACATCAAATATTTAGGCAAATCATTTTTTTAAATAGAAATTGGTGAATTTTATTTCAAATATAGAAATTTAAACCATGAGAATAGTCTAACCCCTAGGATTTTCCCTATTTCTAATAGAAAATCCCAAAATGTATAAATTATAACACCCATAAACCCCAAAATTAAGTACAATAATTAAAACCTACACACCTCTGAATTTGCTATATCGTGAAAAGAGCAGCATCCATCATCATGGGAAAGCAAAACCGATTCTCCTTCTGATACAAACCAGCCTGCAGTAGATGTCTTATGGCTGAGTTGATTCAATCGATCACAGGAAACCTCTTCAATTTCTTCAATATTGCCAAAATGCTCTGGCTTGTTTTCCTGATCATCATCAAAGTCCATATTTTCATCACATTGAATTAGTTGGGGTTCATTACGATCAAGTCCAGTGCCTATTGCAGAGCTCCGGACATCCAATCCAATATTGGAACTACCATACCAATTCCCATTAGAGATTGTAAATCCTGTTTCTGGCTTTAATTCGGTAAGTTCAAGAGCACTAGAACTGGATTCAATTGATTTAGACTTGGTATAGTTGTCCTCTAATTTGTATTCTGATACAACACTATACTTGTGCTTCAACGCAGACAGAAATTCTGCAGCAATGGGATCTTCATCTATGGGGATTATGGATCTGCCCTCAAAAGCATCCCGAATATCTGATTCATTTTCATTCAACTGATCATACAAATCCACCCTCGTCTTCAGCACAGCAAGCTGAACTGAAGGCCGGTTTTTCAGAAATTTATGGTGGGGGTATAGCCTGTCTTCCAGATCTTGACTATTTAAGTGTTTAATTGGCTTTTTCAGAGACCTGACCATAGAATCAAATTAATCCTGCGAATCCTGCGAAATAATAAACAATAGTAAGGCCATTATTTATTGGTTTGAAATAACAAACAACATGCAACAAACCCGCATAATTAGTAAATTATTTAAAGACAATGTTGGCAATATGTTTTCTGTATCCTATTATATGATTGTCCTTGATGGCAAGCTCTGTATTTAATGGAGAATCGATATAAATAAGGACGAGCTCATACTCGAACATAACATCTGTATCAATATTCTTCTGTATCTTCTTGATCTTCATCCAACTGATCGACATCTATATCAACATCTGATTCAGAAACGGTGTTGAAATTATCGACCATGTCATCATCATCATCAATTATTTCATTTTCAATAATATCCTCATCGACATCATCATCAATAATTGTTGCCTCATCTCCAGAGCCTGGTTCATCTTCTAAGATATCTTCTTCATCTTTCCATGCATCTTCCTGCTCATCTGCCACTGCATCATCTTCTTCTTGATCAATATCATCTTCTTCCTCTACAGTATACTCTACTGGCCTTCCTCTTGGATCATATCTAATAGCAAATGACCATTCCTTCTCACCTGGAACCTCTGAGTAAAAGACTTGTTCGCATTTTCTTGGAAAAACATAGCGATCTTTTCCTGCTTCAAACTGCGATGTTTTAACCATTGGAAATCCATTGTCATGTTGAATAACTGTTCTATCATCATCACGTACATTCATTCGTAGCCTATACCATTTGACATCGAACAAAACTATTTTGAAGGGATTAAAGTCACACTCAACTATATCATCTAAGAACCCATAATATCTATTTTCAGATTCTCGAGGATGTCTGTCACTCCTGGAGGAAACATTAGTGACCTGGAATACTGCAGTTATCCCACTATCAGAAATTTTCCTGTTATCATTCAACTGTTTAATGCGAAATTGACGACCATTGCACCACATAGCCTTGTGGTGTTTCAACTGCAATATGCCAAACATGAAAAAGATGCATTCTCAATTAATAATTAAACATATAATTTACACAACATGAAAATTAGCTGAAAAATCAAACTTCTTGTCACATTATAAATATAGTATAAAATAAGTAATGAATAAAATAGGTGAATTAATTGCTTACCTTTCTATCTTTCAAACCATATGCTAAATCGATTTCCCTGTCCGTAACGTTCCCATCTCCACTACGATACGCTTCTCTAATCAATTCAGACAGTAGTTTCCATGATAACCTACCGTCATTACATGCTTTACATGTTTCAATCCATTCACTCATCCACTCAAGATTGTTTGCAATGTATAAAAGTAGCGCCTCATAATCTTGAGCACCTGAATAAAAAAACAATAATTCACAAATATTAATAAATATTACTTATAACCATGGTAAATTATATTAATTAATAAACTATGAAAGAATAAAACCTGAATGAATATAATGATCATATACATGATGTAAAAAAATGAAACATTATATGTATTATACATAATAAATCTTTTACCTCTCACTTTCTTCATTCTACCTTTTCCCAACAAGTGCTCCTCTTCAAATTTTTTGATGGAGTTCACATCCCAAATGCAATCCACCGCCTTCATGACTGGCGTAGCTAATTTAGGAAGATAATGACTAATATACACCATGGATTGATATACCACATATCCCTCCACCATAGAACCCTCAGGTCGTGCTCTTTGTTTAACCAAAGCCTTCAAGGATTTCGGGTGCCTCTCGACCATCCACATTGACCTTGTGTGTACTGGTCCACACATTTCAATCTCCTCAACTTGGTGTATCAAGTAGTGTTCTTGTGCATTGAAAAATTTTGGAGGTAGATACTTTTGCATTTCACACATTAGCCGAGGAATTTCTCTCTTCCAGTACTTTATTTCATCTTGATGGATTTCTTTCAATGACAACCATCTGCAAATCATTACACAAGGTTATTTCAATGAAACATAATATATATTTCATTACAAGTCAATTAATACATCATTTCATCAAGTACAAAAATAAATTGTAGCAATTAGATTTTGCGTATAAATCAAAACTACTTACCTCATGTATTTACTAAGACCATATATAACTTGTTTGACATTGTTGTCGAAGTCGTTTGGGAGAGATACAGGTAGAACATACTATAATAATAAAAAATGAATCGTTATTGGTTTCCAAATTAAACAGAAAAAAGGAAAATTTAAAATATGTATTCAAGCAATAACAAACAAAAACGTATACCAAAAAAATTACCTTAATAAAGGTATGCCAATCATGTGTTTTCACCCCACTGAAGTCACCTTTCTTCGTTAAGATATTATTTATGTTTGAAGCAAAACCTGGTGGAAATTTAATTCTTCTAACGACCTCTTTTACATCATTGCTTTGTTGTTCTGTTAATAACCATGGAATATTATTATAATTTCGACCTCCATTGTTATTTGATCCGTCGATCACACTTTTCATTGCATGATTTGATTTCTCAATGTCAGCAAAAATTTTGTCAATTTTATCTCTCTCATGTGCACCATCTATGGTTCGCCATAACATTTCTGTCACATTCTTCCCGACATGCATTGTATCAAACAAATGAGCTATTTTTAGGTCCTCATAGTAGGGAAACCTCGCGAATTGAGAAGGATAACATTTCATTCCGGGTGGAAGTACAATATTAGTACCTTCACGGCGACGATGACCTTGATATCAAAGAATAAAATAAATCAGAACAATATTAATTATAAAATACAATAAAATAAATTCATTAGTTAAAAAAAAAATTCCAAACATTACATAAACAAATAATATAGATATATATATATACACACACATTACGTACCAGCTGCTCGACGATTATTAATTCTGTTATATTCCAACATCCACAATTGAGGTGTCATTCTTCGTGGTTTTAATCTAGTTTCTTCTTTATCATTGAAAAGATGTTTTTCAGTAGTATGATACTTATGGTTCCTAGGGAGGAAGTGCCTAAACTCATCAAACACCATCTTTTTTAAGTCTGCTGAATGACGATACTTCATCTTAGGGCCACAAACTGGACATGCAAATCTACCCTTTGTTTGAAGACCTGCAATAGATGGATCGATAACAATTAATATACTATGAGATCATTTTTAAAACATGCAATATGGTATATCTAATTTAGATAATTATGTATCATATTAAAGTGCAATGAAATATTACATACCACAAACATGTGTTAGTCCTGGGGCATCATGAATTATCCATACAAGCATTCCACGACATTGAAATCTCTTCTGCTTGATTGGCTTAGTGATGTCATACATAGTGATGCCATGCCATAACTGTATTAGCTCATCGATAAGAGGCTCAATATATACATTCATATCTTTGACATGGTACTTACCTAATTGTTCAAAATTACGGAACATAATAATTACTCCCATGATATATGTATATATAAGTAAGTAAATAAATAAAATATATATTTATTCAAACAACGAGAGAAATGAAAATGTTACATTCAAAGAAATAATGTATCAAATACCTGGAATAATCATAGTCAAAATTATGTGCTCCCTCTTTATTGACATCCAAGGAGGAATGTTATTGTTGATAACGAAAATAGGCCACACTGAGTAAGTAGATCTAAGCTCTCCGAATGGATTAACATCATCAGCTGCCAATGAAAGCCTGACATTACGAGGTTCATTTTTAAAATCTACATATTTTTCCTCGATTTCTCTAAATTCAGAACCATCTGCAGGCATTCGAAGAACACCATCTCCACTTCTATTCTTTGAATGGTAATCCATAAACTGTGCTATGTTGTTACACCTGAAAATTTTCTGCAAACGTGGAATTATGGGAATATGACGAAGAACCTTTTGAGGCACCTTTTTGGTTAGTTGATCTGTTCGATATCTACTGGTGCCACATTTCGGACATTCTGTTTTCAACGCATGTTCTCCATAATATATAATATGATCTTTAGGACATGCATCTATAGTGTTATATTCCATTCCAAAGTGTTTCATAATAGCACGTAGATCTCGATATGTTCGAGGTAAAGTATTTGGCGATGGTAACAAATATTCACCCAACAATCTACAACAGAAACAAAAGTAGTGTCTTGTAAAGATTATTAATCATATATATATATATATATAATAGTTATTAAAACCGGAACCGGTGACCGGATCGGTGGAGCTAATGAACCGGGTTTCGAGAGAGAGGGTCTGACAGTTCCTAGCTGAGTGTGAAATAAGGTTGCTGCTGATTGTTTTGAGAACAGAAATTGTCATCAAGTACACTTGATGAGTTGCATGCTGCCGGGGATTTTATGCTAGCCAGCCTTGTATTTATCAGTCATCATGTGTCTTGTTGCTACTATAAGGTGTTGAGTATGAGTTATTAGAGAAGTTTGTTGCTAGTATAATAGAGGAATTTGCAGCTCATGGAGGAGACATTGAGGAATTTGCAACTCATGGAGGAGCACCTAACCGACCGGTTAAGTACGGAACTGACCGGTTTATGCATAAACTGGTCGGTTCCTTACTTAACCGGCCGGTTAGGTCTGGTTAACCGGCCAAAACAGGTGAGAATAGGCTATTGAGCGGGTTGCAAGACCGGTTCCAACCGGCCGCTGTCCTGACTGGCCGGTTTTGATAACTATGATATATATATATATATATATATATATATATATAAGTTATTATTTTACACATTTATTACAATTAAAAAAAAGGGAAAATAATCAACATTTACATATATGTGATCATATATACATATTGCATATCTTAGGAGTTGTGTCATACATCTGTTCGAAAAATTATTCATAACCTTTAAGTTCATGACAACAATGGCAGAAATTTGGTGAACTTAAAATTATGAATAATTTGTCGGTAATGTATGACCCTAACTAGGTATGCAATATGTATATATGATCTATATATAAATGTTGATTATTTTCCCTTTTTAAGTTCTGACAACAATGTAGCGAGAGAGAAGAGTTGCATTTGAGTGTTCAAAAAGTCGTTCACTTCGACCTTTCAATCGAGAGGTACATCATAAATACCGTCACTACTATCTCCACCATCATCATCTGACTCACCATACAAGTCTTGGAGCATTTGATTTGTCCCATCATTAATGTGAACTGTCTCATTACTATCATCGTGATCTACCTCCATGGGATCATTAAAATTACCTTCATCATTCGCTTCATGTTCTTCACCTTGTACAACATCATTTCCAATACTAATATTTGCTGCAATATTCTCTTGTACTGGGGCAACATCATCTAATCTACTACTATTTTTCTGTGGAAGCTGGTTGATCATATGCAAAAAGTTGGGGGGCAACTGTGCCTTTATGAAAATTACAAACAGTAATAATTAAACATTAGTGCGCATATAAAAAATATTAAAAATTTAAAATAATATAAAATTTTATGATATAATCAAAATGAAGATAGATAATTAATTACCATGGGACGATAGTCATTCGATCCACCATCAATGTGCCCATATTTCCTACAATGCACTGTTGATGTTGCTATTAAAACTCTAACATTATTTCTCATACAACATTTTTTACAAGGGCAATAAACTCTGCCATCACCCCTTTCACCCTTTTGAATTGTTTTTCCAGCTCCAATTTTTTCTTCCATTGATGCAAATTATCCTATAAAGAAAACAATAAATCTCTCTCAATGGTGTAGAAAACCCAAGACTTGTTGAACTCAATGGGAGCTCAATATATAAGCAAAAAGAAAATAAAAGTGGGCATTTTACAAATTGTGAGCTTTTTACAAAATGTGGGTTTTTTACAAAATTGTGGGCTTTTTACAAATTGTGGGCTTTTTACAAATTGTGGGCTTTTTTAATTCTTAATGCATTTTCTATAGAATACTAAATAGATTTGTCCAAAATTTAAAATGCAAATTGTAGTCTCTACTACATTTGGAAAATTGGTGGTTTATAAAAGATAAACTGCGAACATAATTGTACCACTATGATAAGAAGCTGCCAGAAGCATTCCTTCTGCTTCACAAACTTGGAACTAACTTAAGAATGCTTATGGTTGATATAAATATTAGAGCATGGCGGTTAAATGTAGTAGTTATGCTAAAATACTGAATAACAGCTTGAGAGTGCTCTTCAGATACTGTATGAATGCACCAAATTAAGGTTGTACCATTACTAAAGATAAATGGCCAAAAATAGTCAATTTTGATATAGTGAAGTTATGTCTTTCTCGGTAGCAAACTGGGGATAGGATGGCAAATATGAGAGAACTAAGTTCCAAGGACTAAAAAACCAAGGCCAACATAGTTCTGCCTTGAATCAGAGACAAAACAAAGCTGCCCAAAAAAGTGTTTGAGAGCACCCATTGAAGCTCCTATATATAGCAAAGTCAACATTTTCCTATTGAACAAGTTTGTATAGTCAAAGCCACAACAAGATCGGATAGCCACGATCCTAAATGAGAACCAGAGCCAAAGCTAAGACAGATCCATGTTTAGCAGAACAAGACAACCATAGCAAAGGATTTGACCACAGAACCAGATCATGAGAGATAGCAAGATTCTTGCTTCCACTATGGAAATGTAGAAACTATACAAGGGCTTTGCTTCCAGCAGATTTCATTGTGACAGTAATTGCTATGGTGTTGTAAGCGCTCATTAGTAGAATCTTAAAGCCATTCCGGAATTCTTTTAACCTGGAGAGGGTTTCCTGTGGTTATAAATCCTCATGTTCAAATTCCATTGTCAATTGGTTGTGTTTGATATTATGTTTTTACTGTCCGCAGTTGAATTTTCGCACAGAAAATTATTAGTCTAAAGAGGAGAAATTTTGCGATGTTTCTTTTGCTTCCTATTGTGAAGTATTTCGCTCAGAACTCTACTCGTTGTAACAAAGGTCTTGGGCATAGAACAGGGGACTTGGGTTTTTTGGAATCAAACTTCAGGTTAAGATGCTCATCTGAAGAATGGCACAGTGAGCCTTAGCATGGATTTGGGAGTACCAATTTGAAGTGCAGGTAGGGCATTGTACAATAGACCAGTTAGATTTCTGGACCCTAATACAAAAGTTTCTTCTTCTTTCAAAACATGTTTCTCTTTTTCTGTAACCAATGTGGGTCCTGTTCTTGTTTCAATTGGGGATGGATGAGCATTTGTTATTGCTCCAGATGATCACACTCTGGGTAGCCCTGGAGGCTATTTGGGGGTGATGAGTCTAATAGGTCTCAATGAACTGTTGCCCTTGCTGGGGAATACTATTGCAGTGGAATTTGATACTATTTTTGATGTTGAATTCCACGATCCTAATGGAAACCAGTACCTTCAGCTCCAGTACCTGTTCACAAAAGAGGGTGCCATAGTCATTCATGCGTGCAGAGAGGGTGAATTGCAGGCATTGCAACAAGAGGTGTTGTTGTTGTTGTTGAATTTTAAATTCAATTGCAGCAACGCTACAGGAATTTCCGTGGAGAAAACACATGAAATCGCGTTGATTTTGAAGCTTACGTCAGCAAGCAAAATCCGGACCCGAAATTTTACAGGGTGGATTTAATTTGAATTTCGCGTCACACATTGGGCCTACGTCAGTGTTCGATTTTGGAACGCGAAAAGCTTTTTTCAAAAGAATTTTTATTTACTTTTTGAAATCCGTAAAGGTTCATAAAGTTTTTAAAAGACCTTCGGTAAATTTTTTTTACTAATAATAATATATATTATAAATATTTTTAATATTTATAATATATATAAATAATGTTTTATTTTTAAGAGTGCAAGCTTCTGTGATCCATAACATATTAGATTAAAAATCTTTCGGGAAATCACATGAGAATTTTAGGACCAAAAACGCGTTTCGAACTACCAACTAAAACAAAATAATGAAGAATGGCTGATCAGACACACCTATTTATACCATGAGGAGAGAAGCAACGGTCAAATCCAAGGACGGTTAAAATCAAAATTAACTAGTCAAAAATAAAAATAGAAATAAAAACAGAAAACATAACAAACCCACCCCTAAAAATACTAGTCAAAACTAAAAATAATATAAAACCAAAACCAAAAACTAAAATGACCCCAAAATATAAATAAATAAATAGATAGAAATAAAATAAAAACATAAATCCAATAAAAGTCAAAGTCCTCATAAACGAAATTAATCTATAAAACAATAACGTTCAATTAGGATAAAAATAAATAAATAATTAATTAAATTAAATATAAAATAAAATAATAAATATAAAAGAATAAATAAATAAAATAATCAATAAGTAAAATAATAAATAAAATACTGGCAAATACATAAAATAAACAAATAACTAATTAAATAATTGAATTAAATATTATATAAAATAAAATAAATAAATAAATAAAAATAAGTAAACAAATAAATAAATTACCAAAAATAAAATCCTAATATTTTCATGTGATTTCCCGAAAGATTTTTAATCTAATATGTTTTATTTTTAAATGAAATGTTCTGGAAAGTTTAAAGGCCCGAAAGCCAAAACAAAAAAGAGGGCCGTCGCTGTAATTTTTATTTTACAGTGTAATTTTTTTTTTAAAAAGACAACAGTTTCATTGCACAGCAGTGCGGAAAGGAAGAAAGAACAGCGGTGCCACAAATTCAATTTGCCATCAATGCCAATTGTAAGCGGTGCTGACAGAAGTTAATGGAGACCATTAATGTTTTTCCAACCGGTGAATTTTGTGGTTGAATGTCAGTTAATGGCATTAATTGAATCTGGGATATTTTGTTAATGTACAGAGGCAGAGAGCTGTAATTTTTTTTAATTATTACACACAGCAGAGTATTTTTTTCAAACAGAGACAGAAAAACAGAGTGTTTTATGTTTTACATAGCAGTGTGAAATATTTTGTAACAGCAGTGAATGATAGAGTGATATTTCTGAACTGTGTTTGCAGCAGTCAGATTTTGTTTTGTAATCCCTCTTTTGAGGAAGAATCTGTAACAGCAGTTTTTTTTAATAGAATTTTTTTTATGTGAAACTATGTCACTGTTGAATGAAATTTTAAATGTTTTCTCTGTGTTAAGCAAGGCAGTTTTATTATTTTGGAATTCAGCAAAATTCCAACATGGTATCAGAGCCAATCCAGGCTATTTGAAGGTCAAATAAGCTGAAGGAAACGAATTCTTTGTTGCAGCAGCTTCTCCAGCAGTGTGAAGACTCAGCCATAAAGTATTTAAGGTATTTCTCTATATAGTTTTGTGTTACTGTTGGAGTACAGTTGGTTAGTTTTAAACACACAGTCAAGTGTTTTTATCATAGTTAAGAGTGCAGAATGGCTGGAGCCAGCACAGGTATGGGTATGGGAAATATCCATCTCCCAATGTTTAATGGGAAAAATTATGACTACTGGTCAATAACTATGAAGGCATTGTTTGTCTTCCAAGACTTATGGGAATTAGTTGAGGATGGCTTTGAAGAGCTAGCAAATGAAGTGGAGTTTCTTCTTTTAACTCAGGCAGAAAGAGAGATTCTGAAGAGCAATAGGAAGAAAGATGCCAAGGCTCTTTTCTTCTTATATCAAGCTGTGCATGAGAGTGTGTTTCCAAGGATAGCAGCAGCCAAGAAATCCAGTGAAGCATGGGAAACTCTCAAGACAGCTTATCAGGGTATGGAGAAAGTGAAGACAACTTATCAGGGTATGGAGAAAGTGAAGACAGCAAAACTTCAGTTGTTGAGGAGAGACTTTGAGACTCTCTATATGAAGGAGTCAGATAACATTGACTCATTCTTCACTCATGTGATTGGAATGGTCACACAAATAAGATCTCATGGAGAGACTCTTGAAGATAAAAGGATTGTGGAAAAACTCTTGAGAATTTTACCCTCAAGATTCGATGTGATTGTCACCACCATAGAGGAGACTAGGGATCTCACAAAGTTTTCAGTGGATGAACTACATGCATCACTGATGACCCATGAACAGAGACTGGGTAGGAGTGAAAACTCATCTCTTGAGCAAGCCTTTAAGACCCAGATGTCTTTCAGAAGAGGAAGAGGGCAAGGCAGAGGAAACAAGAGAGGAAGAGGCAAAAGCCAAAACAGAGGTGGAAGGAACAGTCCAGCAAATGCTCAAGGAAGGGGCAACAATCCAAATCAGGATCAAGGCCAAGGCAGCAGCCAACAGAATGGTCAGCGGGATGCACAAGGACAAAGGTATGACAAATCCAATGTCCAATGTTACCATTGTAAAAAATATGGTCATTATGCTAATGAATGTAGAAAGAAGAAGCAGAATGATATGAGAAGTGAAACTAGTGCCAATTTCACAAAAGAAAATAGCAGTCAAAGTAATTTGTTTTTAGCTTGTAATATGGATGAAGAAAAGAGTGAAGACTTATGGTTTCTAGACTTCGGTTGTAGTAACCATATGACAGGAAACTTAGCAATGTTTTCTATGTTAGATGAAAGTGTGCAGTCACAAGTCACACTAGGAACTGATAGCAAAGTTTTTGTTATGGGAAAAGGAGATGTAAATGTTTTAACAAGATTAGGTGCAAAGAAAACCATAGCAGATGTTTATTATGTTCCAGGAATGAAGTGTAATCTCTTAAGTGTTGGACAGCTTGTCCATAAGGGATATAATGTTTTCTTTGATAATGATGTTTGTACCATCATGGATAAACCACCCAGCAAACAGTGTATTGTTGAAGTGAAGATGACAAGGAACAGGATGTTCCCTCTCAGAATGAGAGCAGATATGATGAATGGTGAAGAGAAAGCAGCAGTAGTGCAAGAGACATTCCAAAGCGAACCAAAAGATGATAATTGGTTATGGCACTTGAGATTTGGTCATCTCAACTTTGGAGGTCTTAATCTGTTGAACAGAAAAGGGATGGTAAGTGGTTTACCATTTATAGAGAAACCGGACAGCCTTTGTGAAGGTTGTATTCTTGGGAAACAACACAGAAAGTTTTTCTTCCGGGAAAAGCATAAGGGCAAAAGCACCCTTAGAACTTGTCCACTCAGATGTATGTGGACCGATGCAAACTCCATCGCTTGCTAGCAGCCACTATATCTTAACATTCATAGATGATTTTACAAGAAAAACTTGGGTTTACTTTTTGAAAAAGAAAAGTGAAGTGTTTGAAAATTTTTGCAATTTCAAAGCACTTGTTGAGAATCAGAGTGGGCTGCATATCAAAGTCTTAAGGACTGATAGAGGAGGTGAGTATATATCTAAAGATTTTCTACGGTTTTGTAGAGAAAATGGTATTCAAAAGTAGTTTACAACTAGATATACTCCACAGCAAAATGGAGTAGCCGAAAGGAAGAACCGAACCATAATGGACATGGCGAGGAGTATGCTTAAGGCAAAGCATTTGCCTAATGATTATTGGGTTGAAGCTGTACATTGTGCAGCGTATATTTTGAACAGGTGCCCTACAAAAGCTGTTATGAACAAAGTGCCGGAAGAGGCATGGAGTGGCACCAAAGTGTCACACATATGAAGGTTTTCGGATGTGTGGCTTATGCACATATTCCGGATCAGGTAAGGAAGAATTGTAACAGCAGTTTTTTTATACATGGAATATAATTTTTTCTGAGTTGAAACTCTGTCTGTGAATGAAATTTTAAAATTTTTTTCTCTGTGTTAAGAAGGGGAGTTTAATTCTCCAATTCTGTTCTGGAATTTGTAAAATTCCAACAGTTGTTGCATTGGCCACTAGATTGTTTGTCTGGTTCTGTTACAAGCACAGAGTATTGAAAAGGACAGACAAATTTAGTTCAGATATTGTGAAATTACCTCGGAAATTCACCTACAAAGAGCTCAGCAATGCTACGAAAGACTTTTTTTGAATGTGATTGATAATCGATAATTGCAAGCAAGGGTAATCCCCTTGTGAAACCCAAATTTCTGAGCATTTTCTAAAACCTGATGACGGAGACATTGTAATGAACAAGCGCCTAGGTCCATATTACGTCCAAATCTACCAAGCACCAAGATCTATAAAAAAAAATCCACAGTATCTACGAACTAAGAAGAAGAGGCAGAAAATGTGTTCTGCTTACCTGTTCGAATAGTGGTTGGGGTTTACCACGGCAAAAATTTAACAGAGCCCATGTACAATTTCGTATCATTGAAATTCTGGCAGTATCATTCAACTGGGCAAGCACCTGCCTCGAAGCTCCATGACTGAGGGCAAGATCCCTAAATGATGCAGAGTCTCCAGCAATATTTCCCAAAGCCCAAACAGCCTTACACGAACACCAGTTGAACTCAAAGTTGCCCAAACAGCCTTACACGAACACCAGTTGAACTCAAAGTTGGGTAGTAGTTTTTTAAATCAAATTCCAAAATTACAGACGTATAAAGATAGTTAGGAAGAATAATTTTATGCCTCTAAAATGAACGTGCTACCTGTTCTCGAACATTATCATTCCCAGAGGCAAGAAGTTCCACAAATATAGGCAGTGCCCCGTAATCAATCACAACCTTTGTATTCTCCAAAAAACCCCAAATAGGGTCAACCCTACTACAGGAGGAAGGGCCTGCAGTAAGAACTTACCATTTTGCAAGAGCCGGGGTGAATGTTTGCTGCAGGCGAGGGGAAGCGAATGCGCGGTGAGGGCGAATGCGCGCGTGATATCAGACATTAATGTAGTTTTTTAAAAAATCATTTTTATGTAGCCCGCATTTGAATTTTCTGTTTTCCTTATTTTATTGGGCTGCACTGGATAAAATTGAATATGAATAGTGAGTTAATTGTAAGATCAATTGGCCAAGGCCATACATCAACATTCACCATAGTGGGGAATTATAAAAGCATGGATATTCATGCAAGTATAGTTATTAATGTAAGATCTAGCATCAACTGAAATTCACGTGAAAAAGTACATGAAAAATGTACAATCATCCATTGGAGAGGTAATCTATAATTATCCATTAAGACTCTTGGCTATGCCTTGAGACTAAACTAATTCTCAATATTTTTGAATAATCATCCATTGGAATTTAGTAGGAAAACCATAGTAAATCATTGTCCCATGGCCATGCAAAAATCGGGTGAAGTTGGTGGTGTTTAACGTCATGGGATGGGGGAGGGGAAGCCACTGGCCCACCCGCAAGAGTGCTGTCATTCAGTTCTTAATGTCGACTGATCGGCGTTTAATGCCATTTACTCGCTCGAATAAACCGTAGTCCCGCTCCTCGATACACATTCGCATGCCGCGAAATTACTTAGCCTCCAGTTCATATTTATGGTGGTTTATTGCAGTCGGTTCACAGTTGCAAGGTAGACTGGGTTGTTATTATGGAACGTCCCTCTGGTCTGAACATAATTCCCCCGCCTGTGAATCTGTGGTGTGCTCCAGGAGCAGGGCTTTCTAATGTTCGCACTATAACTAGTAAGAGGAGCTGTCTCAATTGTTGTTTGGATTTTGGAGAAAATCTCCACTTCTGCCACGCTGGTTCCTGCAAGCTTGCTTCTATCGCCCTGTTGCCCCTCTCGCCTCAGTCTTCTGTCCATCTTTTGCCTCCCTGCCCTGCTGTCTCGAGTGCGACTATGCCGCGCCTCAGGCACAGAATGCGCTGCCGAAGAGGCTCCACGAGGTGCCAAATTCGACGCTCTCCCTCCACCTCTGGCACCTCCTCTGCGTCTATCTCCCACTCTGACAGTCAACCTAGAGGGCGCCTTCTCCGCTCGGGCCGTCGCCTTGCTTCCCCCACTCCTTCCGCTCCTCCTGCTCAAACCCACACCGCACATTTTTCCTTTAACAACACTCTCAATCAACCCAGGGTGACTGCCTCAATTACGGTCGTCTTTCGTGAAGAGCCTCAGGAAATTGTTCTCAGTTCTCGCCCGGCGGAATGCAGCCTCTCGGCGGCTCAGGATTCGGCGCAGTTTTTTGGGCCGAAGCAACCTGATAGTGCGAACGTGCAGGGTCAGATGGGCAAGGCCACGCAGGACCAGGCGAACAAGGAAGCGGTGGGTCAACCTACTGAGAGGCAGGACGCAGTGCAAGCGAGCGAGGCGCAGATTACTCCTCCTCCTCGCGGGAAGGTGATCCATTCAGTTGCTGACCTGTATAATTCTGACGGGGAACCAGATGAATTCTGGTGCAGAGTTGTCTACGAACCTGATCCTGATGAATAGTTCCTCCTCTTCACTCTGGTTTTTTGCTCTATTTCTGCCCATTCTCACGGGCTTGTTCATGTGTTTCCTGTTGTCTCTGAAAATGCATCTGTTTTTTTTGCTTCGATATGGTCTCCAGTACTACAATTCTCTGGTTCCCCTGCGCGGGATTTTTCAAATGAACTGTTTCAGACTGGTTTCCCTCTTGCAGGGCAGTCTTCAAACTATGGTTTTTGTTTCAAATGCCACAGCACTCGACAATGATCAGGCTTCGGCCTGCTGTACTGTACTCCTTTTGTTAATATAATTACTTTTACTTAGAAAAAAAAACTTTCATACATGAGAAAATAGATACTGACAAATGGTACATCATGGCCTGATTAATTTCGCTCAGCAATTTCAAATGGTATAACATTTAGTCAACAGTAATCATCAATTTCTGTACACAGAGACTAATTTCTCTGGAAGCCTCGGATTTCTTTGGCTTGTTATTCTTATAACTACATAGACATAATTAATAGAGAGATTGAGGACAGAAAAAAATATAGGGCTTAGTCTCCACTACTCAACATGTTTTGTGAGAAATAATACATAGATTGATTTCTCTGAGTGCCTTAGCGTTCTTTGGCTCATTTTTTTAATCACAACAACAATAAAAAATGCACTGAGGATTTGTTCTTAGTCCGATTATGCAATTTTTATAAGCCAGATTATGCAATATTAATAATAAACATAAATTTATTGCAATTTAGGGAAAGCTCGTTCATGTTTTTTTCTTTATATTGGAAGGTTTACTTGATTTTTGAAGTAATTTTTAGTAGATCATAGTGTTGGAATATTTAAAATTCCCGAGACGGGGAAAATATAAAAAAATTCTCCACTTTGGTACCGAGTTCCTTTGTAAAAACTATTTCATTAAACTTCAAAACTTTGGTTACAAAATCTCCTCTGACTGAGGGAATAAAAAAACTTTGACTGCTTCAAAACATAGTTCAACACAAAACTCACACTCTAAAATTTCACTCTAACTCACACTCTAAAATTTCACTCTATCTGTGCATTTACAACTCACACACTCTAAAATTTCACTCTAACTCACACTCTAAAATTTCACTCTATCTGTGCATTTACAACTCACTGCTTTGAATTGTGCATATGATGTATATATGTAAAACATATATATATATGGACCTGTATGCACGACATTTTTAAAACAAACATTAAAGAACTTTGACCAGCGGACGTCAACCAAAAATTAAATTCTCCTTCAATCAATTTCGGGTGCCAAAAAAATTTGCTGACGTCATAAAAAATGTGACGCGAAATTTCTATTCAATCTGCTTTATGAAATTTTCACGTCCGATTTTGGGCACTCGTGTGGACGGCTGAGTGTGATGCGAAATTTCTATTAAATCCGCCTCAGTGAGATTTCAAATCCGGAAATTTCAATTTCAGGTGCCAAAAAAATTTGCTGACGTCATCAAAAATGTGACGCAATAAGTTGTATGACAATTGTTATGGCAGATATAACATGTGTATTATAGCTTATATTTCAATTTTTCTAGCATGCATGTGCGGTCCATATAGTGACTACAATTACCAATATATTTCAGTGAAGATGTGAAGATGATCTCTCATTAAGTCCTAATTACTTAAAGCATCATTAATTAGCTTTCCATAAGTTGTATGAAAATTGTTATGGCAGATATAAGATGTGTATTATAGCTTATATTTCAATTTTTCTAGCATGCATGTGCGGTCCATATAGTGACTACAATTACCAATATATTTCGGTGAAGATGTGAAGATGATCTCTCATTAAGTCCTAATTACTTAAAGCATCATTAATTAGCTTTCCATAAGTTGTATGACAATTGTTATGGCAGATATAAGATGTGTATTATAGCTTATATTTCAATTTTTATAGCATGCATGTGCGGTCCATATAGTGACTACAATTACCAATATATTTCAGTGAAGATGTGAAGATGATCTCTCATTAAGTCCTAATTACTTAAAGCATCATTAATTAGCTTTCCATAAGTTGTATGACAATTGTTATGGCAGATATAAGATGTGTATTATAGCTTATATTTCAATTTTTCTAGCATGCATGTGCGGTCCATATAGTGACTACAATTACCAATATATTTCGGTGAAGATGTGAAGATGATCTCTCATTAAGTCCTAATTACTTAAAGCATCATTAATTAGCTTTCCATAAGTTGTATGACAATTGCTATGGCAGATATAAGATGTGTATTATAGCTTATATTTCAATTTTTCTAGCATGCATGTGCGGTCCATATAGTGACTACAATTACCAATATATTTCAGTGAAGATGTGAAGATGATCCTAATTACTTAAAGCATCATTAATTAGCTTTCCAAATATGGCACAATGAGTCACACTCTTAGATTTATTTAATTACTCATCAAGTGTCGCTACAACATATATATGATCACCATTACCATAGAAATGGGACATGTGACCATCATTTTGGTTTAGCCAATGACATTCCACATCATGAGCATTGTTTAGGGTTGAAATGGGACATGTGACCATCATTTTGGTTTCGCCAATGACATTCCACATCATGAGCATTGTTTAGGGTTTGATTGTGTTGATTTTTTTTAAACAAATCATTTATACATTTTATGGAAATTATAGACAATTTATAATCACATTACAAGATCATGATGTATGGATATTCCTTATCATTTCATAGATACTCAAAACTTACCAACACCTAATAGATTGATATACACATCATATAGAATTTACCCCTAGAATGCCACATGTATCCTAAAACAAATTAGTTGTATGGAAATTGTTATGGTGCATATATAATGTGTATTACAGTTTATCTTATAATTTTGTTGAAGTAGCATACAACAATTTACTTTTTGATATGAGAACCACTCTCTAGAGTATACATCGATTTTGTACACATGGCTTTTCAGTTGATTTTTAAGATATATCATTGGTGATGCTCACATGATTATATAATGAACCATTAAGTTGAACTATGAAATTATTCCTCACAACACACACATATTGATGACTTAATAATTTTTCTCATACAATTTTTTTAATCTATTTTGAAAATAAAAATAAAAATTATATATAATTATTTCTACGAAGAACAAGAGAGAGTTACTTACCATATCTTCGTAAAACATATAATAGCGAGGTTTGGAGGAAGCCGTCTAACGACACTTTGGGGCATAGTGTCGGAATTGCGACACTTTTCCTAAGTGTCGTTATTGCGACACATTTCTCTAAAGGTCGGTATAGCGACGGTTTCCCAAGATCAATGACCCAAAGTGAACCCGATAACTTACCTTTCACCTTTTCGGTAAGCGTCGCTCTTACTGACGTTTTGAACGATTTCCATTTCGTCGGTCTTGTGACACTTTTGCAATAGTATCGCACTGAACCCGATAACTAACCGATTTTCCCCGCACCTTTCCTTTTCATTGTGGTCGTTCGCTCGTTGAATCCAGATCCGACGGCGCTAATACATTTCCGCGCTCATAAAGTAATCGTTTGATGTTTTGGCAAAGCCGCGCGAAATGGGTGGTTTTTCCAAACCACCCGCGCTTACGTGTCGCCACCACGTTGTATCGCGTTCGAAAAGCTAGTTTCCGCTTACCACCATTTACCCTCACGAATACCAATGGTGGTATTCCCTAAACCTCACCCGTTTAACCCGAGTTTAATGTCATTTAACTATGGTTATACCATCGAACGATAACATTAAAATTATTATTTGCATTCAAATTTTCACCTTTTCGCTTTAAACCTGTAAAAACATTGCAGAACCGTTTTCCCAAAATCACGCCGTTTGAACCCTGAGAAACTTTGCAGAGCCATTTTCAACCTACCAGTACCATTTTTCGACGCCCATTGCCCTGAATTTCCATTACAAAGTACTACATTGTCCTCTGCGAAGCCATTTTCAAAAAATTGAAGACTGAGCACCTCTGCAACGTCTTCAACCGAATTCCGCTGGTTCTCCGGGTACTTTTATTCGAAGTTGCCCTCTGAGATTTCAAAATTCCTGTCGATTTCAAATAATTACCAAAGTTACTGCAAAAAAGTGTCCATTTTTCATGGAAAACTCTGTCAAAATTTCCCTGGAATCCCTAATTGCCCTTTCTCGCAGTTTTTTCCATACCCTGGTCCGTTTTGCTGTTGAAATCGATTTTAAATACACGTCCTGAGCTTTAAATTCCTTGAATTTCCTAAAAACCCTACTCAGAAACCCCATTTTCAGTAGAAATTCGCCAAGAAACCCCTGTTTCTCGTAAAGGAACTTAGCAAACCGTTTAAGCTTGCTTCGTTCATTATTAAAAATGACCAAGAAATAGGTAACCCCCAAGAATGGAGGCCCAAAATATGAAAAGAAGTCTTCTGCAAAGATTCCTCAGCTTATGTCCTTCAAAATCGACAAACCAACTCCTGCACTCACGGCTGATTCTACAGAAGTGGTCAGACCAGTCCAGCCTCCAGTCATTTCTCCAGAGAAGAGCCCTTTAGTTGATCAGGATTGTCTAATAATAGACCCTAATGTAGAATTTAACGCGCTTGATGTCTATAATTGGTGCTATGGCAAATCAGTGGAAAAGGGTGACAAAGATATTCCAATTTGGGAATCCAATCTGCCTAGATATATTGTCCCTCTCACTCATTTTGTTCCTGACTTTATCAGATTATGCCAAGCCTATTATATGCCAGAAAAAAGATGTATTGTAAACAAAGAAAAATAAATCCTGTTTTACATCACTGAAGATTCGATAAATTCCATGCTGCAAATGAATCATGACCCCGATTCTGCTACCCTAACAGGAGAAGATTTAACCCAACTATATCTTGACTTGGATTTCAATGCTAGATTCAAAATATACCAGAATTTTTGTCCAAATCAAGTTGATATTCCTAAGTTAGATCCTCCTTTCGACACCGTTGATTTCCCAGATGAAACTAGACAGATTGTCTCAATGCTCTCCTTCATACTAGGATACGCCAGTGATGAATTCACTGATGTGGCTATCCTAGGTTTTTTGTCAACTCTAAACCCTGGTCAATCACCATCCATTCAGTTCAATTTTGCTAGATGTATTGCTGATAATATGCATTATCAGTTATCCAAATTATCAGAAGAAGGAGTTTTCAGATACTCCTCTTATCTACTACCTCTTCCTATATTATCAAACAGATAAGTTTCCAATTGAATGTCAGAAAGTGGATGTAGAAGGAAAATTTCTATCAGTAGTATTTTGGTCATCTATTCTAAGGAAATGGAACAAAGAGTATAGTTTTACAGATTTCAATGACTCATTTATAGCCCCTGCTATGTATCTCTTGGAAAAACAGCAGATCCCTAGGATCAATGATGAGACAAGAAGAATTCTGCGGTTATCAGAGAGCTACAAAATTGGAGATTGGTATTTATATCAAAATCATACAGAAATCAGAGTGTATGGCTCATCCCTGGCCCCATATAAGTTACCCAAATTTGTAACTACAAGAATATTTGCTTTAGAATATCTGAGACAACTATTGAATGTAGATGAAATCCACTTCATAGCTTTCAAGAAAAAGACCCAATTTAAGTTGAAAAATCAAATTGGGCCATTCATTGTGAATAACAGAGAAGCTGCCAATGAGATAAATGTCAAACTTAAAGAGTATAAGTTCCCATGTAGTTTTACATGGAAGTATGACCCACAAGGTATTTTGAGTGCATCAAGGGTAAAATGTAAGTTTCCTGTTTACTTGCATGATCCTAAGCCCCATATTGAAAGATATGTAAATAAAATTGAATGGGAGCCAAACACCCTATCTGATGATGATTCACAGGAAGTACAGGTAATACAGGTAGACAGTGGCAAAGGCAAACAGATTGAACAGACAGTACAGGTGGCTTCTACAAGCAAAGATATTTATAATGTACATAAAAGAGACAGAGAAGGAGATAGGTTCATAGCTGAGACTATTGAGGACATAAAATTCAGAACTCCTTATAGTAAAAGAAGCAAGTCAACAGAAGAAGAAAAGGATAAGGTTGTAAATATTGATATAAATGATGAAGCAACAACAATAGTCACTCAAACATTAGAAGAGCTTCAAAATGTAAAAATTGGAACACAACAAAAAGATACAGTCATGAAGGAAAACCAAGCTACTGTCGATTTGCCTCCTTCTTCTCACGAAACTGACAATACAGAGTCAGAGATTCAGATCAGATTCAGACAGATTAAAGAGAAGAATGAAGAGCTCAAGAATCAAGCTCATTCTAGATTTCTTAAAGAAAAGCCTGGAAACAAAGACAGGATTCTTTCAACATTTGATTATTCATCCAATAAATTGGTAATGTCATTATTGAAGCCTACAGTGGCTGAGCCAAAATCAGTGGCAGATTATTCCAAAACAGATCTTGAACTGGATGCAGATGCCATTCATGAATTAGATCAAATTGAATTTCATAGGAGCAATATTGAAATGCTATATTCCAAAATTGTCAGTAAAACTATGAAATCAATTAGGCTTGAGAAAACAGTGCTCAACCTCCAAAATCAAATGAGGTTGGACAAAGCCTCAATGTATGCTAATAATTTAAGAATAAAAGCACTAGAAGATATAGTGATTGAAGCAGGGGGTGACCCAGCCAACATTGACGGGGCAAAAGTCTTAATTAAACAGAAAAATGAGGATATAGTTGCTCTTAGAAAACAGTTGAAGTTGCCTCAGAGTGAAAACTCTCAAGCAAAAGAAATTCTACAGCAAAAAACAGAGAATGATGATTTAAAGGAGCTTGCACATCAAATGTCAGGTCAGATAAAAACAATGGAAAGTCAAATGGAAGCTCTAATGAAAGAGAATGAAGAACTAAGAAAAGCACAACCAATGGTCATTCCTACAGTGATCCCCACTGTAAACACTGCTATACCATATACTTTGGCAGAACACTTGGCACCGAACGGAGTACTGCCAACTGCAGTGCCAATTACTTCTCTAATCTCTGCCTCTTCTTCTTCATCCTCACAGAGGACCACGCCACAAGACCAAGATAAAGAGATTCTTAGTTTGAGAGGCACTATTAAAAATTTGGAAAAATCCAAAAATGATGCCTTGATTACTTCTAGAGGACATGAGCAAAGGGCTGATCGACTACAAGAACAGGTAGAGATTCTGCAAGCACAAGTAAATCTTACAGATCAAGTGGCCTTTATAAAAAGTCATTTATGGACCAAAATTATTGATGGCATTCATTCTCAATGGCCTTCAATTCGGATAATTTATGAACAGAGGGAGTTACTTCAAGTTGCTAGTGCAGAGATTGATAAGACTAAGAGGGAAATTGACAAAAAACCAGCCCAAGCAATCCAACTCATAGCTTTTTTAAACAGTAAAACCAGGGAAGAGTTGGAAGAATTGAAAATTGTTGATAGAGTAGAAACCATTCTTCAAATCAAAAAGGTCTTGAACAAAAGAAACATAATGAGTAATCTAGAGGACCGGTGTAAAGACATGAATTTATCCATCTCAAGATTTTTAGCCAAATACAAAACATTGTCAGAAGCAGGTTTGCCTGATATTCACGCATTGAATGACAAGTTAATGCCTCAGAAAGAGTATGATCTAAAAATCAGAAATCATGCAAAAGAGCAAGCCAGACAACAACTTCCTCAAGGATCACCAACAGGCAGAATACTTCTTCAGTATTTTGAAAATCTGTTCTTTTTAGATAATGAGATCAGGCATATGTTCACTATAAAGCCTAACTTTGCCAAGTATACAGAGGCAGATGAAAGTTACAGAAAATTGAAGACTATGAAGATCCCCTCTACAGAAAAGTGGCAAGAATTCACAGATTTGCTGTGAATTTAATGGATAAAAAACAGGAAATTCTTTCCTATTTTTGATTAAAACATCATCTCAAATCTTGAGATATTTTGTAAACATTTTTTTGTATAAATACTTAACAATTCAAAGTATTCAGTGTGAATAAAATTTCTCAAGACAACTATAGTTCGTGCTCTCTACTTGGCATTTTAATGTTTTCTACTTTGTTCGTGCTCTCTACTTGGCCATTGGCTTGTGGGTGATATGGAGTTGTAATTTTGTGCTGAATGTGGTAGTTTTGCAATGTTTCAGCTAATTTATTACCTACAAATTGTGGTCCTCCATCTGTGATTATGTCCCTTGGGAGACCATAGCGCACAAATATTTGGAAAAGAAACTATACTACAGAGTCCTCTGTAGCTTTTGAAAGTGCCTCTGCTTCGACCCACTTAGTGACATATTCGGTTGCAACTAGGATGTATGTTTTTGGTTTGAGGGAGGACTAATAGGGCCAAAAAAATCAAGTGCCCAGTGTTCAAATGGTTCAATCACTAGTTGAGGGTTCAAAGGCATTTCATCAGACTGCCTAGGGCATCCTTCCCTTTGGCAGCTATCACAGGCCTGCACGAATTTTTTGGCATCCTTAAAGATGGTAGGCCAGTAACAGCCTGTTCGTAAAACCTTATGGGCAGTTCTACTATTCCCAGTTAGATCCCCTTCTTCAATCTTCTTATCTGTAGCTTAAGGATTCTTAAGTGCCCTTTTGCTCAGATTCCATCCACTCCATCAAATCAAGCCTATACATAGCCTTAGAAGGTCACCTATCTTGCCCTTAGCACATTTGCATCTATGAGCCTTATTTCTTAGTTGTTCTTGCCTAGAGAGTTGATTCCATTGCCCAATATTCTGGTAGATCCTTCTCGTTAACCTTGAAATCTCTTTATTCCCACCAATCTTTTAAAATCAAACCCAAATACACAATCATAGCTAGCCTAATATCTATTACTAAAACAAAGCTAAATCATACGGAGAGATCCCTCTCTAGAGTTCAAGAAGGCTAGATCTTGAATTCCCAAAGCGGTTCTTGGTTACCCTTGGTGTTCTTAACTACAAAAATCCCTATCCCACAACCTCAGAATTACTAGGGTGATAACAGGCCTTGGGGGTATTATGATCCTTGAAGGAAACTCCCACAGCTAGAAGAGTTGACAGAGAAAATTGGATCGAGTACAAAGGTGTGGCAGGTGGGTTTTACCCTGTACCAATTGTTATGGTGCATATATGATGTGTATTACAGTTTATTTTATAATTTTGTTGAAGTAGCATACAACAATTTACATAGTGATATGAGAACCACTCTCTAGAGTATACATCGATTTTGTACACATGGCTTTTCAGTTGCTTTTTAAGATATATCATTTGTGATGATCACATGATTATATAATGAACCATTAAGTTGAACTATATAATTATTCCTCACAACACATACACAAAGCGTCGCTATTGCGCCGGATGCCTCCAAATGTCGCAATTGCAACTTAGACATTGTGTTACAATTGCGACGTTTGGACGCATCTGTCGCAATAGCGACCCCGTGGAGAATAGGGTCGCCATAGCGACGTCTTCCTTCAGACGTCTCCACTGCGACACTTTGTCTAAGTGTCGGTATTACGAATAATCTCTCTAATCGTCGGTATAGCGACGACTTCGGGTGAGATTGAAAAAAATTGCGACAGGGTTTAGGTGTCGGTATTGCGACAGGTTTCTATAGACGTCGGTATAGCAACGGTTGCGGGCCGGATGGAAAAAATTTGGGAAAATTTCCGACATTTGGTCAAAAGCGTCGGAAGCAAGTGTCGGAATTTCCGCCAAATGTAGTAGTTTAGCGACGCTTTGGGCCATGGTGTCGCAATTGCGACGTCTTCCTTCAAACGTCGCAATTGCGACAGATTTTAAACGTCGGTATTGCGACAGTATTCTATAGATGTCGCTATAGCGACAGTTCCGGGAGGGATGGAAAAAATTTGGGAAAATTTCCGACATTTGGTCAAAAGCATCGGAACCAAGTGTCGGAATTTCCGCCAAATGTAGTAGGTTAGCGACGCTTTGGGCCATGGTGTCGCAATTGCGACGTCTTCCTTCAAACATCACAATTGCGACAGATTTGAAATGTCGGTATTGCGACAGTATTCTATAGATGTCGCTATAGCGACAGTTCCGGGCGGGATGGAAA